>ML776667.1:2062323-2077176 GCA_009831015.1 Picea engelmannii
TGGTAGATTTTGTTTATATTCTGATCATGTGTCACCGTATTTATGATGTCATGGGTTTGCATTTATATGTATTGGGTGATGTTGAAAATTTCTTATTTGTTATTTCCTATTGCACTTCGTCGTTCATAGACGTAACGAAGGGGATCGTTACATATCACCTTACATATCAATACTACGAGTAGAGGGTTATTCACATCATACAGGCCATTTCGCGACCTTGGTGAATTTACCACTTACAAGCAAAGGTTATCATGGAGAGACTTTGTTGACGATGTGTTGGGAGATATGGAGGAGTGTATGACTTGTTAATAGAGTAGGTTAGGGCATACCCATATATCAGGGTTGATGCAATCCTTGTCCATTTATGAGTGAGATCAAGAGGGCATGTTGATAGATTGCATCATAGGTTTACCGATGGTATAATGGGCATGTAGTATGTATGCAACAATTGACTAGTTCACACACTTCCTAGTGATTTCTTAGAAGTATGGGGCAACACATGTAATAGATATATCTAGTGGAGAGGGGTTTCGAGTCCATGATTAGCCTAGATTCATTTCTAGTGATTGAGACATACTTTCTTATTCGATATTAAAGATCAAGTATGGAAATGGATTTGTAGGTCATGACTACACTGGGATGCCTATACCGACTACTAGTTATGAGAGTAGATTCAATACTTATAGGTATGTTAGCATGAATTTTCAGGAGAGGAGGATGAAGGGTGGGCATGATAGTTGGATGGTTATGATCAGAGTGGCATAGCGTCATCATGGTGGTTCCTTTCTAATATTATCTTAGGACCCATGGATTTCAGTATTAGACAGTCCAGCCACTACGATAGAGGTGAGATATAGTTTTCTTTCATGAGATTGGTTACCTAGTAGAGATGTTATTTCGGGTGTTGATCGAGTATTTTTAGGAATGAGTTTCTCTACTTATCGACAGTAGTTAGGAGGCCTCTTATGTTTGTACCTTACAGGACCACACATTGAGAAAATGATACTTCACATCTTCTAGGGTGGTGTGGGATCCTGGTATCATTCTCAATTTCATTCTGGTTCAGTCGATGGAGCATTAATTTGTGATGGCATTTCTTGAGGACAAGCAATCTTTATGAAGGGAGGATTGCAATGTCCCCATTTTTTTGATTTCCCTGCTTTCCATTCAGAGGTTACCTTATGAGCTTATGTCAGCCTGATCAAAGGGGTAAAATGAGGATAATAATGAGCTTGGGAGATTTGGAGGGGTTATATGGGGCCCATATTAGTCCATTCACCATATTTCATCATCTGTATCATTTTTGCATAGTTCTCTCTCGGCTTTGTGGCATTCCGAGGATTTTTGTAATTTTGGGTTATTATTGAGCATACTTTAATTAAATACACTAAAGGTATTATATGGATCACAATGTCTGAGGGGATACCTTTGTGTAATAGCTCATTGGAACTGGGAAGAAAATATATAGAGGTTGGGATGATGTAATGTCCCCACTTTGGGACATCATCACAGTGCAGAGACTTATGATGACCAGAGTAGCCAGATGGATGTTATAGCGAGTACAGGGGTATTTGAGAGGCATTGTGGGGTCTATCTTGCATTGATTATCATATTCCATAATTATGAGCCATTCTCCATAGGTTGGCTTTGGTTTCGTTGCATTCTGATGATTTCCATGATTTTGACTATTTTGAGCTATAAGTTAATGGAATTCACTGAAGAGGTCATTTTGGGCACATTACTTGGAGGAACCTCTCAGTGTAATAGCTCATTGGAATCGAGAGGAGCAAAACTACAGGATGGGATGGCTAGAAGTGACTTTCAGTGGCCAGGGAAGCCACAAGGAGAGATAATGATCTTTTCAAAGGTAAAAAGGTTAATTAATTAATTAAATATTAATAAAATGAAAGTCACTTTGGAGGGACAAGGTGAGCCAAAAGGTATAAAGGAAAGGCAAGGGCCTATTCACATTCATTCATGTATGATCTTATTTTGATTTCTCGCTTCTAGCTAGTGAGCCCAATATTGGGGGTTTTGAGGGTTTTGACATAACAAGCCCTAAAGGACGATTCGGTGGTGAAAGATTCCACCTATCTTGTCCCAAGCTTGGTCTCGGAGATGCAATACTCTCCCACACCATTCTAGTTCTAGATATACTCAGTTGCAGGAGGATTCTACATCAGTTTCATGTGCAGATAGAGAGAGGGCGCACCAATTGAGGGATTCCAGCAAGAGGGGCGCACCATCTTTGGAGAGAGATTCGTTGTAGGAGATTGGCAGGGCCGTTGAGGATTATATCACTTGGGTTTTCATTGTAGGGCCTTGGACATCAGATCTAGTGCTTTATGAGATAGTTTTATGGCTCAGATTATTTCTTGAGCAGTGGGGCGAATTGAAGAGAAGGAGGGCATTTTTGAGATCTAGATCTAGTCCGTTTGGAGGGGTTACACTTCATATCTGACCCTGAGACTTTACCTAGTGACTTGCAGTGTCCCGATCTATATTTCTGGAGAGTTTCAGAGCATTTGGACGCCTCCTTCAGCAGGGACGAATTATCTAGGGTTTCAGTCATCCAGTGGGGCACATCATTTAGTGGGGGATTTAAGATCTATAGAGATTGAGAGGGATCTTGGAGATTCGGCCACCTAGGTTGTTCTTACCATCACCCGATCTATCAGTTGGCATATTTATTAGGGTGATTGGACACTTTTGGCAGTAGGGCCGAGTTATTGAGGGTTTCAGCCTTCTATTGGAGTGTGGCATTATTTAGCTGGAGAGTTTGGCATTCAGATCTGCTTGTATTGATCTTCATTTCTTATTCATCCTTTGGAGGCATATTTTGTATTAGCAGGAGCATTTTGTGGCATCTCTTATCTATTGTCCATCTTCTTGGCCATCTGTTGAGCATTCCAGATCGACATCTTCATTGTAGCAGGTTTCTCTATTTTATGAATAAAGAAGAATTGAAATGTTTTGGCTTGTCTATCTTATTGCATATGGTTGAGGTATGTTCCATGGTTATCTCTTTCTGTTATTTTCTGCATACACACATATAAACACATCTAAAAGGTATATCAATAAAGTGTTTGATGAAATACCTCACTTAGAAAAAGTTTTAAAAAGACACCAAAACAGTGATGATCCTTGCATAATGGCTTGGGATCATTACAAATGATGAAAAAGTGACTTCGACATCTAGGAATGTCTTAAAATCCAATTAATCACTTTTTGGCATTAAAAAGTGGTTACTAAAAATGGGTGTTTTAAGTGGATTTAAGTTTATAAAGTCACTTTACTTTATTAAAAGGGTAAAAAGGATCCAAAAGGGTCAACAAAGAGTTAAAAGGAGAATGAAGACATATTTTCTCTCATTATGCATATGTTATTTTCTAAAATGAATTTTGAGAGAGCTCTTGTGGATTGGCTCTTAGCATGAAAACCCTAGAGATTTTGGAATATTGGTTTCGGTGGTGAGACCATCCACCCTGGTTGGTCGAAGGGAAGAGATCATCCATATTTCTTCATTGTACTTCAATGTGACTACGCATTTCTTCTTTGGTAGCAAATTTTTCATATTTATGGTTTATTTTTCCTTGTGGTGTTGGAGCTTCTTAGTTTGTAGATGAGATTTATTGGCAGTGGAAGATATTCTTCTTGCAGCTACGTTTCTTCATTTTGGGGGCTAGGTTTCTTCATTGAGGGTTGATTTTCTTCAATGGGAGGACAAGTTTCTTTTGCTGGGAAAAATACTTTCTTGTGGAGGAGAGTTGGGTTGTAAGAGGGATGTATATCCTTGATAGAGATCACATTTCCATTTTCTGGGCCATCTTATTACTTGTACAGGACAAGTTGGTTGGAAAAAAAGAACCAAAAATATTCCAAAATGGGCGTATTCTCCCTACTGGGAGAGTTACTTTAGTGCTAAGTTTATTTATTTCATAAAATGGATGAGTTACCATACGAATGGGTTGAATTTTGTGATGGATGAAGACTCTTTGTTCACAGGATGAGTTATGTCACTTTTGGTCACGCTTTTCACTGGATGGCGTTTTCCTTGTGGTGTGGATGCACCATTTTCAGGAGCTGTTTTCTGTGAGGGTTTTCCATTCATTCCTAGGCTGTATTCTTTGTTTGAAGGACCAAGATGAATGTGGGAGGTCATATCATATATGTGGGGTAGATGTTTTACCATATTTAAATGAGTGGCTTACTCTTTCACTACTGTTTTATATTTATTTCATTATGTAACAAGCACTCATCTCTAGTGATCCAAATTATTTTCGGAACAAAAAGAGAGCGGAGATATAAAAAATAAATATATAGAGATATTGAAAGAGAGATAATAATATAACAGATATATATCCGATATATAAAAGGAGGAATATATATACAATAATACAGAGTTTCTATTAATGAGTGAAATGCACAAAACTGTCGAAATACAAAGTGGAAGACTCGCTAGAAGGATGACAACTTATATTTGAGAAGAGATGTCATAACTACTCACATTCACAAGAATATGATTGTTACAATGAGGCTCCAAGGCATTTTTAACATAAATAAAATCCAAAACCCTAACCCTGGGATGAAAAGCCAACAGTTTTGTGGACCCCGTTTTGGGTAGTATTGTGTATCAACTTCCTAGGGGTGTAACTTTGGCATATGATCTCTGTTTGGAGTGAACAATAGCTTGTTGGAAATGTATCATAGAGGAGATTCATTTTGGGGGATTAATCAGAGCCATCAACTATCATTGAAGTTCTCTATCCAGAAAAAACTTCATTTAGGCCCTCAAAATGGCCCCGAAAGTTCAGGAACTGAAAAACTGCTAAAAATAGTAAGTTGCCTGAAGACTGTCTTGAACCAGTTGGAATAGGTGGTTGTCCATTGATATCCACCTGGATCAATCATCCCTCTTTAGGAATAAATGGTCTCTATTTCATTGAGTTCCCGAGGGACAGGAAAAAAAAATGTTGAATCTACATCTTGATGAGCTACTTCCCTTGTTGGAGAAGTTGTGCTACTTAGCTTCTTGAAGGTTCTCTCAAACCTGTGGCTGGAAGCGTTGGACCTTTTTGACCAGTTTGGCTACATGGGATGACTATGTGTAGATGGAATCCTTTCTCTTTTCTTCAATCTTTGTGACCTTCTTTTGTTGGACATAAGTTGTTTGGATTGAGGTTGTAGTCGTTGCGATATTATTTTGTTCACCTTTTGAACATACTGTGAAGAAGATGAATTTTGTAGTATGAGATACTACCTTGAAACACTGTTTAGGTGGGATAGTAGTTGGAATTACCTCTGGTATCATGTAGAGGTGACCCCCCAGGGTAATAATGACACTACGAGGTTGAGACTCATAAATAGCATGGCACTTCCACATATATGGTTGGCCCAACATAACATCACAGACATCTAGTGGGGAAACATCACATAATACCTCATCTTTGAAGGGATCGATGTCATATGACAATCAAAACTGTTGGTTGATACATAGGTATCCTCCTTGGAGAATCCATCCGGTGATGTATGGTTGTGGGTGTGGTGTTATTGAAAATCCAAATTGTTTGATGACCTCTATTGATATGAGGCTCTTCTGGCTTCTGCTATCAACAATGAAACGAAAATAGCTCCCCTTCACTCACATATTTGAATGGAGGAGGCGCTCCCCCTCTTTAGGACTTGTTATTTCTTCTGGTTGGAATGTTGCAGTAGTGAAAGTAGCAATGGGGTTTGCGTCGATGATTTTTATTATCCCATTATTTTCTAAATCAGATTTCAAATCTAGACTCAACTCTTTGTCTTTGATATCAGCCACCGATGATTTCTTTGAGCGACATTCATCAGTTTTGTGCCAAGAGATTTGGTGGAAATCATACCACTTTCCAGTGTCCTTCTTTGTCTTCTCTTGAACCTTATTTTCATGTGGATTGGACTAGTTTTTAGGAGGCTGTTTGTTAGGGTTGTATTTATCATGCTTTGGTTGTTGCAGATTTGCAAACTCGAAATCCCATTTGTTCTGGTGCCTAAATTTCTACTTGATTTTGAGAGAATATCGATAGGAGGATCAAAGTGATGATATGTCCAAGAAATCCTTTTCGGTTTGTATGTACTTATGGAGATCCCCACGATGTTTCAAAACCATATGCTTCTTAGATTATTTTATACTCAGCTTGATGTGTAAGGTATGGAAGGTATTGGTGAACTCTGACACTACTTGGCCCCTCTATTGACGAAGCATGGTCCATCTCATGTAATGGTCATCATAGTTACCAATAGGGTAATATTGTTCCTTGGTTGCATCCACCAAAAAATCCCAAGTGGGATTGGCCCCATATATTCGAGACTCCTTTGTGGAAATTTTCTCCCAGTAAGTTTCCCACTAATGTTCGACATAAGGGACAACCTTAAGGAGTGTGAAGGTGATCTTTTCGCTATCGAAAAAATTGTGAACAAAGAAATAACCTTCTATCATATTTAACCATTTTTCTAGGGAATCCAGATCTATCTGTCCTTCAAATACAGGAATATAAAAATTAACTTGTAACTTGAAAGGAGAGGTGCCTCCAAAGTGGCCACTTGATGAAGACGCGCCTATTGTTATCAGCAGGCATTGAATGATGTGGGAAAATTTCTCCATCATTTCGTCCCTCTGTTGCATGAGAGCTTGGTCAAGAAATAGATTAATAGAATATTTTTCTCCGTCATTTTTATTTTATTCCACCATGGAGGGTTTCTTAGGTGTCTGAGATAATTTTTCTTCAAGAAATAAAATCTAGAGACCCAACTTGCTATACTCAGACCTCGTCAGGGACATGCATTGCAAAACGATCAAGAGTCACCTGCTCTGATACCACTGATCCTGATTATTTTCAGAACGAAATGAGAACAAATATATAACAAAAAAATATACAGAGACATTGAAAGAGAGCCAATAATATAACAAAGATATATCAGATATATAAAAAGAGGCACAGATATATAGTAACACAAAAACTACAGAAATACAGAGTGAAACACTCACTAGAATGGTGGAAGCTTATCTCTGAGAAGAGATGTGATGGCTACTCGCATTCGCAAGAAGATGATTGTTACAATGAGGCTCCAAATTCCTTTATAACATAAAGAAAATCAAAAGCCCTAACCCTAGAAGATGAAAATCCAACAATTTTGTGGACCCTGTTTTGGGTAGTTTGGTGCATCAACTTCCTGTTGACGGGCGAAAATGACCGTCCGTCAACTGAGAGAGTGGAACCGGTTCGGGGTTGTCTAATAACCCAAGTCATTTGGAATGAACCACCCTGATGGGTTTAGCGGCTCCGTTAGCCGATCTAAGGTCCTAAGAAAACAAAACAAAACTAATCTAAACTAACTAATCTAACTAAAACCAAATAAAACAAACTAAACTAACATAAAACTAAATAAAACGAACTAACTAAAACTAAATACAACAAACTAAACTGACTAACAATAAAACTAATTAATACACTAATCTAATTAAAACTAACTACTAAACTAATCTACTATTTACAAACTACTAATTAATTAACTGTCTAACTGCTAATTGCAATATGACTCATTCACAAAATATACAATATTAACAAAATACAGATTTAAATAAAACCTGGAAAACTCATTTGCTTTCTGCCCTAAGACAGAGAAATATATTTTTTGTTGATTTTATAATTTTATAAATAAGAAATAAAACTTACTGAAATTAAACAATCTAATATACTAATTCTACATATATATCTAACTAAACTTATATCTAAACTAAACTACTAATAAACATACTAAACAAATAATTGACAAACTGACCTGGAAACGCTCCAGATTTGTCCTGTGTCTGATGACTTCGAAGCTGGTCGGAGGAAGGAAACTCGCACCGGATGATCCAGAAGCTTCTCGTAAACGATAGCTGCAATGCTCTTTGAGTTTATTTACAGGACAAACAAGACATAAAATATCATAACAGTTATAAGATTTATAAATCTCTGCAATAAGGGAAACCTGTTATGCAAAAACTTATACTTAATAATTCAACTTATGAAGAAGAGAAATCTGTCATTCACAAACTGAATCAAGTAATTGCTATATTTTTAAGTACTGGAAGAAATCAGATATGGATCATATTGATTAAATTATATCATTTGCAAAAGACTAAGATAGCTAAAGTAGTCATTAACCAAATGCAAATTGATACACATAAACATAAAACAAAATATTGATATTATGAAAAGATAAAGCTGTAGCAGAATATCAAATTTTGTCTCAGTCTGTATTAAAATTCCATATCCTTGTTCTCCCACCGAATGAGGATGATTATTACAAAAAATAATAAGTATTTAAAGGTTTTTCACAGGGTAAAACCTCCCTGTGGAAGTTATAAAACTGTTTACATAATCTGGGAAGATATCCTAAGATCAACTAAACTAAGAAACTAAAATGAAACCAAAATATTTCCAATATCCTCTAAATTGTCCATCAAATCCCATGCAATTTCGAATTCACCTGAAAAGGATCCAAAATAGACAAGTTAGAAGACTCTTTTATTAATAAAATGATAAAAATTAAATTCGACAGACTTAGCTACAGAATCATCTGATTCTGTAGCTAGTCTAAAATAAGATACAGGATCATAATTGAAATTAAATCAAATCTTTTAAGAATTTCCATTGAATTGACATCCAATAATTACTTGAGAACGAATCATAAATTGAAACCATTATTCCATTATGGACTCAACCAGGATACACATCATTTAACCGAGTACAGAGATGGCAATACTCTGTTTCGATTATAGTCATGAATCGGGTAAATGAAATCACATGTAACAGAATCGTAATCCTTTCTTCAACAAATCGAATCCATCTGTTATGAGATCGTTCTGATTTTCAATTGAAAATAGAACTAATCACAAACACATCATTACACTAATGAATCGAATAGGATTATCACGATAACTGCATAGAAATTGATTTAGGCTGTGAACGAATCCAAACAATAATTGACTCATAACAAAATCATAACAGGATTAATCAAACAAGATTTGTTATAAATTTCAATCGTTGATCATTGCACAATAAGCAAACAAGATCGATTAATTTTGATCACAATTGTTTCCATCAAACGAATCATATCAGGGTTTGACCAATTCATTCCATAAATTTAAAATACAGAGCATCAATTATACTCCGAACTCGACTCATAGGACAAACTTTGCCAAATTAGAACAAAAGCGAATCGATTTAGCTGAGATCTTCACACAGTTGTTATGATTCGGATTCTTTTCCAATTCGGGCGCGAATGTTATTTGAGCGTAATGTTTTCATCAAAGAGACAGAGTCATTATCCTTAACTTGGAAACAATCAAAGATAGAACATCACACGACACAACATCGTAACAAGTATCTTTCCGAAAACGTCTGCCAGTCATAGCATACCAATGACAACGAAATCGAATCCAAGCAAAATCGTAACAGTCAAACTTAATCAAACCGTTTACCAACCATAGCATCATAACCAAATCAAATCCGAGCATGATTGTGTTCTAAAATGAATATGAAAAATTTCCCTTTTAAGTCGGATACAAACCAATTCATTTGAAGGCAAACTATCAAATGAATTCAAACGAAGATTACTCAAATCCAATCAAAATCTATTGATTTCTATACTGGGCATAATCAAATCATAAATAGAAATTCCTTTTTATTTAAAGGAAAGCTAAATATAGAATGTACACAATATAACAGAGCCATTCAAGATGTGAACAGAACTGTTTAAAACTGAATTCAAGTCATTATATAAACCTAGATTATTTACAAAAAACAAATGATACCAAAACATACCTGTGTAGCGACGAGGCTGCTCACTTATGCCAGCTTGGAATTTACAACAACTGTGGCTGATTCCACGTTTTTGAACAGGATGGAGCCGGTTGTCTTTTGAACTTTATCCACTGCTTTGAGCTTGGCCTTTTGAATGGTCAGGACTGCAATCTGATCTTCCAAAGATTGAATCTTCGATTGGATTTTTGGAACATCAGTATAATATCGCTCTAACCATGAATTGCACTGGTCACATGGTGACTTTGAGGGTTTAGACAGAGCAGGAGAGGGTTTTTCCAAATGATCGAGGGTTTCATAAGGCACTTTAATACCCGGGTAGTTAGGGTCATCTTTAAGGTAGGGGGGTAGGTTTGACACAAAATCATAAGGGGGTTCTGCAAATAAACCTTGCAAATAAGGGTATTTGCTAGCCAAGAAACATTCAACCTCCGAATCAGAGTCCTCACTCAAGATGATAGGGTTTGGCTCGACAGGGGGTTTTGGCTTGTTCCTTGCCATCCATGAAATCAAACGTGCATTCTTTTTACCCTTATCGTTAGCAGTAAGGTTTGGCTTAGACTTTTTTGTCACAGGTTTAACAGTCTCAACACTCTTAGTCATAGTGTCGGGTAAGTCAACAGGAGGGTCGGCCGTGGGTTTAGGCAGTAGGAGGTGTAAGGGTAGAGGTGGTTCAGCCTTGACCTCACCCACCATAGGTTTGTCAACCTGTGTAGGGTTCGGATCCTCAAAAACATTCCGAGCAATGAAAATTCTCCAGCTATCCCCGTGCAATCTCAAATGATAGACAACGATGAGTTTGATAAGCCCATAATGAAACAGACTACTGTCGACCTGGTGCCTTTTGAACTTCTTCGACATTTTAAACAGGCTACAATGCAAATAATAGGGCATATTGAGCTGATATCCCATAAAAACCATAAGCAAACGCAGGTGGTGGAGGAACACAAGTCCGTATCGACCTTCACAGGTCGCGAACTGCTTGATTATCATCAATAAATCGTGCCATCACGGTTTAAGTGCAGAGATAGACATACCTCTGTCACACGAGGTAACCTTGCACGAGAGGAAGAGCAGTGTCCATGGGACCTCCTCGACCTTGAAATTCTGGAACCATCGTTGTCCAGTGGCAGGCAAACCCGTAACAAGACTGATAATTTCTCATCAATTTCCAATTGTATGTCACCTACTTTGTCTCGACAGCCATCGAAGGTCATGGAAAACTGTCGAGCTACGCAAAGGTTAAAACCCTCAAAACGTTTCACGAAGGTAAGCCATCCACTGTCTGCCAAATCTTGGCGGGCATTTTCAAACATCAGCAGGGCTTGATTGCCATTGGGTTCAACTCGCACGACCAGATCCATGGCCCCAGTCATGCGAGTTGAACCCAATGGCAATCAAGCCCTGCTGATGTTTGATAATGCCGGCCAAGATTTGGCAGAAAGTGGATGGCTTACCTTCGTAAAACGTTTTGAGGGTTTTAACCTTTGCGTAGCTCGACAGTTTGCCATGACCTTCGATGGCTATCGAGCCAAAGTAGGCGACATACAATTGGAAATTGATGAGAAATTTATCAGTCTTGCTACGGGTTTGCCTACCACTGGACAACGATGGTTCCAAAATTGCAAGGTTGAGGAGGTCCCATGGACACTGCTCTTCCTATCGCGCAAGTTTACCTCGTGTGACAGAGGTATGTCTATCTCTGCACTTAAACCGTGATGGCACAATTTATTGATGATAATCAAGCAGTTCGTGACCTGTGAAGGTCAATACGGACTTGTATTCCTCCACCACCTGCATTTGCTTATGGTTTTTATGGGATATCAGCTCAATATGCCCTATTATTTGCATCGTAGCCTGTTTAAAATTTCAAACAAGTTCAAAAGGCACCAGGATGATAGTAGTCTGTTTCATTATGGGCTTATCAAACTCATCGTTGTCTATCATTTAATCTTGCACGGGGATAGCTGGAGCATTTTCATTGCTCGGAATGGTTTCGAGGATCCGAACCCTACACAGGTTGACAAACCTGTGGTGGGTGAGGTCAAGGCTGAACCACCTCTACCCTTACACCTCCTACTGCCTAAACCCACGGCCGACCCTCCTGTCGACTTACCCGACACTGTGACTAAGAGTGTTGAGACTGTTAAACCTGTGGCAAAAATGTCCAAGCCAAAACTTACTGCTAACGATAAGGGTAAAAAGAATGCACGTTTGATTTCACGGATGGCAAGGAACAAGCCAAAATCCCCTGTCAAGACAAACCCTATCATCTTGAGTGAGGACTCCGATTCGGAGGTTGAACATTTCTTGGCCAGCGAATACCCTTATTCGCAAGGTTTATGTGCAGAACCCCCTTATGATTTTGTGTCAAACCTACCCCCCTGCCTAAAGGACGACCCTAACTACCCGGGTATTAAAGTGCCTTGTGAAACCCTCGATCATTTGGCCAAACCCTCTCCTGCTCTGTCTAAACCCTCACAGTCACCATGTGACCAGTGAAATTCATGGTTAGAGCGATATTATACTGATGTTCCAAAACTCCAATCGAAGATTCAATCTTTGGAAGATCAGATTGCAGTCCTGACCAGTCAAAAGGCCAAGCTCAAAGCAGTGGATAAAGTTCAAAAGACAACCGGCTCCATCCTGTTCAAAAACGTGGAATCAGCCACGGTTGTTGTAAATTCCAAGCTGGCATAAGTGAGCAGCCTCGTCGCTACACAGGTATGTTTTGGTATCATTTGTTTTTTGTAAATAATCTAGGTTTATAAAACGACTTGAATTCAGTTTTAAACAGTTTTGTTCATGTCTTGAATGGCTCTGTTATATTGCGTGCATTCTATATTTATCTTTGCTTTAAATAAAAAGGAATTTTGATTTATGATTTGATTATGCCCAATATAGAAATCAATAGATTTTGATTGGATTTGAGTAATCTTCATTTGAATTCGTTTGATAGTTTGCCTTCAAATGAATTGGTTTGTATTCGACTTAAAAGGGAAATTTTTCATATTCATTTTAGAACACAATCATGCTCGGATTTGATTTGGTTATGATGCTATGGTTGGTAAATGGTTTGATTAAGTTTGACTGTTACGATTTTGCTCGGATTCGATTTCATTGTCATTGGTATGCTATGACCGACAGACGTTTTCGGAAAGATACTTGCTACGATGTTGTGTCGTGTGATGTTCTATATTTGATTGTTTCCAAGTTAAGGATAATGACCATGTCTCTTTGATGAAAACATTACGCTCAAATAACATTCACGTCCAAATTGGAAATGAATCTGAATCATAACAACTATGTGAAGATCTTAGCTAAATCGATTCGCTTTTGTTCTAATTTGGCAAAGTTTGTCCTATGAGTCGAGTTCGAAGTATAATTGATGCTCTGTATTTTAAATTTATGGAATGAATTGGTCAAAACCTGATATGATTCATTTGATGGAAACAATTGTGATCAAAATTAATCGATCCTGTTTTCTTATTGTGCAATGATCAACGATCGAAATTTATAACAAATCCTGTTTGATTAATCCTGTTATGATTTTGTTACGAGTCAATTATCGTTTGGATTCGTTCACAGCCTAAATCAATTGCTATACAGTTATCGTGATAATCCTATTCGATTCATTAGTGTAACGATGTGTTTGCGATTAGTTCTATTTTCAATTGAAAATCAGAACAATCTCATAACAGATGGATTCGATTTGTTGAAGAAATGATTACAATTCTGTTACATGTGATTTCATTTACCCGATTCATGACTATAATCGAAAAAGAGTATTTCTATCTCTGTACTCGGTTAAATGATGTGTATCTTGTTTGAGTCCATAATGGAATAATGGTTTCAATTTATGATTCATTCTCAAGTAATTATTGGATGTCAATTCAATGGAAATTCTTAAAAGATTTGATTTAATTTCAATTCTGATCCTGTATCTTATTTTAGACTGGTTACAGAATCAGATGATTCTGTAGCTAATTCTGTGGAATTTAATTTTTATCATTTTATTAATAAAAGAGTCTTCTAACTTGTCTATTTTGGATCCTTTTCAGGTGAATTCGAAATTGCATGGGATTTGATGGACAGTTTAGAGGATATTGGAAATATTTTGGTTTCATTTTAGTTTCTTAGTTTAGTTGATCTTGGGATATCTTCCCAGATTATGTAAACAGTTTTATAACTTCCACAGGGAGGTTTTACCCTATGGAAAACCTTTAAATACTTATTATTTTTTGTAATAATCATCCTCATTCGGTGGGAGAACAAGGATATGGAATTTTAATACAGACTGAGACAGAATTTGATATTCTGCTACAGCTTTAGCTTTTCATAATATCAATATTTTGTTTTATGTTTATGTGTATCAATTTGCATTTGGTTAATGACTACTTTAGCTATCTTAGTCTTTTGCAAATGATATAATTTAATCAATATGATCCATATCTGATTTCTTCCAGTACTTAAAAACATAGCAATTACTTGATTCAGTTTGTGAATGACAGATTTCTCTTCTTCATAAGTTGAATTATTAAGTAGAAGTTTTTGCATAACAGGTTTCCCTTATTCCAGAGATTTATAAATCTTATAATTGTTATGATATTTTATGTCTTATTTGTCCTGTAAATAAACTCAAAGAGCATTGCAACTATCGTTTACGAGAAGCTTCTGGATCATCCGGTGCGAGTTTCCTTCCTCCGACCAGCTTCGAAGTCATCAGACATAGGACAAATCTGGAGTGTTTCCAGGTCAGTTTGTCAATTATTTGTTTAGTGTGTTTATTAGTAGTTTAGTTTAGATATAAGTTTAGTTAGATATATATGTAGAATTAGTATATTAGATTGTTTAATTTCAGTAATTTTTATTTCTTATTTATAAAATCATAAAATCAACAAAAAATATCTTTCTCTGTCTTAGGGCAGAAAGAAAATGAGTTTTCCAGGTTTTATTTAAATCTGTATTTTGTTAATATTGTATATTTTGTGAATGAGTCATATTGCAA
>ML776667.1:2083840-2104733 GCA_009831015.1 Picea engelmannii
ATTGAACTAATTCAGACAAAGACGAAAGAAAATTTCTTCGCTGAAATAACTTCTGAAAAATTTGTACAAACATCAATGACATATTTCTGAAATGTATATCTGTGTTGGAAAATTTGTTGTTTGAAAGAAGTTTACTGATTTCAATTTCTGAGCAAAGTTTGTCATGATCATCTATTATATTTTTACGATGTCCCTTTTCCGTAAAGGAATGACTCAAAAGATGTCTCCCTGTCATAGAAAGTTTTTTTGTAAATAAAACATCTCTGGAGCAAAATAAAGGACAGTGCTAAAAAATTCTGATGAGGTCTAAAAAATTATGTTAAAATATCAAGATTTTCAGCGTCACCCTGCTCAGCTATATATCTATAAAAGAAAAACAAAATAAAAATTATTAATAAGAGCTATGGGAAGTGCTTGTAAACCCGCCGAGATACTGAACAGGTCTGCTGGCAGCAGGTAAATGCATGCATGGCACCAAGACAACTTCGTCGGGGTACTGAACAGGCTCGCTCGCAGCGAAGCAATGTCGAGTACATGAAAATATGCAAAAAATATAAGAAACCTCTTTAATGTCCTTTATTCTGATCTAGAACTCCTTGACAAGATACAGATGTCAGATTGGGTTAAATGGAAACCCTGTCGAGGCTATGGACACCTGCTGGCAGCAGTGGCCATGCCAACAGTATTGGAGATTTTATCTTTAATATCGTGACTTGCTAATCTTAAGATTGGTATTAGTTTTCATCTTTTGAAACACTGCTGAAAAGAATGATTAATGATGGTGTTCATACGATTTTCTGGTTTTTATTTCTAGGTTAAAATTATCTTTGCTGTCTTAATCCGAATTGGTACCTTTTGCAGAGATAACTGCTTCTACCAGTGTGTCTCCATTGTTGGCAACCAACTCTTCCCGAGGGCATAACTTTGGCATACGATCTCTGTTTTGGTCACACGATAGCTCGTTGGAAAGGTATCATAGAGGATTTTAATTTTTGGAGATAAATTAGTGACTTTGGCCATTATTTAGGTGCTCTATCCTAAAAAACATTCATTTATTCCTTCAAAATGGCCCTCAAAATTTAGGAACCGAAAAAATGCTAAAAATAGTAAGTTGTGAGAAGACTGTTTTGAACCAATTGGAATAGGTGGTTGGCCATCGATATCCACCTAGATCAATTATCCATCCTTAGTAATAAATTTTATCCATTTTTTTGAGTGCCCAGGGGAGAGGGAAAACCATTTGCTGAATTTGCATCTTGATGAGCTGCTTTCCTTGCTGGAGAAGTTGCACTGCTTAGCTTGTTGAAGGTTGTAACGAACTTGTGGTTGGAAGGGTTGGAACTTTTTAACCAGTATGGATACATGGGATGACTGTGTGTAGAAGGAATCCTTGTGCTTTTCTTCAACCTTGTCGATCTACTTCTGTTGGACATAAGGTGCTTGGACTGAGGCTGTAGTGGTTGTGGTGTTTTTATTTTCACCTTTTGAAGAGACTGTGAAGAAGCTGAATTTTGTAGTATGAGATACTACCTTGCAGAACTGTTTAGGTGGGAGAGTATTTGGAACTACCTCTGGTATCCTATAGATATGACCCCCTAGAGTAACAATGACACTATAGGGTCGAGAATCATAAATAACATGTTCCACATATATGGCTCGCCCAACAAAACATCACAGACATCCAGTGGGGAAACATAACATAATACCTCATCATTTTAGGGCTCGATGTCATACGAAAATTGAGAATGATGGATGGCACAAAGGTCTCATCCCTAGCAAAGCCATCCAATGTTGTATGGTTGCAGGTTTGGTTTTGTTGACAATCCCAAATGTTTGACGACCTGGGCTGAGATGAGGTTCTTCTGGATTCTTCTATCAATAATGAAATGCAATGGGGTCCTCTTCAACCACATATATGAATATAATAGGCGTTCCCCCTCTTTAGGATCTGCTGGACCTTCTGGTTGAATTATTATGTTTGCGACAGTAACAGTGGGGTCTGCGTCGATGATCTGTCTTCTCCCATTATTTTGTGAATCAGACTCTAAATATAGGATCGACTCTTTCTCTTTAACCTCGACCACCAATGATTTTTTTGAGTGACATTCATAAGTGTTTTTCTAGGGGATTTTGTGGAAATATCACCACTTTCCAGTGTCCTTCTTTGTCTTCCCTTGACGCTTCTTTTCATGTGGCTTGGATTTTTTTTCGAGAGGCTATTTGTTAGGGTCATCTTTATCATGGTTTGGTTGTTGCAGATTTGCATACTCAAACTCCTGTTTGTTTTGGTGCCTAAATTTCTACTCGATTTTGATAGCATATCAATAGGAAGCTCCAAGTGATGATATGTCCAGGAAATCCATTTCAGTTTGGATGTACCTATGCAGATCCCAGCGGTATTTCAGAGACTTTGATACCTATCTTGGTGCGCAAGGTATGGAAGGTATTGGTGAAATCTGACATTTCTTGGTCCCTCTCTTGATGTAGCATGGTCCATCTCATGTACTGGTCATCATAGTTACCAATAGGTTAATCTTGTTCCTTGACCGCATCCAAAAAAAAATCCCAAGTGGCATCGACCCCATATATTCCAAACTCCTCTGTGAAAATTTTCTCCCAGTAATTTTCCCACCAATCTTTGACATGGGGGAGATCCTTAAGAAGTCAAAATTTGATCTTTTCACTGTCGGAAAAATTGTGAACAGAGAAATAACCTTCTAGCATATTTAACCATTTTTCTAGGGTATCCACATTTATCTGTCTTTCAAATAAAAGAATATCAAAATCAACTTGTAACTTGAAAGGCAAGGTTCCTCCAATGTGGCCTCTTGATGAATACTCCCCTGTTTTTATCAATAGGCATTGAAGGATGTGGTAAAAAATATCCATCATTTCGTCCCTCTGTCGCATGAGAGCTTGCTCAAGAAAAAGATTAATATAATCTTCTACTCCATGATTTTTCTCTTCTTCCACCATGGAGGGTTTACTGGTCATGCGAGAGAATTTTTCATCAAGAGAGACAAGATCAAGACCCAACTTTCTATACTTGGACCTCATCAAGGATATGCACCAAAAAATGATCAAGAGAATCTTTCTTTGATACCACTGATTTGGATTATTTTCGACACGAAATGAGAGAGGAGATATAACAGATAAATATACTTATATACTGCAAGAGATTCAATAATATAACATAGATATATAATATATATAAAAAGAGGCACAAACATATAGTAATACACAATTTGTATTAATGAGAGAAATGTACAAAACTGTAGAAATATAGAGTGAAAGACTCGCTAGAATGGTGAAATCTTTTCTCTAAGAAGAGATGTGATGGCCACTTTAATTCACAAGAACGTGATTGTGAAAATGAGGATCCAAAGGAATTTTTGACACAAATAAAATCCAAAACCCTAACCCTAGAAGATGAAAATCCAACAGTTTTGTGGACTCCGTTTTGGGTAGTTTGGTGTATCAACTTCCTGGGGGCATAAATTTGGCATATGATCTTCATTTTGGGTGCATGATATCTCATTAGAAAGGTATCATTGAGGAAATTAATTTTCGGGGCTCAATCAGAGCCATCTTCTATATTTGAGGTGTTCGATACCAAAAAACTTCATTTAGGCCCTCAAAATGGATAAAGATATTCGGTTTCCAGAAGCTTTTTTTGATCTAGTTGGAATAGGTGGTTGGTCACCGATATCCACTTGGATCAATCCTCCCTCCTTAGGAAGAAATGACCTCCATTGCATTGAGTGCTTGGGGGAGAGTTGAAATCATTTGTTGAATCTGCTTACCTTGCTGGAGAAGTTGCGTTGTTTAGCTTGTTGAAGGTTTTCACAAACCTATGGCTGGAAGGATTGGACCTTTTTAACTAGTATGAATACATGGGATGACTATGTGTAGAATGAATCCTTTCTCTTTTCTTCAATATTTTCGACCTGCTTCTACTGGAAAGAAGGTGCTTGGACTTAGGCTGTAGTGGTTGCATTGTTCTTATGTTCACCTTTTGAACAGATTGTGAATAAGCTAAATTTTGTAGTATGAGATACTACCTTGTGACACTCTTTAAGTGGGATAGTAGTTGGAAATACCTCTAGTATCTTGTAGAATTACCCCCCAAAGTAACAATGACACTATGGGGTTGAGATTCATAAATAGCAAGGCGATTTCACATATATGGTTGGACCAACATAATATCACATACATCTAGTGGGGAAAAAACGCATAATACCTCATCGCTGAAGGGATCAATGTCATGTGATAATCGACACTGTTAGATGACATGGAGGTCTCATCTCTAGAGAAGTCATCCAATGTTGTATGGTTGCGGGTGTGGTGTTGTCAACAATCCCAACTGTTTGACGACCTCTGTTGAGATGAGGTTATTCTGGATTTCCCTATCAAAAATAAAATGAAATGGGGTCCCCTTCACCAATATATGTGAATGGAAGAGGTGCTCCCCCTCTTTAGGATATGTTGGTTCTTCCGGTTGAATTGTTGCAGTCACAAAAGTAGTAGTGGGGTCTACATTGATGATCTCTCTTCTCCCATTATTTTCTTATTCAAATTTTGAATCTAGGATCGAATCTTTGTCTCTAATCTCATCCACCAATGATTTTTTTGAGTGACATTCATCAAAGTTGTTCTAGGGTATTTTGTGGAAATCACACCATTTTCCAGTGTCCTTCTTAATCTTCCCTTGATCCTTCTTTTCATATGGCTTGGATTGGTTTTTTGGAGGTTGTTTTTTAGGGATGTCTTTATCATGCTTTGGCTATGGATGATTTGTAGACCTAAACTCCCTTTTGTTCTAGTGCCTGAATTTCTGCTCGATTTTGACAACATATCGATAGTCATCTCCAAGTGATGAGATTTCCAGGAAATCCATTTCGTTTTGGATGTACCTATGCATAGCCTCGCAACATTTCAGAACTAGATGCTTCTTGGAGTATTTGATACCCAACTTGGTGCGCAAGGTATGTAAGGTATTGGTGAAATCTGACATTTCTTGGCCCCTCTCTTGATGCAACGTGGTCCATCTCATGTATTGGTCATCATAGTTACCAACAGGGTAATATTGTTCCTTGACCGCATCCACAAAAAAATCGCAAGTGGGATCGACCCAATGTATTCCAGAATCATCTGTGGAACGTTTCTACCAGTAATTTTGCTTCCAATTTTTTACATGGGGGAGGTCCTTAAGGAGTGTGAAGGTGGTATTTTCCCTATTGGAAAAATTGTGAACAAAGAAATAACCTTCTAGCAAATTTAACCATTTTTCTAGGGAATTTGCATCTATCTGTCCTTGAAATACAGGAATATAAAAATTAACTTGTACCTTGAAAGGTGAGGTTCCTCTAAACTAACCAATTGATGAATAAAAGCATTTTGTTATCTATATATGTTGAAGGACGTGGGAAAAATTCTCCATCATTTTGTCCCTTTGTCGCGTGAGAGATTTATCAAGCAACAGATTAATAAAATCTTATGCTCTGTTATTTTTCTTTTCTTCCTCCATGGAGGGTTTCTTAGGTGTGTGATAGATATTTTCCTCAAGAGAGACAAGATTGAGACCCAACTTTCTATACTCAGACCTTGTCGAGGAAATTCACTGAAAAACGATGAAGAACATCTTGCTTTGATACCATTGATCTGAATTATTTTTGGCACAAAATGAGAGCCGAGATATAACAAAGAAATACAAAAATATATTCCAAGAGAGCCAATAATATAACAGAGATATATCATATATATAAAAAGAGGCATATATATACAATAATACACAATTTCTATTAATGAGAGAAATGTACAAAACTGTAGAAATACAGAGTGAAAGACTCATTAGAATGGTGGCATCTTATCTCTAAGAAGAGATGTGATGGCTACTCGCATTATCAATAAGATGATTGTTACAATGAGGCTCCAAAGGCCTTTTTAACATAAATAAAATCCAAAACACTAACCCTGGAAGATGAAAAGCCAATAGTTTTGTGGACCCCATTTTGGGTACTTTGCTGTATCAACTTCTCAGGGGCATAACTTTGGCATACGATCTCCATTTGGGGTGCACGATATATAGTTGGAAAGGTATCCTCAAGAAGATTCATTTTGGGGGATCAATCAAATCCTTTGGTGATCATTACTGTGCTCGATCCTAAAAAAAAATCATTTAGGCCCTCAAAATGGCCCGGGAAGTTCAAGAACCAAAAAACTGCTAAAACATAAGTTTCCAGAAGACTGTTTTGAGCCAATTGGAATAGGTGGCTGGCCACTGGTATCCACCTAGATCAATCCTCCCTCCTTAGGAAGAAATAGTCTCCATTTCATTGAGTGTCTGGGGGAGAGGGAAAATCATTTGATGAATTTGCATCTTGATGAGCTTCTTTCCTTGTTGGAGAAGTTTTGTTGCTTAACTTGTTGAAGGCTCTCATGAACCTGTGGCTAGAAGGGTTGGACCTTTTTAAATAGTATGGATACATGGAATAATTGTGTGTAGAAGGAATCCTTTCTCTTTTCTTCAATATTGTCGACCTACTTCTGTTGGACAGAAGGTGCTTGGACTGAAGTTGTAGTGGTTGCGGTGTTCTTTTGTTCACCTTTTGAACAAATTGTGAAGAAGTTGAATTTTGTAGTATGAGATACTACCTTGCAGAATATTTAGGTGGGACAATAGTTGGAACTACCTATGGTTTCCTGTAGACATGACCCCTTAAAGTAACAATGACACTACAGTGTCGAGACTCATAAATAGCATGACGCTTCCACATATATAGTTGGCCCAACAGAACATCACAGACATCTAGTGGGGAAACATCACATAATACCTCATCCTTGAAGGGATCGATGTCATATGATAATAAACATTGTTGGCTGACATGGAGGTATCGTCCTTGGTGACGCTACCTGATGTTGTATGTTTGCGGGTGTGGTTTTATCGACAATCCAAATTGTTTGATGACCTCTACTGAGATGAGGTTCTTCTAGCTTCTATCAACAATGAAATGAAACTAGGTTCCCTTCACCCACATCTATGAATGGAAGAGGCGCTCCCCCTCTTCATTATATTTTGGTTCTTATGGTTGAATTGTTGTGGTCGTGAAAGTAGAAGTCGGGTCTACATCGATGATCTGTCTTCTCCCATTATTGTTTTAATCTGATTCAAAATATAGTCTCAGCTCTTTGTCTTTGATCTCATCCACCAATGATTGTTTTAAGCGAAATTCATCAGTGTGTTTCCGGAGGATTTGTGGAAATAAAACCTCTTTCTAGTTTCCTTCTTCATCTTCCCTTGACCATTCTTTTCATGTGGCTTGGACTAGTTTTAGGTAGGATGTTTGTTAGGTCCATCTTTATCATTCTTTGGTTGTTGTATTTTTGTAGACCCGAACTCCCCTTTTTATTGGTGCATAAATTTCTTCTCGATTTTGACATCATATCAATAGGACTCTCCAAGTGATGAGATGTCCAGGAAATCCATTTCAGTTTGGATGTATCTATGCAGAGCCCCGTGGTATTTCAGAACCAAATGTCACTCGAAGTCTTTCATACCTAGCTTGGTGCACAATGTATGGAAGGTATTGGTAAAATTTGACACTTCTTGGCCCCTCTATTGACGCAACATGGTCCATCTCATGTAATGGTCATCATAGTTACCAACATGGTAATATTGTTCATTGACCACATCAACAAAAAATTCCCAATTGGGATCGACCCCATATATTCCATACTCCTCTATCGAAATTTTCTCCGAGTAAGTTTCCCACCAATGTTTTACATGGGGGAGATCCTTAAGGAGTGTGAAGGTGATATTTTCCCTGTCAAAACAATTGTGAACATAGAAATAACCTTCTAGCAGACTTAACCATTTTTCTAGGGCATCTGCATCTATTTGTCCTTCAAATAAGGGAATATCAAAATTAACTTGTACCTTGAAAGGAGAGTGCCACCAAATTGGCCACTTGATGAATATGTTCCTATTGTTATCGCATGTGTTGAAGGATTTGGGAAAAAATCTCCATCATTCCATCCCTCTGTCGCGTGAGAGCTTGCTCAAGAAACAAATTAATAGAATCTTCTGCTCCATCATCTTTCCTTTTTTTTGTCATGGAGGGTTTCTTGGGTGTGAGAGAGAGATTTTAATCAAGAGAGACAAGATCAAGACCCAAATTTCCATACTCGGACCTCGTTGAGGAGATGCACTAAAAAATGATCAAGAACAATCTGCTCTGATACCAATGATCCCGATTATTTTTGGCATGAAATGAGAGCGGAGATATAACAAAGAAATATACAGAGATATTGAAAGAGATCCAATAATATAACAAAGATATATCAGATATACAAAACAAGCACATATATATAAAAAGCAACACAAATATACAATAATACACAATTTCTATTAATGAGTGAAATGTACAAAATTGTAGAAATACAGAGTGGAAGACTCGCTAGAATGGTTGAAGCTTATCTCTGAGAAGAGATGTGACAGCTACTCACATTTTAAAGAATATGATTGTTACAATGAGGCTCCAAATGACTTTTTAACATAAATAAAATCAAAAACCCTAACCCCAGAAGATGAAAATCCAACAATTTGGTGGACCCCATTTTGGGTAGTTTGGTGTATCAACTTCCAAGGGGTGTAGCTTTGGAATACAATCTCTGTTTGAGGAACATGATATCCATTTGGAAAGGTATCATCGAGGAGATTCATTTTGGGGGATCAATAAAATCCATCAATTATCCTTGAGGTGCTTGATCCCCAAAAAAAATCATTTAGGCCCTCAAAATGGCCTTGGAAGTTCAAGAACCGAAAAACTGCTAAAAATAATAAGTTGCCATAAGACTGTTTTGAGACTGTTGGAATAGGTGGTTGGCCATCAATATCCATCTGTATCTTCCAGGCCTACTTATTTCTCTATTACTATTTATATTCATATATATGCAGGTAATACAATACTTTCTTTTCTTGTTTTTGTAATTATGAAGGCAATTGATGGGATATATCCTTAATGTATCAGCTAGAACCAAGTATTAATAAGAAATCAAGTTCATTTAATATTTTTTGTTGTTTTTTCTTTATAATTCCATGTGTTTTTTTAATTTATTACATGTTCAATAATTTATCCAAGGGACAAAAAAGATGTTATGAAATTGATATATCAACAACATTCCTAAAAACCTTATAGTAGCAAACAGTTTAATAAAGCATCTACACAACAAACCAAGTAACAAGTCCAAAAAAAATTTAGTAGGAATATTACATCCTCCCTCTCTCTCCCCCCCTCCCTCCCTCTATATCTCCTCTCTTTATCTCCTACATCTATCACCTCTTTCTCTCTCTCCTCATTGTTAGTCTCACTCTCACTCTATCTTTTCCCCTCTTTCTCTATCCCTCCTTGCCTCCTTCTCTTTGCCCTACTTCTACCTCCCTCTCTCTCTGTCCATCTAAAGGTGAGGCAATGCTCACAATGAATAAAGGATATGTGCAATAGAAAAATGTATCCCCGCTTGTAATGTGAGTGTTAAGTTTTTCTTCTTCTTCCAATGGAGTACTTATATGAGTACTTGTATTAACATGACCATGAACTAGACCTAGACCATGACCTATGCCCCCCTAGATCCATCTAAGCCTAGGAATAACCTATAATATAACCTTAACCCTACCCACACCCAAGGCCTAAGTATAGTATGCCTATACCTCTTGTTTAATAATGATATTTTACGGATACGACCATTCACCTACGGTTTAATAATTATTTCACATGGTTTATGATGATTATGGTACATTGATTCTACTTTTTTATTTTAATATAAGCATAATATTTTAGTGGATTCAATATTCTTTATATGGAATATTTATCCTTCTTTCACAATCAATGTTTTTCATTCCCTAGATTATGTATGATGAAAAAATTATCTATATGTACTCTCACACACACTCTCTACCCCCCTCCTCCCTTTGTCTCTCCCCGTCCCTCCCACTATCTCTCCTCTCTCTCTCCTACATCTACCATATATATCTCACCTCTCTCTCTATCTACCCACCCATATTGTTCTTCCTCTCCCACCCTCTCACACTCTCAAAAACTCCATATCTACCCCCTTCTCTCTTTACCTCTTGCATCTAACCCTCACTCTCTTTCTCTATGTGTCCCCTTCCCTCTCTCTCCCCAACTCTCCCCACCTTGATTTATTTTATTATATCTAACCCCCCTTCCCTCTCTCTCCCCCTTCCTCTCACTATCTCTCATTCTACCCCCCCTCTCTCTCTCCCCATCCACCACACTCACACACTCTCTTTGTCTTCCCCTCTCCCCCTCTCACACTCTCTTTCTTATTCTCTCTCCACCCCCCTCCCTACATCACAAGGAAATAAATGGCCTTGACCTAGACATTTCAAGATATAGACCTAATCCTAGACATAGAAAGAATTAGACATGGCAATACCTAGACCATGATCTAAACATATACAATTACCATGACGTAGACCATGACATAGAACTAGACCATGACCTAGACCATGACACTGTAATATACCTGATTCAGAACCCTTTGTAATTGTACATATAGGTTGGTTATTCATTGGAACCAAGTGTAAATGTAATGTACATTTGGGCTGGTGAGCCATTGGAATCAACTTTTCATGTTTCGCGCATGAGAGTAGTGTGTGGAAAAGTGTTAACAAAGATAGGGTGAGCATGTTTTGTGTGTTTGGCACACCTGGTTAAGTGCACATATTGCACCATGTTGTGTGCACATGGGTAAGTGCACGATAATGACTTGGAAGTAAGAAAAGTTGAGTTATATGTATGACTATTTATGTATAGAGGGCGGAGAGCCTGTGTGACTTTTGGGATGGTGAGTTGGGAAACATATAGGATAATGCGCCTATCCATGTAATATAATAATTATTATTAATTTAATATTGCATCACTACATGTAGACATACTTAGATGGAAATCAATGGGGGGATTACTCCATCAAAAAATGGAAAAGTGGGTTAGTCTCAAGTCTTGGGGAATATTTTAATAATATTTATGGAAACATGTATTATGGATATGTTTTTATCCTAAGTTCCCGAGGGTAGGGAACGATTCACCATGTGGTTTAAAGCTACTTATAAAGGTGACAAGTGTTAAGTGGAAGGAATGAAATATATATTATTGGCTTTAGTGTATTTTGCGGGATTATTGCATTGTTATGGAGGTAGGAAGCTCTTTTGAGAAGAAGGGGGTCGGACTATATGGAAAATATGATTATTACCTTATTTGCACATAGAATATTGTAAGGATTTGTGGGCTATAATCAGATTTATTTTCGAGAAGACAGGTTGATAGACTGTGAGAAGTCTCTCTAGGTGAGAGATTGGATGTTGTGAAGTAGTTGTCAGACCTATGAGCATACTCTCCAGGTGAGAGTATTGTTGAGAGTTGCTCCTTTGTGCGTTGAGAATTAGTTGCAGGGCTCAGAGACTTCCTATCCGACCTATTGTTGGTAAACCTAGGAAGGAAAGTGGGGAAGCCGAAGGAATTTTTAGAAGACAAGGGGCACACTTCCTTGGGTGTGATAAGTGCATGAGGAATGAGGGACTGTGGACTAATTGTAGCAATGGGAATCTAGGAATGAGTAATTATGTGGAGAGTTAGACCTTAGTGTGTCACTAGAAGTATTTTTCCATGGTGGAGTTGAGCCCCAAATCGGTGGTAAAATGTTGCTAAAAGATTACGAGAAACAATATGAGTCAAGGCCGCAGTTGGTGACTTTTATAAAAGACAAGTGTTCTTTATGTGCTTGTTTTTATTTTTATTTTTTGCTTGTTTATATATTTTTGAAATGGGTTAATTCTTGTATGTTGTTGCATATAAGTATTTTTTTTTATTATATTTAATGATGCTTGCACCTGTAAATATCATGCATATAGCCTGTATTTGTAGTTGTGCATAGATACAACTAGTTTGGTTAGCCTTGCTAGTTAAGTTAACCTGGTGCTTTTGGTTATGAGTATTCAAGAAGAGGATTGAGTGGCCGAGTGCATAGGATTGTAGAATGTGTGCATCAAGAGGGTGGAATTGTGTGTGTGGATAGAGAATTAGACCCCACGTATAGTGAAATCAGAAGTGGCACATGACACCTAGATGGAGGTGCACACAATTATGTTGTGTCATCATTATGTTGGTGCACACAATTTTGAGTTACTTCTGCTACTTAAGCTTGTATTAAAAATAGAATGTTGCTTTCGTTGTTATACGTTATGTGGAATGACTAAATCTTGGGCTCGACGTGTTACTTGAAGAGATACTACACGTATTGAGTTTAAAGTAGATTGTGCACAATGTACTTTTAGAGTAACATTGGTCAATAATATGCTGGGAATGTTACATTTTAGTTGACTAAGTGCTCTTGAAATTGAGTTTGTGTGATGTGTCCTAGCCTAGGGTCGATGGGGACATTACAAATTGATATCAAAGCATTTTGGTTCAACACTAGACTTGTATGGGCCAAAGACTAGCATGAACAGATTTGTGTGCTAAGAATTGGTGCCTCGTAGTGTAGAGTTTATTTTGTATGGAAAACCATTCGTGCATGGTATAGAATTATGATGCACACAAAGATAGTGATGCAGAGATTGTGCAATAGAGTTTGAAATCTTAAAATTATCCAAGGAATCCGAGGAAGGGATTTTGACAAAATGGTGCAAAGTTTTCATGTATTTTTTGCATGAAATCACCTAACAAATCTTAATTCAATACACATTTTGCAGAATTATCAGTGATTAGAGTAAGACAGAGTTAGTGCAGAAGGTTAAAAACATGGAAAATGGGTAGAGGAATTACAATCCTGATGATGAATTTGGGGATCTATATGTCGGTTTGGGTGTTGATGGTACATAACCTAAGGAGGAGTGCATCAATTGGGTAGAAACCATAAAGGGATTGCATAAATATGTGCAGAGATATAAGGCTAATAACAAAAGAATTATGAGAGCCATGACTCAAGGAGATAACTTCAATGTCAAATTGATGCAAATCCTGGGATAAGGAAACAAGGTCGACTAGATCAATAAGTCGTAGGTCTCATGATGAGAAGAGAAGAGAAGAAAGAAGTGTTGGCAAGCATACTTTCAGGAAAGAACACAGTAGCTCAAGTCCATCTCTTGACTAAAAGAATAAGAGAAGGACTAGGGTGGACGAGCTATAGGGAGAAATAAATAAGATCAAGCCTGTCACCTGTTGTAACCTAGGTCTACACCCCTGGCTCTCCTCTCTCATTTCCCTATGCCTTTGTCAATTATTTCCTCTTATGGTTTATAAAGTCAGTTTCCCATATGTTTAATGACCTCGTTTTCCTTATTGGATTGTTTGAATGATTCTTTGCGCCAAATTATTTATGTTTTCCTTGAAAGATAATTGCTTATCTGGTTTGTGTTTCAAATACTTGTCATCATGTTTTCCACTAATTGAACATGTAGCAGGCCCACCAATCCTTTCTTGTGTGAAGGAGACATCCAGGTCCACCAATTCCTTTGTATGCACATTAAGCAACATGATAAAAAATGCATCATTCAGAGAAGTCCATTTCAGGCTTGAAATACAAGAAAACAAACGGGTTCAATTTTCAACCATTAGATTAAGCAAAGATTAAGTCACGACTGTCAGATCTCATTGGATAGAGATCGACGGTGGGGATGCATTATGGGGATCAGGAAGAAAATTAAAATTTCTACAAGTTGTGAGCCCATAATCGCTCAGGATCATTGATCTTTCTATATCAACAGAGCAATGGTGCATATCGATCCCGCTACGAACAAGCATCTTCGCATTGCGGGGATTGAGAAGAAAATTATTTTTTTTGCAAGTTGTGAGCCCAAAATCGCTCAGGATCATGGATCTTGCTAGATCAACAGTGCATATCGATCACGCTACGAATGAGCATATTCACATTGTGGGTATCGGGAAGCAAATTAAATTTTCTGCAAGTTGTGACCCCGCAAGCGCTCAGGATCGTTGATCCTCAAGAAAAGGAGGCATCCTAGGCAATCTCATACTCTAGGAGGAACAAGAATAAGTTGAGTGAGTAAAGGACTCCCGAAGGCCCGAATCCTGGAGTTCATTTGGACCATACGTTAACAAGGACACACGGCTCCTGATATGAATCTTCACAAATATGACACTTCAGAGGATTGCACGAGCAAGAAAAAGAGAAATCCCAACGCCTGAACTCTCGAAGTGAATCTCGATCTTCCAAATCAAGAGGAAACGTGGAGGGATATCTATCACTTCAAAGATACGACACTCCAAAGGATTGTAATAACTATGCATTGAAAAGGCCTGAATCTTGAAGTTCATCTGGACTGTCCATCAAGGAGGACACGCGACGCCAGATATGACACTTCAGAAATACAACACTTCAGAGGATTGCGTGACCAAGAAAAAGAAAACTCCAGAAGCCCAAAATCCCGAAGTGAATATCGGCCATCCAAATCAAGAGGACACGTGGAGGGATATATCTCACTTCGAAGATATGACACTCCAGAGGATTGTAAGAACTATGCATTGAAAAGTCCCAAAGCCCGAACTCCTGAAGTAATTGTGGACCATTTATCTCAAATAAACAAGAATTGTTGATCTTTGCAACAGGTAAGAAAGGAATATGAGTTGAAGTCCTGAGTGACTACCACGTCAACCGAGCATGTACTACTTCGGGAGTTTTCCATGCTTTACATTCCTATCCCCCGAAGCCCGAAGTCCCGAAGTGACGAGAGACTGCCACGTCAACCGGGCCCATACTACTTCGGGATATTTCCAAGCACAACATTCATAAAATCCTAAAGCCTAAAGTCCCAAAGACACATGGAACTCATACGTCAGGACACATGGCATTCATTTCAGGTAGCCACGTCACTCCAGACCCGTACTTCTCAGGGAGTTACACAAAAATTGCATCTAAATTGGCACCATCACTAACTCAGATAGGGGAGTTCTAATATGGAATATGGATAGAAATTCAACAAGGGTGCTAAAATTAGCAGGGTCACATGGATTACATATTGCGGCAAGATCGACTTCCACACTTCATTGTGGGGACAAAAAATGCTTGAACGTTAATTTTCCAGAGTTGTCCTGCAATCGAAACCATGGTATAGCTTACGCGGTATGTGGAAGTTGTTGGTGGATTGCGGGAGTCAGAGAGGTGTGGATCCAAACCACCCTCAACAACTTTCACAATCACATTCTTATATGACGTTAGGTCACCATGTAACTACGAGAGATTTTCATGTTGCACATCCAGTTGTCTGCAGTGGCCTCCAACAGCGTGCGTGCACACCATGATCAATGTAGAACTTATCTCTTTCACTTCGAATCAGTTTCTTCCATAGTCTCTATTCATTCCAATGCTCTCATTAGTCTAGTCTCATCGTTGGTGCCAGTTTTCAATTATTTGGTTCAAGACTTTGTTTACTTTAAAGAATAATAAGTGGTCTTCTATGTGTGATAAGAACCACTCTTTTTTATTAAGTCAAGTGTGAATTATAGAGTGTTGTACTCCAACAATGTTTAATTCAAGTTAATTATTCATTCTACAATTGTTAATGTAGAGTTAAGTCTCAGTCCCAGATCGACGAGAGCCTCTACAACTCTGATAAATATGTAGTTTCTATATGTTTTGAGGGTTCGATTTTTTGGAAAGGATAGTAATACATTAGAATAGTTGGGCCCGTTCTATGCATGGATTAAATCTCTCTACCTGGTGAATATACTCTTGATGATAGTGTTTCATTCAAATATTCATCTGTTTTTATCTTACCTTGAATGCATTTTTTTATTTGTGCAAAGTACATATAATTTCATTCGGCTATTGTATAACTCGTCGTTATTTATATGCAACCTGTGAAAACAACTAATGCTTGGTGAAGATTTGTTTTTATTGCAATATTTGGGATAAATTATGTTTTTGATACATCTTTAATGCCTTGAAATGATATCTTAAGTATTGAACTTCTTGCAGCAGATTATTCATCGAGTAATTTGTTGTTTCCCTTTGTTTTCTATTATTTCACTTGTTTGTCATTACTGTGCCACTAGCCAAGGAGTACCCTCATCCATAGCTTTTATACAACCCAACCATGCTCTTGTCTTTATAAAACCAACCCTCTAACTGACCAACAAAACCAACTTATAAAGAACCAAACCATTCTAAACTTGAGGTGGCCTAGCTTTTCCCTTTAGTATTCAGGTGCATAATTTAGGACCAACATATTCTTGCATCGTTGTCGAGGAACAGAGTAATGAAATATCTTTCCCTGGGAGAATGGAAACAATCATATCTGATCTTTGATGGTGAACAAAGACTAGGCACATTTAGACTCCATATCCTTCACCTGGCGACTCCATGGTTAAAGAATCTAGTGGCAACTCCACTGAGTAAAATTTATGAAAGAAATATTGGCACTCAGAAAGGGACTCAATAGACCCAAATTTGAACACATAAAAGACACCAAGGCTCATCCTAACCCTCAGAAGGAAACCATAGTCTCTTATCTAGATAGAAAACTAATAAAATACACAGCTCAGAGATATACCTTCCCCCTCAAGGGTAAATTTGTGCCCAAAGAGTCTACTTATCTTCATCAATATATGCAACTTCAATTTGCTATCCCTGATAATCACAATTCCAAGGAACATCAGACATATTCAAATCTTGACTCTACTTCATCATTCAGTCCAACATCCACCCCTACAAATCCCATAAATCTTCTAATTCCTATTTCCCAAGCCATGGTTGCTAACATGATGAATGCCATAATTGTTGCCAAATATGCACCCCTAGTTCTGCCTCTAAGATTACATGGACTCCTAGTCACATATTACATGAAATATTTACCAATATATAATGGGGAGGGTGATTTCACTGCTGAGGAACATCTGGTATCCTTTTACAGCTTTGAAGACAACTTTAACATTGACTATGCAGATGTGTGGATGAGGTTCTTTGTGCAGAGTCTGTATGGGGAAGTAAGGAAATGGTTTTGGGATCATAGATATTGAAGCATTAGATGGATATTTCATAAAGCGATGGGGAGATAAGATAGATTATCTCTACTACATCACTGAGTTTGAGTCTCTAAAGAGAAAGAATGGTGAATCTATTTTAGACTTCACCAAGATATTCAATAAGATGTATGGTAGAATCCCATATGATATCAATCCAACTAAAGAATCTACACAGATCACTTATGCCAATTCATTTGATGCATATTTCTCCCTGCTATTGAGGGAAAGAATATACACCACCTTGGTGTCCATGCAGGAAGCAATCATTGAAGTTGAATCCAATATCTTGGCATCAAACAGGTTAAAAACTAGGTTTGATAAAGACACGAAGAAACAGAGGGAAGACTCCCTTGCCTCCTCTATCTCGGCCACATATGATGTTAAGCCCTAATATTGGCTCATTACCCCTTAATTGGGGCATATTATATTAGTAATGTTATTTTATTTATGTCGGCTTTAGGCCATTAGTTGTAATTATACCTCCTAGTCTTGTATATAGACCATGGAGACATTTTCATTTTGAATGATCTTGTACTTGAACATTTAAGTGGGGTAAACAGAGGTTTCCCCCTTGAATAAGCTTATTATCTGAAATTATCTCTTTTTCAAGGTGTTGAGTAATTTTTCTGAGGTTTTTCTATGCTATATTGATAATTGGTTCTTAACATATGGTATCAAAGCTCAAGGTCTTGGGGTTTTGCTGCTACATCTGAGACACCTTGGCATTTTCGCTATAACCTGTTTTCTAAAATGTTTCCGAAGGAACATCTTGGAGGATATTTAGTCGAAGGATCAAGGTATGTTGGGTTCAACATTTATCTCTTGATGCCTTATACTTTCGGAGATACAACCTATACAAGATAGGGTTCTGAAATCATCCTGAAATGATCTATTGCGGAATTTTCGCTATAAAACATTTTCTGTAACGTTTCAGAACCTAAACTTTGGAGGATATTTATAGAAATTAGTGAGGTATTTGTGGTAAAAATTTCAGCTTCTAGGTCATCTTAAATTTGTAGATACACCTTGTGTAAGATAGGGTATCTAACTAGTCCTATCGACTAGTCTCAAGAAGGTGTTCCAGGTAAAAAAATCATAACTTATTCCTAGAGTATCCAAATTGAGTGGTACTAGATTCATTGGATCGTGGACAATCTTTAGTATTTCAGGTGTGAGTTTCATAATTTTATATCAATTATTTTGTGCGGGGCACGCTATACAAGTGAGATCACCTAGAAAGGCCAAAAATCGGCAAGTTGTGGGGAAGTTACCGTAAATTCCACTTGGCACATCCAATTTTGATCAGACCTATGGAATTACAGAGAAGAAATATAAGAGAACTACATAAAAGAAAGTTTGATACCCCGAAGGGCCGAAACTTGGGAGATACAATAGAACAAAGATTGTCTAGCAAAACTACCTCAAAATCAAGGTTCAAAAGTGATACTTGGCCAACATGCCACCCAAAAAGGGAACTTCTACACCAAATAAGCCTCCATACAATCCTACTTGGACTCTTGATGAAGGTGAAGAAACTCATAGGGACATAAGGGTGGAATCACGAAGGTGGGTTACACTTTCGTGACAATCTGCTCTCCAAAATTTCGAAAAACATTTTTTCGACCGAACTAAAAATATTTTTCAGCCGAAAGATGTTATTTTTGGCCGAACTATTTTTCGGCCGAAAAAATAAACATCAAATCGAACGGAGCAATAAAAGCGCCCTCGATTTGCGTGTAGAAATTTGGTCGGCCGGATAATTTCTTTCCAGCAACATGTTTTCGGCCGAAAGATAGTTCGGCCGAAAGATAGTTCTGTCGAAATATAGTTCGGTCGAACTATCTTTCGGCCGAACTATCGTTCAGCCGAAAGATGGCTTATATATTAGCCAGACATCTTTAGAACTTTTTTTCTTCGCGTATTTGCTGTCTCGCAAGAGGTGTGTGGCGCTGGTCGTGGTTGTCGAGATCGCTGGTCGAGGTTGCTGAGATCGCTGGTTGGAGAGGTCGAGAGCGCCAAGATCGCAGGGAGAGGTCAAGAGTGCCAAGATCGCAGGGAGAGGTAAGTTATTCGATTTAGTTTTCGGTTTAGGTTTTGTAAATTTTGGGTTTCGCATATTTTCGCATAGGATGTGAATTTATATGCTGATATTTATGCACTTGTTTTGTGTGGATTTGTTACTAAAGTAGTCGTGGTTAATTTACCTCTTGGTGTTTACTGCTTGATCACTCAGCTTGTGAACTCATTTCTGTCTCTGCGCCTTCTATTTTAGCCAGTAATTAGTTGCGATTGGATGCATTTTTCTCATTACATTTTTCTTATTTCCAAAATTCTGGTCTAGGCGTGTTGGTTTCTCATTGAAATTTCTGTAGAAAAGAATGTTTGTTGTCTTGAGTGTGAGAAAGTAATGGTCTCTCTTTCTGACATTTTACCTCACTTTAAAATAGGTTTTAGGTGATGATGATTTTAGTAGTTGTAGTTGTGATTTATCTGATCCCAGTATCTGAACAACAATCCTTTAAAACCGCTATAGTAGAAGCATCGCTAAATTTCCCTTGCATTGAGAATGCACGTAAACAACTATGTAGCATGCAACAACAATTCAGGAGTATGTACCTTAGATTACAAACTGATATCAAAGGAGTGTTTCCATCGCAACAACTATTGGGGAAATTGAGAATCCAGGTTTCCGTTTGAAAATTTCTCAAGCAAGAGGTTATGGCTTGAAATTCCTTAAGAATGAGGTTAAGATGTGGAGATCTTAGTACCCTGTCCATGCATAACATGATATAGTTTAATGTGTTGGAAATTTATGAAGCCCTTTCTTTCAGTCATCTAAAAATAATACAGGAATGTTACAGATATGTAGATTATTTTGCAATAGCATATTCATTTACCCTGGTTAAGGGGTCCAGTAACCAGTGCATGGATTAAATTTGTTTAGGTCTTCATGGACAGGATTAGGTTTACTTTTTGGCACAATTTAGCAATCCACTAATTAAAATCTGTCACCCGACCCATGAGAAGCCATTCTGATTGCCTTGCTCTTCTATAGTATTTTCGAAAGGGCCAAGGATCTCATATGGGTAGAGCCTTTGATTATAATCGTATTTTCTGCAAACTCGTCGCAATATTTTTCTGCAAACCCGTCGCAATATCAGTGTTTCTAGCGCGTGCCCATAGAGTACCGATACAAAGAGAGACATTCCTTCATTAATTGCAACTTCTGAAATCATATTTGTCCATGCAAACCCAAATTTAACAGATTTCATAGCCAAAGATGACTTTGATTTCTCATAGAATGCGAATAAAACCTCGCAGCTGCTGCTCTCTGAGTCTGCCATGATTGTCGTGTAATTAGAAATCAAATTACAATTCTATGAAATTTTCCCACTGCACTGAACAACAATGAACCGAATATATAGATTGTGCATGGAACAACAATAAACCAAAACCATTCATTTAAATTATTCCTTAGCGTCGGACAAAGGACAACTATGGCCCACCAAAAATTATGCCTGAATCTGGTCAAACTATACTCAAACTATTCTTTATCATATACAGTTTACAACCATGGCCCAGAAAACATTTTACAACCAAGAATCGTTATCACATAAACATTTTATAGCCAAGAATCGTCAATCACTAATTCTGCAATTCCAGTTATTTTTTAAATTTTTCGATCAGATTGTTTTGATGAAAACTTCACAAAAGTTGCCAAAAAAAGTAAAAATATTTGATCAAAAAACTGCATCTAGTTGCCAATTAGTTTGTGTTGATCTTTTAATGAGTTTAATAAACTGCATCCATCAAACTTAAACTTTTAATTA
>ML776668.1:0-40626 GCA_009831015.1 Picea engelmannii
GTAATATACAAATAGGCCTAGAGGTACACATCTCAATGTCTAACAAAGTCTAAGTGACTCAAAACAAATGCTAAACTTTGAATTATCAAGATTAGTAAACAACAATGTTCTAACTACCTAAGGTCAAAATACGGGGCATTACACATATGTCCTAGAAGAATAATTGTTCCAATAGATGTTTGAAGCAACACCATGGGCTACAAGGACTTTTATTCTAATCCATACATACGTCCTAGAAGAATGATTGTCCTCAAACATTTTCCATAGGGAGAATGTCTTTCCACCAACATATTGACTATCCATCTAGATGGAAATTATCTCCAACAGTAATGGTAGTCTCCACAACAATCAAAACAATGTCATTCAATAGAACACAACTGTGTCTATCCATAGTAGTATACAACTACTATCCACTGGTACACAACCACACCTAGTAGCACATGACTACTAAATAGTGACAGATAGTCAAAACCAGTGGAACACATCCACAACAGTAGCATACAAATACTTTCTAGAGACATACAGTCTCCACAACAATCATATCATCTGATATCAACCTGCATAACAATATCATGATACAAAATGAGTCATCTGGGCCATTCTTCCACTCACATCTGTGAGATATGGAAGAGAATCCTCCCTCATAAAGTAAAACATTAGCCATGGGCTATTTGGACTATTCTTCCCAAGCATAGAAGAATAAATGTCCTTGATTTATGATATTGGAACATTCACCTAAATGGGCCATTCCTCCGACACTAATCATAGTGCAACCTAGAGAGAATGAGTCTTCCCTAGGGAATGCATGTCCCTGATTGTTGAACCTAGACCATTCACCTAACTGGACCATTCCTATGGAACTAATCATGGTACAACTTGGAGAGAATGAATCTGCCCTAGGGAATGACTTTCCAAACCATTTCCTAATGGAAATGACTATCCTACACCAACCTCCAAAATATAACATTCTTCGAAACTTCTCACAACTGTGAACTTCGAAAGAATGACTTCCCAATGAGGAAAACCATTTTACTTGACCAATACTCAGAGTCACTACCAAGAAGAATCTCTGTCTTATACCGTTTCTCCACACTTGACATAAGGGGAATCATTTTCTATGGTACATCAACAATCTATCAGACCATTTTCATTACGAAAATGACTAACCGATATGGACCATTTTCCAAACTGGAAAATGCATGTCTGTAAGAAATATTGAACCACTTTCTGAATTGGAAAGGAACTTCCCATCCTGGACTATTTTTCGAACTGGAAAATGATTTTCCATAAATCAACAACATATAAGTGCTCCCTCCCAACCCGGGAGTAATCACTTCCTTTTCCTATAAGGAAATCATCTCCATGAGCTCCATCTTGTCCCTTAAGTATGCAAACTTTTCATGTTGGACAGAGGCTTTACCAAAATATATGTTATCTTCTCATATGTGGATATATACTGGAGAACCAATTCTCTCTTGTAGACTTTATCATGGAGAATAATTCTTGATCTCAATGTACTTCATCCTGTCATGGAACATCGATTTCTCTGAAAGTTTCACATGGTTCTGATCTTACAATATATCATGGTAGAATTCAACACCTAATCAGACAATTTAGAAACCAACTTACAAAGCCACAAGATGCAATACAATTTTCTTCTGTAGTGTTGAGTGCAACAAACTTCTATTTCCTGCTAACCCGTGACATCGTGACAAAGCTCAAACTGAAACATATCCAAGTAGCACTTATTTTTTCATCTGCTCTCAATAAATCCATGCAACTGTATATTATAACTCAAACGTTCCACAAGGAAAATATCCGACTGAGTATTTTCGAAATACATTAACGAGCCAATCAATTGTCGATACAGAAATGGTTCTACTAGATTAGAGTCTCTCAACTTCTTCATATCCTTCATCATGGGATTTTTCCTAGCAATCCATCAGCCTACACTTCTGAGTAACCATTCAGATACACTTTCTTTGTCATATGAAGTTTTCACCATGCTTCTACTATATATGAGATACTCTGCATCAAGTTGCTTGAATCCATACAAGTTTTTCTTCTATCTTCATACATGTGTCTCCTTTTGGTATATGTTTCTTTCTCAATTTTCTTTATTGAGAAGAACAATCATTTACATGGATACTACAAGAGGTATATCTAGTTTACTGGAACAAGTTGTCATCATAGTCTTCTCCCTAATTCTAGGAGAACCTCTAGTTATGAATCTCACAATTCTTCCATTCATAAGTCTTTTTCACATTTTCTTACATACAATGTTCTTCATCATAACTTCCATTTCTTCTTCTTGATTGCTTCTAGTGGGTTCAAATCAAGTTGGTAGTCTTATGATTCTCGGTATAATAACTTGTTCAATTGGTTATTCTGTTTTTTCTTTATTTCTTAGAATCTTCATTTTCTTCCTCATCTTCAATGTTGAATTCCATGGAATATTCTATAGATTCTATGCCCTTTCTTTCTGAAGGTTACAAATTCTTCTTTTCATCATAGGAGAAAAACTGTAGATATTCAGAGCTTCCTGGAGAATAATTCTTCTGATCACATGCTATTTATCATGGCTCCTACTTTCAATGGGAACATGGAAATATACTTCATAATCTTCATGAATATTTTAATGGATCGTATTATTTAGGATTAGCTCCCTCCTAATCATGGCTTCATGCCTGAATGCATGCTCTTCTTTTGGAATTCTGCAATCAACTCCCTCCATCTCAGAGAGTCCATTCTTTCATATGCATCCTAATTGGTCTTCTGCAAATGTCACAAGTCTTATTGTAATTTCCTCTTGATTACCGACTTCTTTCTGGTCTCTTCCAACTTGATTCTGATTGTGGCCCATCTAGAAGTTGTTACTTATATAATGGCTTGAATAGAAGAAGAATTTTGTTTTATCTTGCTTGGCCTTGTTTGAGGGTTCCTTTTCTTCAGAAATTGACGCTTTGTATGTTTCCTTCTTTTTCTTTATTCATGACAATGGTTCCTGTAGTGACCATATTTTCGATAGTTGAAGCATTGCATTTTTGACATATCCTTTTATTGATTTGGTTTCTTCCTTAAGCCAAACTTTCTCTTATTCCTAAAATTGTTGAACTTTGTTGTGAAGGCTTGATCATCATATTTCTTTTGAGATTTCTTTGTTGCACTAATACTTGATTCTTCTTGTGCACAACAAGTCCAAAATTCTTCAAATGTGGGATACTCCTTTCTTGTGTTCATGCTTGCGGAAATCGCATCCCATGTCTTTGGAAGGCGATTGAGTACTATATTTACTAGTTCCTTTTATAAAATGGTTTCTTCAATAGATTGTAGTTGATCTCTTAACTAAGAGATTATTACAAAGTATGATGTTATTATGTCATAATCATTCAGTCTCATGTCACAGAGCTCATTCTTAAGACTCATTACTCGTCCAATGTTTTTTACTAATAAGATGTTAGTTAGGGCATCGTACATCTTCTTTGATAAGTCAAGATGAGAGATGTAGGGTATCAAGTGATATTTTATAGAGTCCACTATGATACTCATAACATTGATGTCATTGTCCTTGAAATTCTCTATAACTGCAATGTTCTGAGGTTCCTTCTCTTTTCCTGCTTCGAACTGTGGTTCCATGATATTTCCTTTCACAATATCCAACACTTTATTCTTGGAAATGATGAGGTCAATCCTTGTCTTCCATTCTCTAAAGTTAGAGTCCCCTTATAAAAAAAATTCTGACTTCATAGAGTAAGTCATTACTATTTTGACTTGGTCAACCTTTGACTTTGACCAAAAACTCAAACTTGATGTCTTGCCTTGCTAAGAGTACCAGGAGGTGCACTAGTATATCTAGAAATTAGGTCAATCTCTTCACTTAAGGTGCCTTAACAAGAGGGTTAGGGTTTCGTTGCTGCAACAAAAACTTTGATTGCAACTGCAGATGTAACTGAGAAAATACTCCCAATATATCTTCCAATGGTTAGACTATCTGAAGATAGTGTGGGCCCATAACCTATTAGAAAAGTAAGTGTGCTTATTTCACCATAGACAATATAGCAATATTTTCACCCAACCATAGGTCGAAGCCACCCCCAAGCACCTTAAACTTGATAGAGAGAATAATTATGGAAGAAAACCATAGAACCAATAACCAATCAAGGTAGCTTACCTCTCTCTAGGGCTAACACACCAAACAAGAATAACCAAAAGCCAAACAAAAATTTCAAACCATAAACAAGAGAAATTCCAAGCCAAAACCGAAATTTTCCAGTTGCAGCAGCTGCAACTGCATCTCCTCTCCAAACTTACACAGCACTGGCCTTATGCAGTTATGAGAGATGAGGTGACAAATGTGCTCTAGCGCCCTATTATTTATAGTCCTCCAAGTGACCTAACTCGGCCGACTTCTACTTCTAGAGGCTAATAACTCAATAATAAATATTCACTTGAGCCGACTTGCCTCCTAGGGTTATTATCCAACGTTTTAGGGTTTCTCTTGCTTCCCAAAATATTCTAGTCTCCCAGGATTACATGTAGAGATTAATACCTCCCGCAACTATCATAATATCAATACGATGCCTACCAATGATGTCAGGTTTATTTCATCTATCCCCAACTAGCCAAAGGATAAGATTTTTCAAGTCGCGTATTTTAGAACGAGTTACTTTAACGACCTGTGGATTTTACCTTCCCCATTGACTTTTATGGAAAGGGTATGGAACCTTGGTATGGCTATGCCCTTATCCTCTACTGAGGTTGCATATAGTATTGTCCAACAAGCCTTGGCCAACCCTAATCTTGTTAATGTTTTATGCCATTATTATAGTTCTTTGCATTTCAATAGATAAGAGAAACATAAGAACAAGATTGCTTAGAAATACACATTCAAAAGAGATACAACATTTATCCTAGGAAACCCTCTAGGGGAAGAAAACCCATCAAAAACTTCCTTATCATAAATTGCCAATACAACGTCAAGAGATAACTCAAACCAGTACAGAAAGTCCTCTCCCAAAAGATGTGCCACTCTTCTCCCTCTCTCCAACTAGTAAGTTGCAGCTTGCCTCTTAGAAATGAGCAAGTGTGTTGTGTGATAAAGTGATGCGCTAGCCTCTCTCTATATACAAGTCTGGCATGTGTGAAGGGTCTTCATTGGCAGGGCCGACTTCTCACTCTGGGTGGGTAAACCCACCTTTATTATATTTCTGGGTCTCAATAATAACTACTGGGGCCAACTTCTTATTCTGCCTATTACAATTGTCTGTTGACCAATCTGCAAAAGGGGATTTGGTCCTAATACAATTACTAACATGATTAATCCACAATGGGGATTAATACTATAAATAATATATCAATAATAATAATAAGAATACTCTTTGCAGTTACATTATTTCAACACTCTCCCTTAACAAGAAGGGTGTTTTTCAACAGCATCAAACAAGAGAGGTTTACATCATCAGTGGCATCAGGAGGACAGTATCGTCAATATCGTCTTGGAACATTGGATGGCATATTTATGATTCATCAGAAGTTTTCTTCATCGGCAACATCATCATTCTCAAAAGAATGCCATCATCATCTGCATCAATATGTATCCGTAAAAATGATACCTCATCACAACACTAGGTTGGCACATCACAGTACTACATTGGCTCAATGTCACGGCTGTTAAACTGGTAGCTCAGTGTCAATCACATCATCTTGCTTTACGTCTAACAACTAGGTCAAAATCACAGTATACATCATCTTGCTTTACGTCTAACAACTAGGTTAGAAGTAAGGAATCATCTTGCTTTACGTCTAACAACTGGGTCAGAAGTAAGGAACACATCATCATCTTGCTTTACATCTAACAACGAGGTTAGAAGAAAGGAATCATCTTTCTTTACGTTTAAAAACTAGGTCAGAAGCAAGGAACACATCATCATCTTGCTTTACATCTAACAACGAGGTCAGAAGCAAGGAATCATCTTGCTTTACATCTAACAACGAGGTCAGAAGCAAGGAATCACACATCATCTTTCTTTACATCTAACAGTGAGGTCAGAAGAAAGGAATCATCTTGCTTTACATCTAACAACTAGGTCAGAAGCAAGGAATCAAACATCATCTTGCTTTATGTCTAACAGCGAGGTCAGAAGCAAGGAATCATCTTGCTTTACGTCTAACAACTAGTTCAGAAGCAAGGAATCACACATCATATTGCTTTACGTCTAAAAGCGAGGTTAGAAGCAAGGAATCATCTTGCTTTACGTCTAACAACTAGGTCAAAAGAAAGGAATCACACACTCCCCCTTTCAGGGAGGGTCCTTTCGCACTATACCAAGCTTATCTCGAAAGTGTTCAAACTTTACACGAGATAGAGGTTTGGTCAACACATTAGCAACCTGTTCATCCATGCTGACATATAGAAGCTTCAAGGCTCCTCTCTGTACCATGTCACAGATGTAATGATATTGAATCTCTATGTGCTTCAACCTGTCATGGAATACAAGATTCTTTTTCATTTTTATGCAGCTCTGGTTGTCACATAGGATCGTGGTTGCTTCCATTTCTAGGTCAAATAAACTAGTCATCAATTTCTGAAGCCATATAGCTTCGAAGCTAGCAGAACATGTGGCAATGTACTCTACTTCCGCTATGCTAAGAGAAATACTAGATTGCTTCCTACTCTACCACAAGATCATGGCTGATCCCAAACTGAAACAACACCCAAAAGTGACTTTTCTATCAGCAACGCTTCCTGCCCAATCTGCATCAGTATATCCACTCAATGTAAATTTATGATCTCCATCATAGTTGAGACCATAATCTATTGTACCTTTAAGGTACCTCATCACATGTTTTGTAGCCACTAGGTGAACACGTTTGGGTTCTACCAGAAACTGACTCAAGTTGTTCACTGCAAAACAAATGTCTTGTCTGGTGTTTGTCAAGTACATCAGTGATCCAATAATCTGTTTGTACAGTGTGGAATCTATCAAATCTGATGAAGTATCGACCAACAGCTTCAGCTTTTCTTCCATGGGTGTATTCACGGGTTTGCATTCCAACATGTCGAATCTCTTCAGGATTTTGACTGTGTACTTCCCTTGGTTAAGGAAGATCCTTTCTGGACTCTGCCATACCTCAAGGCCTAAGAAGTAATGCATTAGGCCAAGGTCTTTCATTTCAAATTATGCGGCAAGTCTCTTTTTACATTTAGTGATGTGTTTTTCTTCTCCAGTTAAGAATAAGTCATCCACATACAGTAGTAAGATTACGGGTTCATTATCCATAATTTTGAAGTAGAGATTTGAGTCTTCTTTACTCTTGGTAAAGCCTAATCTTGTTAAGAAACTGTCTATATGGCCATACAATGCTCTGGGAGCTTGCTTCAATCCGTATAAGGCTTTCTTCAATATGTAGACATGAGACATCCTGTATTCAACCTCAAATCCTTGGGGTTGCTCTATATACACTTCCTCTTCGATAACACCATTTAGGAAAGTTGTCTTCATGTCCATCTGGTGCAGCTTCCATTTCATCTTAGCTGCAAGAGCTATGATGGTCCTGATCGAAGTTTATCTGGCCACAAAAGTGAATGTCTCTTCATAGTCAATGCCTTCTTTCTGGGAAAATCCACGAGTGACAAATCTTGCTTTATATTTCTCAATACTTCCATCAGCAGCATGTTTTATTTTGAAGAACCATTTTGATGATACCACATCCTTACTTTTTTTTCTGGGAACTATTTCCCATACATCATTCTTTATTATGGATTGGCATTCCTCTGTCATGGCGTCTGCCCATTCCTTCTTTTGAATGGATTTTTCAAAGTAGGTAGGTTCTTCATCAAGTAGATTGCACATCAAAGCCATGTAACTGGAGAATGTATTTGGTCTTTTCACCTATCTCATGGTTCCTTCTGGAACACCATACTTCTCTCCATATTGAATAATCTCCCTTGCCCAAGCAGGATTTCTTTTATGGGAGAAGGTCATTTGAGGAGGTTATTGAACTTTTTTTATATCATGGTCTTCAGGAGAGGGGAAGTTACGATTTCCCTTACTGGTTCTGCAGCCCTGGGAACTTCCCTCACAGATTCTGCAATCCTGGGATTTACAGGTTCCTCTTCATATACTTCTTCAAGCTATCATATTCTTGATTTCTTAAGTGCTAATTCTTCATCAAAGGTCACTTCCCTGCTGATTTCAATGTGGCGGTGACCAGGTATGTAGATTCTGAAGGCCTTGGAGACCTCACAATATCCCACAAGTATTCCCTTCTTTCCGGAGGGTTCCATCTTGTTTCTTTTCTCTTTTGGTATATGAATAAACATTGGACAACAAAATATTTTTAGGTGGCTTACCACTGGCTTCTTTCGAGTGAACATCTCTTCTGGGGTTTTGAACCCAAGTTCACTATGGGATAATCGGTTCTGCACATAAACAACTGCCATTTCTGCTTCTGCCCATAAGCACATAAGAAGATCTTGATCGTGAATCATGGTCTTTACAACTTCCATAATTGTTCCGTTCTTCCTTTCAACTACATCGTTTTGTTGAGGATTATAGGGAGTAGTGAGTTCCCTCTTGATCCCAACATCTCTGCAGAAGTTCACGAACTCTTTTGAGGTATATTCTCCTTCATTATCTGATTGGGTATCTTAATATTTCTTTCAGAAAGATTCTCTATCAAGGCTTTGAATTCCTTGAATTTACTGAATACTTCATCTTTAGATTTCAAGAAATATATCCAGGTCTTACGAGAATAGTCATCAATGAATGATACATAGTATACATACCCACTAATGGAGGATGATGGCATTGGGCCACACACGTCTGAATGAATGAGTTCCAGTACTCCTTCCGCTTTGATGTCCCTTTTTGGAAAAGGGTTCTTGATTTTCTTCCCTTGCGCACATCCATTGCATATGCCTTCTTGATCGACCTTGAGTTCCGGTAAAACTGTGACAACTTTGCATATGTATGGTAGTGCCTTGTATTTGATGTGGGATAATCTTCTATGCCAAAGTTCACATGAGTTTTCGATGGCATGGGTCATGGTAGTTTCTGGGTGATCCTTCATCTTATATAAGCCATTTTCTTCATTTCCGATGACGATTGCTTCATTTATGGTTTCTCCCTTAGCCCACATAAGAACTTCTCCATCTATGAAGGAAACTCTATAGCCTTTCTTGTATAAATCTGATATGGAGAGTAGGTTCTTCTTCAAGCCCGGTACATAGAGTACGTCCTTCATTGTTATTGAGTTTTCTGAATCTAGCTTATAGTTTGATTCTCCCACTCCCTTGATGGGATATTGGTAATCATCTCCAAGATTCACTTTCTAAGAAAACTTCTTTTCCGAAATACAAGAGAGAGTATTTTTCTTACCCATCATGTGTTTTGATGCACCACAATCAATGATCCATGTGTCCTCTCCAAGTGATACAGATCCTGATAGGGCCGATATCAAGACATGGTCCTTAATCATCTTCATAGGTGGTTCTTCATCTTTGATTATGTGGGCATGTTGCCTCTTGTGTTTCCTCTTGTATTATTCTCTTTTGACTGGACAAGAATTCACCTTGTGTCCCATCTTATCACAATGATAGCATTGTATGGATGAGAGATCTTGTCCCTTGCATTGTCCTTTCTTTTGAAAATTTCTTGGATGAGATTCTTGGTTGTTGAATTTGTTTGATGGTTGAGGCTCTCTATGAGTTTCCCTTTTGAAGTAGGGTTTCTTACTTCCTCCTTTTGTATGAGTAGCTAGTGCTTGATCATCATCCCTTGCTAGTAGTGCTTCACGATTAGCTACCCTTGTCTTTTCTTGGATGCATTCTTCCCATAGGCTCTCAAACTGTAGTTTCTCCTTTCTGGCACATATCATCTGGATGAAAGAATCCCAAGGTCTTGTGAGACCATTTAGGGCCTTCATTACGAATTTGTCTTCATCTATGGTGTGTCCAATCACTTTTAACTGTTCTTTAATTTCTAAGATTCGGGAGAAATATTCTTGAATCATTTCTCCTTTCTGCATCTTGGTATTCTTCAATTGAGATCTTAGGTTCATCTTTCGGTTGATGTTCTTTCCTTCGTATAGTTTTATTAGAGAGTCAAACATATCTTTCGGAGTTTTCTTGGACGATATATATGGGATCAGGTGGTCTTTGATTGAATCTGCAATGATTCTTTGAGCCCTAATTGAGTCCTTCTGATGCTTTTCTTTCTCTACTGCATCTTCAGGTTCCTCCACTTCTTCTTTGATGAATATTGCTAGGTCATTCTATGCAAGGATCAGACTGATCCTATACTTCCAGGCACGAAAGTTGTCTATGCCTTCTAGTTTCTCAACAAGCTTTGTTCTTGTAGACATCTTGTACTTGAGGCTATGAAAAATGACCAAAAATGAAAATGCTTAAAATCAAATTTTGACCTTACCAGGAGGTGCGCTTGGCTGAGGCGAGTAGCCTGGTGTACTTCGATCTGAGAAAATCCAATTTTTACCCCTTCAAATCTGATCTGTGGATTTTTGGACTGGTGCTTCTAGTACTTCTGGTACTCTAGTACTTCTGGTACTGGTTTTCTGGTACTTCTAGTACTTTTGTGAAACTAGGGTTTCACCTTCCAAGAGATCCAACCACTGAAAAGGTGTGCTGTAAGTGCCAAAATGATCCTTGGGGGAGGGGGCAACTTTCTAGGTGGTTTTGGAGCTGACAAAATTCACTTTTGAAAAACCCTAATTTGCAGGTACTGCAATAGTGACGTTTTTCTCTTGCGAAATATGCTTCCTTCAAGTTGGCTCTGATACCATGTTAATGTTTTATGCCATTATTATAGTTCTTTGCATTTCAATAGATAAGAGCAATATAAGAACAAGATCACTGAGAAATACACATTCACAAGAGACACAACATTTATCCTGGGAAACCCTCTAAGGGAAGAAAACCCAGCAAAAACTTCCTTATCATAAATTGCCAATACAATATCAAGAGATAACTCAAACCAATACAGAAAGTCCTCTCCCAAAAGATGCAGCACTCTTCTCGCTCTCTCCAACTGGTAAGTTGCAACTTGCCTCTTAGAAATGAGCAAGTGTGTTGTGTGATAAAGTGAGGTGCTAGCCTCTCTATATATACAAGTCTGGCACGTGTGAAGGGTTTTCACTGGCAGGGCCAACTTCTCACTCTGGGTGGGTAAACCCACCTTTATTATATTTCTGGGTCTCAATAATAACTGTTGGGGCCGACTTCTTATTCTGCCTATTACAATTGTCTGTTGACCAATCCGCAAAACGGGATTTGGTCCTAATACAATTACCGACATGATTAATCCATAATGGGGATTAATCCTATAAATAATATATCAATAATAAGAATAAGAATACTCTTTGCAGTTACATTATTTCAACAAATCTGGCTCCTCCACAGGATCTAGATCCCATTCTAGAGCCTATTTGGGCTCAAGAATCTCTCACCACTTACAATCCCCTGGACTTAGTCTTTCCCTCTGATGAGGTGATTTCAGAGGCAATGAATGGGATAGACAAACCTTGGGATGATCTTCACCACTGATATTATTTCTTACCTAAGGTAAAGAGAATAGAGGTAAGAGCGTCCATTACGACCGTGAATGGAGATGCCCCTTGTCATGCTAACCCTCTCACCATGCATGAAATCTATGTCGAGGGAAACATGGCAAGTATAGCTGAAACGATTCCTATCGACATCTCTATAACCCCTGGAGTCGTGCAAAACATCTTCTTCGGAGTAGATTGTTCTCTCGAAGTGATTCATATCTACACTGAATTATTTAAAGAGTTTCACGACGTCTTTTCCTAGTCTTATGAGGAGATTCCATGCATTGATACACATATCATCGAACACGAGATAACAACTTACCCTGATAATAGACCTGTCTGATAGAAGCTTCGCCTAGTCAATCCTTGTTGGACATAGTGTCATTGATGTATTGGCATTGATGTGAACAGTCGATATCATTAATGTGATGATAAGTTGAGATAAAATCTCAGGAGGGTTAGCGAATGAAGATCAAAGCTCAGAAGAGATGGCGCAATGAATTTTAGAAGAATTGTTGGAGGACTAGTCAAAAGTATATAATGACTGATGTCAAACAATTGGACGATATGAAGAGATTAAATCTCAAGAGAGTTAATGAATGAAGATCAAAGATTAGAAGGTATGGTGTGATGAAACTCAGATCAAATCAAGGATGTTGATGCACAATCACCATATTAACGACAGGGATGAATTGCAGAGAACGAAAGAAGAATTAATATACTCGCTAGTTACAATATCACAATCGGTCTAGATCGTCAAATCTCATAAACTCAAACATCTACGACTGTGGTTGATCCAACAAATGATCAGATTAAGTTAGATTAAGTCGTGACCGTCAGATGCGCAATCGCCAAATCTATGACAGGGATAGATTGCGGAGATTGAAAGGAGAATTAAACATCGTGTTATTTCCAATCCCGCGGTTAGTCAGGACCGTCAAATATTATAGCTTCAAATATCGATGACTGTGGTTGACTCACCAACAATGCAAAACTTCAAATCACGGAGTTTGGGTGTCAAGTCAAATCACTCACAAGTTGCGGTTCTACAATCATCGTCAACCGTTGATCTTCTTCAAGTGTTTTCATAACTGTTGGATCACTTTAAAGTGAAAGGATGGGATAAGCAGGGAAAAAGTTGAGAATTTGATTATCCGAATACCCATTAGCCGTAAGATCAAACCCGAATTCCCATCAGTCGTCAGACCATCTTAAAGTGGAAGGATAGGATAAGCAGGGCTAAAGGATTGAGAATTTTATTATCCGAATACCTGTCAGCTGTCAGATCAAACCAAAATTCCCTCCAGCCGTCAGATCATTCTCGAGTGGAAGGATAGGATAAGCGAGGTAAGATATGAGATCACATTTATGTGAATTTTTGTCAGTCGTTGGATCATTCTAAGTGGAAGGAAAAAATAAGATATAAGAGCTACATCGTAGATAGATCGATCCGTAGATTTAAAATCCTGATCAAATGAACATAATTCACTTTGGGTATAAACATATGAGGAGGTTACGCTCTGGAAAAATATCACTTCAAAATTTTAAGTTTGAGATTTGAAATTCCCGAAGCCCAGAGACTCGGAGAGCCGAAATAAATTCTCGACGGTCGGATCATCCGAAGTAAGCCTCAACCATCCGATTCAAGAGGAGATGTGACAACAAAAAAGTGGAATACCATGCCAACAAAGACATATGGCAGATCACGACAGTATACCTCATCAGCAAGGACATGTGGTAGACCACGTCGACAAGGACATATGGCAGACCATGTCAGCAAAGGACATTTGGAAGATCACATCAACAGACCTCATCAACATGACATGTGGTAGACCACGTCGGCAAGAATATGTGGTAGATCACTTCAACAAAGGGCATATGGGAGACCACATTAGCAAGGATACAAGTCACCCGATATAAAAGATCACTTTGGGTGTATTCTCAACCGTTGATTATAGTACAGTGGAAGGATAATGTAAGTTGAAATAGCCGAAGTCCTGGAGTAAATTGTGGCCATCCATCCCAATGCTTGATTAAGTCCTAGCCGTTGGATTAAGCAGTGAATGGACAAGTGTAAGGATCAAAACTGACCATTGAGTTGGTTTCATGAAATAAACCGTCTGATCTGATTCGAAGGTTTGAAAATTTAAAATCCTGAAGTTTCGAAGGGAAAATTTCCATCTGTTGTCCATTTCATTAGAAGATTGAATCGTGACCATTGATTTAATAATCACTCAAGCACTTGTTTGGCCTAGCGTTTGGTCATCGTCGTTGGTCATATGATATAAGATATCTAAATGAAAATATAATACATAGCTGTAATTGTTAAGCCTGTGGTTCGGTAACACTCGGTCACATGTAATGGTTTGAAGGAAGTGCCTCTACAGAATTTGGTTCTGTGAAAATAACAAAGATTCGGGATCGATTTTAATGGATGAAATTGATCCATATGTGATCAATTTACGAAAATACTTCACAGTAAAAATAATAATCAATGATTATGGTTAAGTTAAACAAAGAGGTGAGATGGTTCAAAACCAAGGGACACAGTGTATCACTCTCACACCATTTTGAAGAATATATAAACAAGGAAGAGTGTTGAGAATAAAAGTGTCTCTGTAGTCCGAATCAGAGAATATATTAAAAAAGAGAAGCAGAAAGAGATGCAGTAAAATACCTAATACACAAGTTTGTCCAAATTCAGAAAATCAAGGGTGGTTGGGTGGTGCAAGGAAAGGTTGGTTCCTTCATAGGGAGTTGGTGCTTCCTTGTCAATTGTAGCTGACTAAATAGGGTGTCGTAGCCTCCTACCAGTTGGTGCTGGTGAATAAGGGTGTGGGTGCATCCTGATCAGTTGGTGCTGATAAAAAAGGAAGAATGAATTCCTTCTATGTAACATGTAAAACAAATTTTGCAGTTAATAGAAAAGCGTTCATGGTTTTTCCCATTTGGGTTCCATGATAAATATTGTGTCAAAATTATGTTTTCATAAATAAAAGAAAATTGATAAAATTATTGTGTCATTGATTCACTCCCCCCCCCTCTCAGTGACAGGATTTGATCCTTCAATTGGTATCAGAGCAGGTCTCTTCACAAAAGGTTTAAATCACTTGAAGAGGAATATACATCATAATGGATCAACAGTCGAAGATGTCATAAAAAATCCCCCTATTTAATGGTGAATACTATGTCCTATGGAGTGTTAGAATGAAAATCTATTGAATGTCCATTGGACTGGAAGCATGGACATCAGTTGAAAAGGGATATGATGTTCCAAAAGCCACGCCCATAGAACTAGAAGACAGGAAAAAAATTTGGGAACATGCAAAAGCCTTAAACACATTACAAGCTAGACTAAGTAAGAAAATCCTTGCTAAGGTACTAAACTGTAATAATGAAAAACAACTCTGGGATAAATTGGAAACCATATATGCAGGAGATACCAAGATTAAGAGGGCCAAACTCCAGACTCTCAAAGTACAATATGAGGGCCTAAAAATGAAATATGAGGAAAATATCTCTGAGTACTTCGAAAGAGTTGATAATATTATTAATTCAATCAAAGGATTAGGAGTAGAAGTATCAGACAATGAGCTAGTTAAAAAAATTCTAAGAACACTACCTATTCTATACAATCCTAAAGTGTTTGCTCTTGAAGATCAATATAATCTAGATAAACTCACCATGGATGAATTGTATGGAATCCTCATAGCCTATGAGTTAAGATTATGTCATGAGAATCACTCACAAGGAGAGGCAACCTTAAAGGTACTCAAGAAAACAAAGAATCGGAAGCAGAAACTTCAATCCAACCATGATGAAGAATCTGATGTGGAAGAAGCAAATTTCATTAAAAAACTTTAGAAAGGATCAGGGAGGTACAAAGGCAAGCTGCCTTTTAAATGTTTTAACTGTGGAAAGGATGGCCATTTTTCATCCAAGTGTCCCTATCCTAAGGAGGACCCTAAAGATGATGAAAACAAAACCAAACAGTATAATAAAAAGGAAAAACCCAACTACAAGAAAAAGTTTTACAAAGGATAAAAGAACTTTTACTCAAAAGAAGAAAACAACAGTTCATCAGAGTATAGTGACAATGATGATGATGACGTAATTTTTCTAGGTATTGAAGAGTCTAATAATATAGAAGACATTAAACATGAGAAAGAGTCAGAATATGAAGTAGAAGTTAATATGGAAGAAGAACTTCTCAATGCCTTAGATGAATCAATAAAATACAAAACTAGATATAGATAGCTGAAAATTTTTGTAGTTGAACAAAAAGAAAAACATGAACAGAAAGAAGAGGAGATGGAGAAACTCATGAGAAACCTGAAAAAACAAATCCTATAAGGAAATAGGATCGAATAAAGTCTAGAAAAGTCTCTTAAAGTAAAACAAATAACCTGCGAAAAGATGGAGGCAGAAATGGTTCACCTAAGAAAAGAACTGGATACAAAACTTAGTCAAACAAGATATGAGAATAGCTCTAAAATATTGGATAAGATTATTACCACACAAAGGGATTCAGGTAATAAAAATGGAATAGTTTATTCTCAAGAAAAAATCCAAGTCAACTCAAAATCTTATGCAAATTCTCTCCTCAGTACATTCAAGAAGAAAAACGAAGAGAAGAAAAATAATGACCAGAACTCCAGAGGACTACTTCCACCCATCAAGAAGGTAAACAAAACAATACCAAATAAGGTTTATCAAAATAGGTATCCTCACATTTTCTTTGGTTATTTCTTTGCATGCTCTAATTTCGAACACAAAGCTATGAATTGTAGAGCATATAAAAGAAAAGATCTAAAGGTTAAGAACTATAACCTTAAAGATAAACAAGCAGTAAATCGAGTTAAAAGTAGAAACTATAACTCCTTTGCACCTCTCCAATAAGGGGACCTAGAATGATTCAAATGCCATAACTATGGACATAAGGCCATTAATTGCATATTAATGGAAGTTTCAAAACAACCAAATTTCATTAGAGAGCAAAAGAAACTTTGGAGAGAAAAAACATCAAAAAGGGAATGTCTTATTGCCTTAAAAGCCCAAGATAAAAAAAGACCTCTGGTATGTTGACAATGGGTACTCAAAACATATGATAGGTAACAAGGACAAGTTTTTAGACTTAAATAAACAAAAGGGTAAAGTTACATTTGGTGATAATGCTTTAGGTAACATACTTGGAAAAGGTACTATGAGTTTGGGAAAAGACAAAGCCAAAAATGTGTTGCTTGTTGAAAAAATGAAACCTAGTCTATTAAGTGTCATCCAAACCTGTGATCAGGGGAACTTCTACATATTTGATTCCCATAAATGTGAGATTATGAGAGAAGACACAGGAAAATTGGTTGGTACTACTCCTAGAACTCCTGAAAATGTATATATACTAGATACAAAATTGAATGAGGAATGTCATATAAATCTAGTAGATGAAAGTTGGCTATGGAATAGAAGGTTGGGGCACATTAACTTTGACAATCTAGTAAAAGTCAGCAATCTTGGTGCAGTAAGAAACTTGCCAAAGATCATAAAGCCCTCAAATACTATGTGTAGACACTGTCAACTAGGGAAGAAAACTAGAATAAGGTTCAAAGCAAAAGAATACACAACCTCAAAACCTTTAGAGCTTGTTTACACTGACCTATGTGGACCTACAAGGACCAAGATTTTTCAAGGAGAGTCTTACTTCATGTTGTTCATTGATGATTTTACTAGAATGGGTTGGATATGTTTTCTCAAAGAAAAATCAGAAGCACTTAACAAATTAAAAGCTTTTAAAACCCTTGTTGAAAATGAAAAGGAGACAAAAATAAAAAAAATTAGATCAGACAATGGTGGTGAGTTCACCTCAAAAGAGTTTGATCTCTTCTATGAAACCCATGGAATAGAAATACAATTCTCTCCTGCCAGAACAACTCAGCAAAACGAGATTGCTGAGAGAAAGAATAGAACAGTTCAAGAGGCTGCAAGGACTATGCTCAATGAAGCAAAATTGTCTGATGGATATTGGAGGGAAGCTATAAGAACAATAGTATACATATTGAACATAGGTCAGCTCAGGGTTAATAGTGATAATACTCCTTATGAACTATGTTTTGGAAGAGCTCCATCGGCAAAATACTTCAAGGTCTTTGGAAGTAAATTCTACATCAAAAGACTTGATGAGAATCTTGGAAAATTTGTTGCCATATCTGATGAAGGTATTTTTCTTGGATATTATTCTAACAAGAAATAATACATATGCTACAATCTTAGATCACATAATATTTTTCAGAGTGCAGATGTCAAGGTGGATGACCTAAAATTGTTAAGAATCAAAAATCAAGAAAGTGTACTTGAAAGTGAAGATGAAGATGATGATGAGACAATTGGCACACAAGTAGAAGAAGTAGAAGAGAATAAAGAAAGGTAAGATGATGATATGCATATGAGTGAAGATGAAGAATACATTCAAGAATAAATAAGAGAGGAATTCCCAAGAAAAGACACAAAGACACCCTCAAGAATGACTCAAAAAATCATCCTGAAGAAGTCACTATCGGAGATATGAATGATGGAGTGCACACAAGAAGACAACTACTGTATCAAACAGAAATAGCATTGTTGTCACATATTGAGCCCAACTCAATCAAATATGCATGTAAAGACTAAAATTGGGTTAAATCTATGAATGAAGAATTGGACCAAATTGAAAAAAATCAAACTTGGGAACTAGTTCCAAGACCAAAAAACAAAAATGTCATTGGAACTAAATGGGTGTATAAAAACAAAATGAATGAGAATGGGAAAGTAATCAATCTCAAAGCCAGATTGGTCTGTAAAGGATATGCTCAGGTTGAAGGAGTAGACTATGAAGAAACCTTTGCACCTGTGGCTAGATTGGAGGTAATCAGGATGTTCCTAGCTTTCTCCAGCTACAAAAAATTTAAAGTATACCAAATGGATGTCAAGTCAGCATTTCTCAATGGAAACTTAGAAGAGGAAGTCTATATTGAGCAACCAAAAGATTCAAATTAATTAACAAAGGAGACTATGTCTGTAAATTAAATAAAGCACTCCATGGGCTAAAACAAGCACCCAGAGCATGGTATGCAAGGCTAGATTCTTACTTACAAAAAGAAGGCCTCAAAAGGGGATCAACATAAAACAATATTTACTGTAAAATTGATGGTAATAACATGATTATTGTGGAAGTATATGTTGATGATATTATATTTGGTAGTGATGATGAAAAAATGAGTAAGGACTTTGCTAGGATGATGCAACAAGAATTTGAAATGTCTTTGCTTGGTGAACTGAATTTCTTTCTAGGACTACAAATAATACAGTCCAGAAAATGAGTCTTTATACATCAGTCTAAGTATGTTAAATATATGCTTAAGAGATTCTAGTTAGAGGATTGAAAACTTGTTAGTACACCTATGACAGTTGGATGCAAACTAAGGAAGGATGATGAGTCCAAAGATGTAGATCCAAAACACTACAAATCAATGATTGGGAGTTTACTCTATGTAACAACTTCCAGACCTGATGTCAAGAAAGCTGTTGGGATGGTGTCTAGATTCCAAGAAGCACCAAAGGAGAGCCATGTTCAAGCTGTAAAAAGAATATTTATGTATTTGAAAGGAACCATAGATCTTGGTTTGTGGTACCCTATCAAGGATTCATTCACTTTAAAATCCTATTCAGATGTTGATTGGGCAAGTAGTATAGATGAAAAAAAAAGTACAAGTGGAGGAGCATTATTTTTTGGAGAATCACTGGTAGCTTGGATAAGCAAGAAAAAATCCTCAATTTCACTGTCTATCATTGAAGCTGAGTATATTGCAGTAGCAGAATGTTGCACACAAGTGGAATGGATGAAACAAACCCTACAAGACATCAAAATAGTATTTGAATAACCTACTATTATCCATTGTGATAATACAAGTGCTATAAGTCTCTCTAAGAACCCTATCCAACACTCAAAATCGAAACACATTCCCACAAAGTACCACTATCTAAGAGATTAGGCCGAAAATAAGAACATTAAATTGGAATATGTTCCAACACAAGAATAGGTGGCAGATATTTTCACAAAACCCTTGAGCAAGGATGTATTTGAATATCTCAGGAAAAAAATGGGAGTAATCTTTCTTCCAACCTAAATCTCTCAAAATAAATAAAAATGCATCAATTGGCACCAAATCAGGGCGAGACATCAATCAATGTCAGAAGGAGTCATTCAGTTATGACGAGAAAAGTATGAGTGTAGGAGGATTTACCAATGGACAAGACTCATATAAGAATTATTTAGACAGGCAGATCATAGAAGGATAAATCCTTTTCCATTAATGTCAAAGGGGCAGAGTAACTTCATAGGAGAAAAGCATCATCACAAGGGGAGACTGTGTATGAAGTTTGTGAGTTGCCATCAATGACAAAGGCGGACATTGTTGGACATAGTGTCATTGATGTCAATAGTCGATATCATTGATGTGATGATAAGTTGAGATAAAATCTCAGGAGGGTTAGCGAATGAAGATCAAATCTCAGAAGAGATGGCACAATGAAATTCAGAAGAATCATTGGAGGACTAGTCAACAGTATATAATGACTGATGTCAAACAGTTGTATTATATGAAAAGATTAAAGATCAGGAGAGTTAACGAGTGAATATCAAATCTCAGAAGGTATGGCACGATGAAACTCAGATCAAATCAAGACCGTTGATGCGCAATCACCATATCAACGACAATGATGAATTGCAGAGAGTGAAAGAAGAATTAAACTACTCGTTGGTTAAAATCCTGCAATCGGTCTAGATCATCAGATCTCATAAAATCAAACATCTATGACTGTGGTTGATCCAAAAAATGATCATATTAAGTTAGATTAAGTCATGACCGTCGGATCCGCAATCGCCAAATATGCGACCGGGATAGATTATAGATATTGAAAGGATAATTAAACATCGTGCTATTTCCAATCCTGCAATTAGTCAGGACCGTCAGATTTTATAGCTTCAAAGATCAATGAATGTGGTTGACTCACCAACAAAGCAAAACTTCAAATTGCGGAGTTTGGGTGTCAAGTTAAATCACTCACAAATTGTGGTTCCACAATCATCGTCAACCGTTGATCTACTTCAAGTGTTTTCATAACCATTGGACATTTTTTAAGTGGAAGGATAAGATAAGTGGGGAAAAAGTTGAGAATTTGATTATCCAAATACCCATCAGCAGTCAGATCAAACTTGAATTCCCGTTAGCCGTCAGATCATCTTAAAGTGGAAGGATAGGATAAGCAGGGCTAAAGGGTTGAGAATTTGATTATCCGAATACCCATTAGCCATCGGATCAAACCCAAATTCCTGTCAGTCGTCAGATCATTCTCGAGTGGAAGGATGGGATAAGCGAGGTACGATATGAGATCTCATTTATGCAAATTTTCGTTAGCCGTTGGATCATTCTAAGTGGAAGGATAGGATAAGCTATAAGAGTTGCATCATAGATAGATCGATTCGTTGATCTAAAATCCTGATCAAATGAACATCATTCACTTTGGGTATAAATATATGAGGAGATTACTCTCCGAAAAAATCTCACTTCAAAATTTTAAGTTTGAGATTTGAAATTCCCGAAGACTGGAGACCCGGAGAGCTGAAATAAATTTTTGATTGCTGGATCATCTGAAGTAAGCCTCAACCGTTCGATTCAAGAGGACATGTGACAGACCACGGTGGTAGACCACATCAACAAATACATATGGAATATCGCAACAATAAACCTCATTAGCAAGGACATGTGGCAGACCACATTGACAAGAACATATGGTAGACCACGTCAGCAAAGGACATATGGAAGATCACGTCAGCATACCTTGTCAGCAAGGACATACAGTAGACCATGTTGGAAAGAACATGTGGCAGGCCACATCAACAAAGGGCATATGGGAGACAACGTCAGCAAGGATGTGAGTCGTCTGATATGAAAGATCACTTCGGGTGTATTCTCAACCATTGATCATAGTAAAGTGGAAGGATAGTGTAAGTTGAAATAGTCGAAGTCTCAGAGTAAACTGTGGCCATCCATCCCAATCTTGATTAAGTCCTAGTCATTGGATTAAGAAGTGAAAGGATGAGTGTAAGGATCAAATCTGACCATTGATATGGTTCCGTGAAATAAACCATCTGATATGATTCAAAGGTTTGAAAAGTTGAAATCCCAAAATTCCGAAGGGCAAAGTTCCGTCAATCGTCCATCTCATCAGAATATTGAATCATGACCGTTGATTTAATAAGCTCTCAAGAACTCGTTTGTCCTAGCGTTTGGTCATCGTCATTGGTCATATGATATAAGATATCTAAATGACAATATAATATGTCATTGTTATTGTTAAGCCCATGGTTCGGTAACACTCGGTCACATGTAATGGTTTGAAGGAAGTGCCTCCGCAGAATTTGGTTTCTGTGAAAATAACAGAGATTTAGGATTGAGTTTAATGGATGAAATTGATTCATATGTGATCAATTAACGAAAATCCTTCATAGTAAAAATAATAATCAATGATTATGGTTAAGTTAAATAAAGAGGTGTGATGGTTCAAAACCAAGGGACACAGTGTATCACTCTCACACTGTTTTGAATAATATATAAACAAGGAAGAGTGTTGAGAAGAAAAGTGTCTCTGCAGTCCGAATCAGAGAATATATTAAAACAGAGAAGTAGAGAGAGATGTAGTAAAATACCTGATACACAAGTTTTAATATATTCGAGATCGATTTTAATATATTAAAGATTTGGGGTCGATTTTAATGGATGAAATTGATCCATATGTGATCAATTTACGAAAAGACTTCACAGTAAAAATAATAATCAATGATTATGGTTAAGTTAAACAAAGAGGTGCGATGGTTCAAAACCAAGGGACACAGTGTATCACTCTCACACTGTTTTGAAGAATATATAAACAAGGAAGAGTGTTGAGAAGAAAAGTGTCTCTATAGTCCGAATCAGAGAATATATTAAAGAAGAGAAGCAGAGAGAGATGCAGTAAAATACCTGATACACAAGTTTGTCTAGATTCAGAAAATCAAGGGTGGTTAGGTTATGCAAGGGCAGGTTGGTGCCTGCAGAGGGAGTTGGCACTGGTGAATAAGGTTGTGGATGCATCCTGATCAGTTGGTGTTGATCGAAAAGGAATAATATATTCCTTCTATGTAACATGTAAAACAAATTTTGCAGTTAATAGAAAAGCATTTGTGGTTTTTCCCATTTGGGTTCCACGACAAATATTGTGTCAAAATTATGTTTACATAAATAAAATAAAATTGATAAAATTATTGTGTCACTGATTCACCCCCCCCCTCCCAATGACAACATCTAATCCTTCAATCCTCTCAAAGCAACAATGATAAAGGCTGAGGTAGAGAAAATCATCAAAGTTGGTTTCATCGATTATGTGCAATTGACGAAATGGGTGTTGAACCCTATTCTGGTCAATAAGAACCAAGGTATGATCCATGTATGTATGCACTTTTATGACCTAAACAAAGATTTCCCAAAATAAAATTTTCCAACCCCATTTATTGACCAGATTGTTGATGAATGTACAGGTTGTGAGGTATTTTCTTTTATGGATGGTTTTTCTGGGTACAATCAAATTCAGATCAATCCTGAAGACCAACATAAATGACTTTTATTTGTCCTTGGGGTACATTTGCGTACAAAAAAATGCCTTTTGGCCTTAAGAATGATGGAGCCACTTTTCAACGGGCCATGTCGTTTGATTTCCATGACATCAAACACATAGTCGAGGTGTATCTTGATGATCTGGCATCACGTTCTTGTAAGATATCCGATCATCCCGCCCATTTACAACTTATCTTTGAGAGGTGTCACTACTATCATATTGTCCTGAATCCAAACAAGTGTAGTTTTTTTTTTGACATCGGGATGCTTGTTAGGTTTATCCTTTAAACTAGAGGGATCATGGTTGATCCTATGAAGGTTGAGGCAATAGTTCAATTGTCTCCTTCGCGCACAATCCACCAGCTTCAAAGTCTACAAGGGAAAGCCAATTTTCTTCAAGGTTTTGTTGCTAACTATGCCGAGATTACTAAAGGGTTCATGCGCTTCTTGAAAAAAGGGGTCCCAATCTATTGGGATGAAGTGAATCAATGCTCTTTTGAAGCATTGAAGTGTGCTCTGACTTCTTCCCCTCTACCCAGTCCTCCATATTATGGAAAGGATTTATCGTTGTATTTGGCTGCCACAGAGTCTACTATCGGCATGGTCTTGGTTCAAGAGGATGACACCCTCAAAGAGCATGTTATCTACTATCTTAGCTGAGGCATAGTTGGACCAGAACTCAACTATACACATGTTGAGAAACTTGCATTGGCAGTTGTTCATGCTGTCCAATGGTTCTGTCATTACATCTTACTTCACAAGACCACCATTGTAGCTTTCGTCAACCCTTTTAAATATGTGTTAACATGGAGGGTCATTGGTAGGAAAATCAATCGATGGATAGTAATCCTGCAAGAATTTGATTTGGATTTTGTTTCAGAGAAATCTAAAAAGTCCTTGGTCTTTGTTGAACTAATATCAAAACTTCTGGTCGAGAGTGGTAATATTTTTCCCGAAGAATCACCGATCAACGAAGATATTTTTCTTATTGCATCTTTGGACCCTTGGTATGGATATATACTTGTGTATATTCAGAATTTGAAGTGCCCATTTTCTACTTATAGAGTTGAGAATTGAAAAATTTGCCATCAAGTGCATAAATATCTTATCCTTGATGATACTTTAAATTGTCAAGGAGTGGATTTCATTCTCCATCGATGTCTCACTCACGAGGAGGAAAAATTTGTTTTAAACAGCTGTCACACTAGAGCATGTGGTGGTCACCTGTCTGGGTTGGAAACAACCTAAAAGATTCTTCATGCTGGATACTTCTAGCCCTCATTAATCAAATATTGTGTAGATAAAATCAAGAAGTGTCACCTGTGTCAGATCTTCTCTCAGAAGATGTGGGCACACCCAACTCCCATGTTCCTATTTATTGTTGTTGGCCCCTTCACCAAGTCGGGGATTGATTTCACTACATGTCACCCTTGTTAGCTAGGTGGAATCATTATATCATCATAGCAGTAGACTACTTTACTAAGTGGGTCGAAGCTATGCTGACATTCAACACTAACGGGGAAATGACTGCCCTTTTCATTTTTAACCAGATTGTAGCCAGGTTCAATATTCCTAAGGAGATTGTCACATATCATGGAAATCACTTCCAAAACAAAATGATGTCTGAATTAACATCAAAACTAGGGTTTAAACATGAGCATTCATCACCTTACTACCCACAGGTGAATGGTCAGGTAGAGGTTATTAATAAGTCTCTCAAGACTATTATTCAATGAACGATTAATTCGGCCAAGTCAAATTGTCATTTGATGGTGTACTCGATACTTTGGGCTTATCGAACTTTAGTCAAGAATGCTACTGATTTTTCTCCTTTCCAACTCGTCTACGGGCTGGAGGCAGTTTTTCCCATAGAATTACAAATCCCTTCTCTTAAGTTGGCAGTGGAATTACTGCACTAATTGAAGAACATATTTTATATCCTAAGAAGCTCGATGAGAAACGTCGAGATGCAACCTTGGCCAGTGAGGCTCACAAACAACGTGTCAAGTGTCAGTATGATTGATCTATCCACCCTCATATTTTATCCGAAGGTGATATTGTCCTGTTCTACGACCAAGATAGAGATCCCTTGGGGGAAGGAAATTTCAAACCCATGTGGTTCAGACCATTCATTGTTAAGAAAGTATTAGAAAAGGGTGCTTATCAACTGGTTTATTTCGAGGGTAACGCTTTATCAGAGCCTAGAAATGGGATCTACCTTAAGAAGTATTACACTTAAGTTAGTTTCCTGGGTGCGAATTCTTGTATATTTGTGTAGCTTTATTTATACAGTCTTGTCTTTTTTCTATGGACGTGTAGTTTATTGTATTTCTTATCACCGTGGCATATGTCAAGTGAATCTGAAGTCTATGTTGGGTTTGTAGACGGTGCTAGCCAACAAAATTGGAGTCTTTCTTTCGCAACTTGGGTTATTTTCACACCTTTTAGTCAGTTGATGTCTTCTGGAGGTATTTGTCTAGGTGAAGCAACCAACAATTTTATTGAGTACAGTGTCGTAATAGAATTACTATGTGATTCCTTGTCACATGGTATTTCTCACCTCCGGGTTTATCTAGATGCTCAACTGGTCGTGTCTTAGTTAAATGGGGTATACCGTGTATATGATCTCACCCTTCATCTACGATTCCTTAGGGTACATCTCTTAGAATTTTATTTTGATTATATTACTTATATTCATGTTTCTAGGAGATCTAATCAACTAACTAATACGTTAGCTAATCAAGTATTAGATTGGCACATTACTCACACATAAAAGCAAAAACACACACATACATGCACATGCAAATAAATTTGTACAAAATGTTTATCCATAAGACAAAAAAGATGTATATATAATAATATATCCCAAAAAATAGTGTCATGAGTACAAAGTGGGCCATAAAGCCTCAAATAGAGCTGGTATACATTGTTGGGCTCAAGCCCTCACTACAAAGTAAAACATTTCCCTCAACACATGTGTGGTCCAATGCTAACTATGGTATAGGCCTATTGAACCTACTATAATGATCTACGACATTCTAAATACACAGGAACAACTAGACCCAAGTCCTGGGCACCCCTACAACATGTGGCTGCATAGCCGAGGGGAGGTTTTCTATCTCTTCCATCAACACTACATGAGTGAGAGCTATCAGGTTCCTCTCTACTCATCCAAGTACTCTCTCAGCCTCTCCGGATGGGGGTCCTCCTGTAGCTATTGGTCCTCCTACTCTTGTTGGTATGACATCTGCTCAAGGATGACGCCTGGTCTTGGCAAATTCAATTGGTTGCACTGGTCCCACATATGTATATAACAAATCATTGAGTTAGTACTTTGACATTACCACAAAAGGATAAATATTTAAAAAATTAAATAACTTTAAAGTGTGTTTACCTATATCTTCCTGATCCTCGCTAGGGGGCATGGGCATATTGGGATCCCTCAGGAAACGTATCCATGCATAAGGATAATCCTCTATCACAACAATATGACAGACCCACCAGTCAAAAAATTTGTCGTCAAAGGCCTCTTGGAATCTCCCTGCACCCTGTCTAGGAAACAAAGCTTACCACCTGCATAATTCCAGAAAGGAGGCAATATGGCCTCGTACTGTCTCCCTCATGCTAATGCTTGGAAATCTCTCGAAAAAGAAAGCATACAATACAGTCTTGAACCCAAATTTCTTTTTCATTCTTCTTCAATAGTCAGTTAGATTTGTCTTCATGCATGTGAGCATGGTAGCGCTCCATTCGAAAAGAGTGGCATCTAGAAACTGAACTGCATAATGCATATGTGTATGGGGATCTTGATGAAGTGTTGTGGATCCTATGATCCTCCCAATCATGAAGAGTACTATCTGAATACTAAGGCTAGTGATTTTATGTATTGGCACTTGAGATCCTACTTTCTGAGTACCAACCTTACAATACATCCCAGTGTAGTCCTCTATGTTGTACAGTCTTGGAGGAAAGGTCCTCAAGTTGACTGGTTCCCTCCTCTTGGAGAGGTCGGTCAAAAATTAAATTTCCTCTATCGTCGAAGTCAATGATTGACCCTCTAGCATGAAATCCTCTACATATGGATGTCAATACTCTATCAAGTGGTTCAGTAATCTGGGTTGTGCCCTCATAAATGGACACTGAAAATGTTTCCACATACCACACTGTTTAAGCATGGAAATGTCCCATGGATCCTCCTCTACCAAGACATCTAGTTCTTCATGTTCCCTTTCCCACCAATGCACATACATCCTGTTGCAAAAAAAAAAAATGACAAGGTTAGCTCCTTGTTTAACTTTTTTTTGAAAGTTAAAAAATATGTACGTGGGTTGTCCTTAATACAATCACATATGTATGGGGGATAAGTGTTACTTTTCCCGCGTACATACACGTGTTGGTCATCAAAAACCTACGTACACGCAAGCTCGACCCTTTTACAAGGGAGCACGCCCTCCAAACAATAAATTACACAATAATTAATGGATGAAAATGAAAGCAAAGGTCATTTGCACTTACTTGGTTCAAGTGTGAGGATATTTCATCTACCATAGCTCCTTGAATTCATGTTTTGAGGAAGATGGTTTTTTGACCTTTTGGTTATTTTCCAAATTGAAATGGTTAAAATGAATTGTCCACCCTTATTTATAGAATTTTTTGGCCCTTTTTACCCTAATTTGGTCCTCTTTTTCCCTTTTTTTTGGCTCGACAACTACTTGAGTTCCTTTTTGATAGATATTTGGGTCGTTCTAACAAACTTTTTCTTTTGGTTTGGTGTTTTCTTGAGACAGGTTGCACTTATATGATCCCATGGTAAAATTCATTTTTTTTACATTTGCATATAGGTTAGGTTTTCACCACCCCGCATTTTGCATATTGTTGACTTCTTCTCTTTGCCATAGGATCGATCCCACAGAAGTGCAACATAGAACCTCCTCTGCTTCTTTGGAAGTGTTGTAATTAGGTGGTAGAGCCTTCCTCTACATGGATTCCCTAGATAGATCCTTTGCTTCATTTTGGTGTCCATGCTGTGATTTTTCTCCATAGGCTTGGGAGTCCTTTCAGCCCCGCCATGATTATATTTCGAAGCCCCATTCTTCTTCATATTTTTTGGCTCTTACCCAAGGGACTCCCCATGAAAATATTTTGTTGTCTTTCAGGCTCTCTTAAACTTTGGCTAACGAGAGATTATTTATTCTTTTCTATCTCGTATGAATTACTTAAGAAAATAATCCCTTTGGAAGAAACATCTAATGAGACAATTACCGAGCTTACCTTCTCTAGGATTGTAAAACTTAATATGAAAGGAGTCCTATTGTTTCATACTTAATTGCGTCGCATGTCTCATCCTTGCGTATTTGGACTAATGCCGACTTCATGTTGCTATTAACTGAACCTTCAAAGCATTCCTTAAATGCAAGCCTTGTAGCATTTTTTTCCCTTTGTAATCTGACACCTTGACCCATGGAGGAATTTTCTTGAGTTTCCTTATCCTACACATGTCTCCTTGCATTGAGAATTAGTATGTTCCATGTGCTTGAAACTAGTTTTATTTCCCACGACACTCATTCCTCCTTTGTAACGTAAAATTCTTTTATTCTTTTTCAAGCTCGTTCATTTTTTTTGAAAAAAGACAAAAAAAACAAATATTCCAAAAAGAGGCGACGGGATATACATTCTCTTTTTTCAAAAGCAAGATAGTCGCCCTTGGAAAAATCACATCCTTCCATTTGTTTGCCAAGCATTGGGATCTAGTATGACCTTAAGAAGTTGTTCTCGTTACATAGAGTTGTATCCTCCTCCCTTTGGTTGTTCTTCCAAACATATGGAGAGTTTGTGGTGCCTCCTGTATCACAAAATTATGTCAATATTACTCTACTTGAGTCTCATCATTTTGTCATTATTTTATCCAAGGGAAGCTTTATCCAACCTGAGATGACCATTTTGTAGTTTATCTCTTGAATTTCATGAGTCATCCATCACGAGAGTCCAATCAAGTTCAGATTCAAAATCAATGAAGTTTTGCACCTGATGAACGAGATTCTCTAGTATTTCCCCGACGACATGTGGAATACCTCAGGGTAGTGAGTATCACACTCATATTGTACTCCTACCTAAGCTTTTGAAGATCTTGAAGTTTTTTCTCGAGCAATGAAGTCCTCATCTCCAGCCACAAGCATCAATGATTCTTGAATATGTGTATCATTTTATAATTGTATATCTTCAAATGATATTAAGATGTATATCCATTGTGTATTATTCACGACTTCATTTTATATGCAAATTTTGTCTAATAATTGTATGTGACATGGATCTTCAGTGTACTTGATTGGAATCCATGCTTAGTTTATCCCGAGCATGGGTATGCCCGCCTTAGAGAGATTATCATTATTTTTGTAGATGACATGCTCACGAACACTCATCTCGGGCTCACTCGACTCACTGCCTTCGCATTGTGTAGAGATTTGGTAATGTATTTCAACCATCAATTGCTCTTCTGACCTCAAACATTAGGGGGAATATTTTATAGTCCAAAAATTCCTTATATGTTCATACAATACATTGGCATTTCCACTTACAAACTTTGTCAAAATACTGTTGAGGCTTCCTCTTAAAAAACCATTTTTTGGATAATGTGCACGTCCTGCTACACTGATATCTTACGTAAACACACATGCTACATGCTATTTAGTATGTGTACATACATGATTTTCATGCTAGTTACCCCGCATTTACCTCCAAAAGGTGAAAAAAATATAAAATTGCACGAAATTAAGTGGAGTTTACAAGCTATAGAGACTTTCCTAACCATTTACCCCTTGTAGCCCATCCCCAAACCAAATAACCATTTTTTTTATCATATAAAAAGAGGTCTTGGGGTGTCATTTAGAGAGACAAGTAAGAGAATAAGAAAACTCTACCAAAATCCCTTCCCCTTCTTCGCACAAGATTTGCATCCTATTCTGAGTTTTGGCCTCATCCTTCGCCTCTAGCCCTTTCTCCTTATGCAACCCTTCCTCCTTCCCTAGGTGATAAGTTGGTTGTGAGAAGCTAATGTGGTATTGATGCACTTGGAGCCACGATAGAGGAGCCTAGACCTAGTTCATGGAGCGATTGTCGATAAAGGTTGTTATCCTTTTTATCTTAAAATTGAATAAAAGAGTTCATTCTTGTCCCAAAAAACTATGTCTACATGATTTTGTTGATTCATGCATTTATATCTATGTGTTGGCCCTCGACCAAGTTTTGAGGAAACCTTGGTCAAGTTTGGACCACCTTTTATTCTTCGACGTGAGGATCGAAGATGGAGCGCCATGGCGAAGCTAAGATCACAGATCTCACTTGTTTTGCTGGCTATGTGGACCTAACAAGGGGTTCATTAGGGTTTTGTAATGGGTTATGGGATGTTGGCCGATGGGTTTACCCATGTTTAGGCCTTTTTGTAAGGAAATGTAAAAGTATAAATAGATAAGAATGTATGGTAGAAGACACACTTAGGAGAGACTTAGAGAGCGAAGTCTAAGTGGCTAAGTGCAGTAGTTTTGGGTTTCTTTGTGCAAAAACTTGTGTATGTAAGGCTCTGTGCTTGATAGAGAAGTTGGCTTTGTGTCGTGACCTAGTTTTGGGAAGGAGGATTTGGTGCTCAATGCACAGATCTCCTGTCCTCTGTGAAGCTTGGCTTTGTGGCTTAGTGAACGGGAGTAGATGAATGTAAGAGATTGAAGAATAATAAAGAATATGAAGCAATTGGTGGATGTAGCCCCACACTGGGGTGAACCACGTATATCTTATGTCTTTGTTGTGCTTTGTGCTATGTGTGCTTGTCATTTATCTTCTTAGTGCTTTTGTTATTATGTATAATTGAGAGATATGATGTTTCTTAGTGATTTACTTGTGCTTTATGAATGCATGCTAGATATAAATCAGTGTTATGTGCTAAATGATTGGAGTATCTTTACTGTTACTGCACCGATCTATATTAGGGTTTTTTCGGCGATGTTAATGAAGCTAATGAGTTAATGAATATCATCTTGTAGTTTTAATAAAATACTTTGCAAAGTGTTTCCATAACAGATCTATGTCCCAACTTGGTTATAGACACCTGAGTCTTGTAACCGCCCCTTCTCCTACCTCGGGTGATACTTCACCTACTTCGCAGGTGTTTCTGAAAGGGCCAGTAGTTAGGGTTTTGTTGGTGCATTATTGAAGCGTTGAACCCTGGGTCTGCCCCTATGCCAAAAAATGGTTCTATTGCTCGGACCTGAAACTGTGATTGCTGGGAATTGAATCTTTTTGCATAGATCTGTTGTTGAAGTGCGTAATCTTCTACTTGAATTGCAAAGATTTGTGCTAAGAAAGAAATATGATATGAAGAAAAGAGGTAAATCTATGTGCTTTAATAAGAGTAAGATAAGTGAAATTTTTTGTTTCTAAAGCATGAACTTAAGTATGTTTAATAGATTTTGTCCTAGTCTAAAATCTAGGGCGCAGTTGGAAGAGAGATTTGATCTAAGTAAAGCTAATATAAATAAAGAAAGATATGTTATTCCTATGCATAGAGATATTTTTTGGACTAATAAGTGGATGTAGGAACCTAAAAAGAATTTTTGCAGATAGCAGATCCAACACTCTGATCCTAGTGCGTAGTACATAAGAGGTTTTGGAACATTTAAAAGAAAGAGAGGATTGACACTATGTTATAACTGTATAAGACCAAGACATACTGCTAAGGAATTCCCTGGTATAGGTCCTATTTGTCTTTGTTGTAAAATTGTTGGTCATGAGGTTGAGGATTGTCAAAAGATGATTGCTAAAGTTGAAAGGATGAACATGAGACAAGAAAACTATCAAGAGACTAAGAATTTGAAGTCATTAAGTTTGTTGAGAACAATATCCATTTCCCACTCTTGTTAGGAAAGACTTGGATTGAGAAAGATCAGATCAGAAGGAAAGAAAAGGAATAAGATGTAGAAAAGAAAAAGAAAGAAATAAGAGATTTCATAGCCAGAATAATAGACCGACTAATAGAAGAACAAGAATATAAGTCGAAGCAACAAAAGGTAAGAGAATTAGATAGCAATATTGAAAGAATGAAAGAAGGTTTGAAGGACCTATCCATGCAAGAAATAAGAATACCCACCCTAGAATTAATAATAGAAGAGATATCGAACCCTTTGAGAGCACATCAGCAGTGCAAAGTCACTATGCTAGGATAGGATAAGAATAAGAATGAAAAGAGGATTCCAAAAACAGTTAGAGAAACTTAGATCACAGGAAAGAAAGAAAGGAATATCAATAAGAAGAAATCCAAGTTAGAAAATCTACAAGAAGCTATAGAGAACAGATGGAATACTTCGTGGGAGTCAGGTTTGCAGGACTTGAACCTCCCCGGAACAACATAACCACGTATAATGGGACTTTGCCCTGGTGAAGCTATATGACCATTGGAGGCACCCCTCCCATTAGAACGATGCTCCAAAATGGCTAGAAAACACATTTATGGGTGGATGGACTGCTTTTGGGATGTTGGGACCACGCCATAACAGACAGATTCACATTGATGGAAGCATTCTTGCCCATTCAAAGAATCCGTTACGATGCTCACTTAGTCAACCCATTCGTCACTACACCAGGACCACATTTTTCCACCCATGGATTAAATGAGCTAACAAAGAACTTATTGTGCGTTGAACTGTGATTTGATAATCCAGACATCGCCATCTGTTTTTCTACCCCACCTGTCTATTCGCCTACCTCGACCTACCTATTTAAAAGTGAGAATGTTAGGCGAACACATTGAGTTAGGGAAGTCCGTCAAGGAGGTTCTTAAATTTTTTATCGCTGATAGAGCTATGTATGAAGGTATCCAGGCATCTTCGACCAGGGAAATACAATCTTCCCTTTTGTTTGGATGACATTCGGGCCATACTAACCCCGCGACTGAACAACAAAGTAAGCATCGCAACGATCTGGCTAACGCGAAGCAAATCCCATCAATATTACTTGATTATATTCCACTTTTTTCTAGTGCGGTTAACCATGACACCATTCCATGAGACTATGAGTACACTATGATCACTGTGTACATTTCGAAGGGAATACGCGTAGTCAGGAGCCAGTTGGGACAGATCCTGCAACTAAAGAACAACGACTTCAACCTTGGAGATAGAAAGAACTACTCTATTCTAGTGCCCCACAAATACCTGATGAATTCAACTAGAAAGATTCCTAGCATTATCTCCCAGCCATAGATTAAGGAGCTAGCGCAGTCCACTGTGCTCAACGTGATGCAAATTCCCCATTTTGGCCACCACTAGGAGGTTAACGCTTGCATTAAAGTCCTCTTGTCGTGCTACCATTATGGATACCTGTGGCTCAACCAAAAGATTACTATGGATCCGATGTTGATCCACTTGATTACAGGATTAAGCATGAAGGGACCTGACCTTCCATAATTTTACCCAGGGAAGGCCTCAGACCGCTCCCTCGCACAATGCATTAAGGAAGAATATGGAGAAATTGAAAAAGGAAAGTGAGGCTACAAGGTAGCCTCTATCCAGAATGGCACAGTGCACCTCACTTTCCAGCTCATAGATGGAAAGATCATAAGAAAGAACCACCCCATACAGGTCACTAGATTTGTGGTGGACCTCGCAGGAAAATGTGTAGAGGGAATGCAAATGAATTGGGTGAGTTACCTCATCAATGAACTTGAGAAAGAATTCCATGAAGATCAGGATCAGGGATAACAATTCCACTTCAATTGGTTTCTTATGTTGATCACATTTGTCGCTTGGTAAATGCCTGAAGGAACCACCTTCTCAGAGATAGAACCATCGGAGCCGTTGACCGCTAGGTTTTCTACCTTGTGGCACACTAACAAAATTTTGAAGAAATGGTAGTTGAATGCTCTATTCCATGCCTATTCTTAGAAAATGAAGGTTTCCATTGAATCCTTTTCATGCATGACATCACGTACCCTGCACCAGTACCGACCTTTTGCAAAGTTCCACGTAGATCAACATTTTATCTATATCACTGCATGCAGAGATGAGAGCAAGGAAGCATTGCAATCATATTACAAGCTAAAAGACGACGACATGGAGAAGATCATAAAGGAGTGGTCAAAGGAGTTCCTTGTACTGGTCAATGATGTAGAACTCTCTGACCCTGACATCATAGGAAGCTCCTTGGTCACTCGGGTTGAGCATGCTGAATAGTCCAGTGCGAAGAAGAAGAAGAAAAAGGAGGAAGTCCAAAACATAGAGACTGATGAGGAGGACAACGCCTCTGAAGGAAATGGATCCGGCTCACTAGGAGGAGGAAACGATGCAAATGGACAAGGAGGAGGGGATGAAGGAGAAAAGAAATGTGAAGGTGAAGCTACACCGCCAAACGATCCCCCTACTATAACACCGCAGAAGAGAAAGGTTTCTCCAAAGAAACCTTTAGCAAGAAAGAAGATGTGTGCTAGTAAGCCCTAGATGGAGGCCATGCTCACAAAAGATGACATCAGTCTAGTCTATAGAGCCATGGAGGATGCTTCAGAGGATATATTGCAGAGATATGGTGTGAAGCAGGAAGCATTGTATGAAAGAGTCGATAAGGAACTGAAGGAAATACATCAAGTCATTCATTTGAGATGCGCAGTACCTACTTCACCTTCCTCGTAACATAATACAAAATTGGGGGATGAACCAGCCCAATTAAGAAGACTAGTATATAGGGTCCAAGAAGATCAGGAAGAGTTGTATGAAAGAGTCGATAAGGAACTGAAGGAAATACATCAAGTCATTCATTTGCGTCGCGCAGTACCTATTGCACCTTCCTCGTTGTTGGCATAGGGGCAGACCCAGGGTTCAGCTCCAAGAGTGCACCAACAAGCCATAGCTATTGGCCCTTTCGATAGCACCTGCGAAGTAGATGCAGTCTCACCCGAGTTAGCTATGAGGGGGTTGCAGGACAAAGATGTCTACAACCAGGGGAATATAAACTGGTTCTTATTACAACAACAACATAACACACATTTACCATTCAACTAGATAGATCTATCCTTCACAGCTATAGATCTACTCTAATACAATGATGCAGATAACAATATAACAAAAACAGATCTCAAAGCATCAATCACACACACAACAACAGATGTACGTGGTTCACTCTCTCTCTAGGGATACGTCCATAGAACTGTGCTTATGATATATTAAGATAAAGCTTACAGTTCTTATCTGCACTCTTAGCCAATAGATCCCTTCTCTTCTCTCTCTCCTTCTCCCCTTCCTACACACCCAGCTATAGGACTTGATCTTCGCACCCAGCTGAAGATCTTACAATACCAGAAGACTCTCTCTCACAACACTTCTCTCACCCCTAATACAATATTCTCCCAATGAAAAATAATCAATAACAAGGCAAAGCCATAGTACTGACCCGACCTAGGTCCTCTCGACCTCTATTTATACATTATAATCCCTCACCGATAGCCTCAGGTCGAAACCTAGGTGTCAAAAACCCTAATTACCAAAACCCTAGGTGTCTACAACCCTAGGTCAACTTGACCCATTCTTTCCGGGCTTCGCCAACCTGTATTTCCTTCTTCATCTGGCAATGCTCCAAGGCATATAATGTTGGCTTTCTCCATTTCCTGATTCATCCTTAGTCCATCTTCCTTGTTGATCTTTCATCGTCGATCTCCTCATCCAATGGCTTTCTTTTCCGCATTTCTCTCCATCTTTTATGTTCTTTTGCTCACTTCGACCTAGTGACAGTCATTATGTCTCCCATGAAGCTCGCTTTTTAACTTTTCTTCCTCATTCTTCACTTCCTTCCATAAACAAGGGTCAATAGGCCCCCAACACTGACCTGTGACTCATCCCGAGGCACTTGAGATCTGATCCTCTTGTTTTACTTCGACTTTCGACTGCGCAGTGCAACCCTTGCTTTCTACTTTATGCCTCCTTTCCATCCTTGTGTAGACTTTCTTTTCTGTTTCTGGTACCCAGTTTCAACTGCACTTGGTACCTAGACCCTTTTCTTCTTGATTCTAGTGAGAATTGCAAGGCAACTGGTTGTCATAGTACAACTTCAGCCAACTCCCATCACCAGGCCTTCCTTCTAGTCTCCTTTCAATGTCTTCAGCTGCACAACTCCTCCTTCTGTAACATAGGAAATCTCATATGGTCCTAGCCAATGCATTCTGAACTTCGTAGGGTGTTTGATAAACTTACTGTCATATACTAGTACTAAATCACCTTTCCTGAATATCTTCTTCTTGATGTGCCGGTCATGATAGGCCTTTTCTCGTTCCTTCTGAATTTGCTGATGGAAGCCTGCAATGAATCTTTCTTCTTCTAGTTCGACCAATTGTGCTAAACTCTCATGAATAGCGCCAGTATCATCCATTTCTATAAATGTATCAATTCTTAAGCTTGGTACCAAGTACTCCATTGGGAAAACAACTTCAAGACCATAAACCAACTTGAAAGGGGTCTGCATTTTTAATTTATTGCAAGTGGTTCTATAAGCCCAGAGTAATGCTGGTACTCTTAAATCCCAGTCATCCTTGTTCACACTGCAAATATTTGTCAATGTTGTCTCCAAGATCTTGTTTAATGCTTCAACCATTCCATTTTCTTATGGATGATAAGGTGTACTCTTCTGATGGTGGACTGCAAATTCTTCAGTCAAGGCTTCAATTGTCTTATTGATGAAGTGTGTACCTTGATCACTCACAAGGACAATAGGGCATCCAAACCTGGTTATTATGTCATCAAATATAAAACATGCAGTTGTAGCTGCACTACAGTCCTTGACTGCTCTTGCTTCGGCCCATCTAGTCAGGTATTATGTCGCAGTGATAATATACCTTGCTCTGGTGCACTTCCCTAGTGGGTTTATAGGTCCCATGAAGTCAATGGTCCATTTTTCAAATGCTTGTAGGGTCATCTATGGTGATAGTGGAATCTAATCTCTTCGGGATGGTTTTCCAACTCCCTGGAATACATTGCATGCTCTGGCATATTCTTTAGCATCTCTGTGTAACGTAGGTCACCAAAGGCCAGCTCGCAGAACCTTCTGCGCAATTACTTTTCCTGCGTAATGTCCTCCTGCAATTCCTTCATGAGATTCTTCGAGGATCATAGGGTGTTCTGCCTCCATCACACATATTCTTAGAATCTCATCAGGTCCCATTTTATATAGCTGACCAACTATCAGTGAAAAATCTGCAGCGTGCACCACTAGTTGTTTCTTCTTCGTAATTGTGTACTTAGCTGGAGCCCTTCCTGTTGACAGGAACTGGACTATGTCTGCGAAGTGGTCATCAATCTTTCTAATGGCGAGTAGTTGTGCATCTGGTAGTGTATCCTCCAGACTGGTAGGTTCTTCGCCATGCTCCAACCTCGACAAGTGGTCTGGGCCCTTATTCATTCTTCCTGGTTTAACTATGATCTCAAAATCATATTCTTGAAACAGGAGAAGCCATCTGTAGATTCTCCCCCCCAACAATGGCTTGTTGACTAGGTACTTCAATGTGGAGTGATCAGTAAACATTTTAAAGTGTCCTCCCAACAAGTAGTGTCGGAATTTCTGCAATGCATACACCATGGCTAATCCCTCTCTCTCTGTAGTAGTGTAATTGATTTCAGCTGTAGATAGTTTTATGTTGGAAAATGCTAATGAATGGTCAAAGTCCCCTTCTCTAGGTTGTGCTAGTACTTCTCCTAATGCAATAGAAGATGCATCAACATGCACATGAAATTCCTTGCTCCAGTCTGGAAAGACTAGAATGGGCGTAGTCACCATCTTTTGTTTTAGTGTGTCGAATCTTTGTTGGCATTCATCTATCCAACCAAACTGACATTATTTCTTTAATAACTTCTCCATTGGCACAGTAATCTGAGCATATCCTTTGATAAATTTCCTGTAATAGCCAGTATGTCCTAGCGCAGTGCACAATTGTTTGACTGATGTAGGTGGTGGTAAATCAACTATAATTGCAATTTTGGATGGATCCACCAACAATCCTTGCTTGCATACAATATGACCTAATAATACTCCAAATGGTGAGAAGAAGATGCACTTCCTCAAATTCAAAGCAATTTGACACTGCCTGCATTTATCCAGCATTAGCCTTAGACATTCAATATGATTTTTCAACAAACTAAAAATAGTCCAATCATCAAAGTATGCTTCTAAAAACTTATGCAAAAATTCTTTGAATGCTTCAACCACCACCCTGAAAAATATGGCTGGGGAATTCTTCAGTCCAAATGGCATTACTGTGTATTGGTAGGATCCCCACTTTGTGGCAAACGTGGTCTTATGCCGGTCCTCCTTGGCGATGTGAATCTGATGGTATCCTGAAAACCCATCTGTAAAAGAATATACTTCTTGGCCTCCCACGTTTTCCAACACTTCGTCTGTGAAAGGTGTAGGGAAAGGATCATGTAGACAAGCATCATTTAGCTTCCTGAGATCTACACAAATCCTGATCTCACATATCTTCTTATCTTGCACTACCATGGGGCTAATCCACTCTGATTCTTCAACAGGTTCAATAATCCCTGCCTCCAACATTCTGTCGAGCTTAATCTTTACTTTTTCCTTATATTTCGAGTTCAATCTATAGGGTATTTTCTTAATTGGCTTCGCATCTGGTTTCAAAGGTATTCTCATTTCACCCATAGGTCCTTTGATTCCCTTCATATCAGTGAACTTGGTCAGGAACAAGTCTTGATACTCGTGCAGTAATTCTATGATTTTGTCAGTAGTAGCAGCGTCCCAGTAATCTCCGACATTGGCAAGCTTTGGGGTCTCCTCTGTTCTGATATTGACTTTCTTTATCTTTATCGGTTGTCCAATGAATGGCAGTTCAACTCCTGGTCCTTCCACATCTCTCTGACCTTCTGTTTCTGTGATATTCACCTTCCTTGGATCATTGTCTTTGTCGACATTGATGTTGTAGCAGGTCTGCAGTTTCTGGAAGGGTGTAGTCCATTCATCCTCTTCTTTCCTCCTTAAATACTTTATGTCTCACCATCTATAGTGCTTGATCTACAGAAGGAAATTCATTGTCAAACAAAAAGGTGGTTATAAAATTTTGGATCATACCTTCCCATTCTGAAGTGACAACGCGCAACTTTGCTTGAAGGTACCAGTTAATTGGGGTGGTATCCAACGTATTGATGAATCTATGTACCCATTGTTCTCTAGGAATGTCACTCCAGGCCTCTTCGCAGCTCCGTACATGATCCTTTGGGCAACTTTGACCTGTGTACCGTGCTTCACAGCTCCCTACTTGTGTTGAAAACTGCACTGTCATAAGAGTTCAACATTGTGTCCAGTCTGTAATATTGTTTTTATGTGTCCCCCACCATCTTGCTAATGTGGATTTCATGGCCTCATCCATTTCCAACAGCCTATGTTGTGTTGGTACACTTGTCTCAAATTTTGATAAGAAGTTTTCTAAGGGGTTAAACCCATCAAATGTGGGTAGATTACTCACTATTGTGCCAATCCAACGAACTTCTCTTGTTAGCCTAGCACATTTTCTTGTAGATACTTTGTACAACTGGTTCTACCAGTTCTCCAGCGCTTCTTCTGAGTTGGATGAACATGTACTTTCACTTCGCCAGCTCAGATTCCCGTCAGCTGTAGGGTTGATATTATCCTGTTGTCTAGCCCTTAATTTGTAGATGTTTTATGTTAAGAACCAAATATCAATATAGCATAGAAAAACCTCAGAATAAGTACTCAACGCCTTGAAAAAGAGATAATTTCAGATAATAAGCCTCTTCAAGGGGGAAACCTCCTTTTACCCCACACAAATTTTCAAGTACAAGATGACTGCAAATGAAAATATCTCTGACATAATGAAAATAGGAGACTAGGAGGTATAATTACAACTACTGGAATAAAGCCGACATAAATAAAATAACATTACTAATGTAATATGCCCCAATTAAGGGGTAATGAGCCAATATTAGGGCCTAACATGCCCCTCCCCTTGAGACAAGTGTTGTCCACAATGCTTGAGTAACTCTGGATGCTTCTGCATAAAAGACTCATCTTCCCAAGTGGAATATTCAGCATGTAGTTTCCTCCATTTAATGAGATACTCTGAAATGGATCTATTCCTCAGCTAGCAAATTCTTGTGTCAGTGATGGCTTCAGGATCCAATATGATTTTTCCTTCCTCGTCAAGTTCTAGCAATATAGTTTGAACTGGGATCTTGTCACCTATAACCTTCTTTAAGCATGAAACATGGAAAACTGGGTGTATTCATGAAGATGCAGGCAACTCCAATTTGTATGCCATAGTACCAATCTTTTGCAACACCTTATAAGGGCCATAGTACTTTGGTGATAATTTATTATCCTT
>ML776668.1:44425-55702 GCA_009831015.1 Picea engelmannii
TTTATGTCCCTACGCATTTCTTCACCTTCATCAAGAGTCCAAGTAGGATTGTCTGGAGGCTTATTTTGTGTAGAAGTTCCCTTTTTGGGTGGCATGTTGGCCAAGTATCACTTTTGAACCTTGATTTTGAGGTGGTTCTGCTAAACAATCTTTCTTCTATTGTATCTCCCAAGTTTTGGCCCTTCTGGGTATGAAACTTTCTTTATGTAGTTCTTTGATATTTATTCTCTGCAATGCCACAGGTGTGATCAAAATTGGATGTGCCAAGTGGAATTTAAGGTAACTTCCCCACAACTTGTTGATTTTTGGCCTTTCCAGGAGATCTCACTTTTATAGCATGCCCCGCACAAAATAATTGATATAAATTTCTGAAACTTGTACCAGAAATACTATAGAATGTCCACTATCCAATGAAACCATTCTCACTCAATTTGGATACTCTAGGAAGAATTTATGATTGTTTTACTTGGAACACCCTCTTGAGACTAGTCAATAGGACTAGTCAGATACCCTATCTTCCACAGGGTGTTTCTACAAATGTAAGATGAACCAGAAGATGAAATTTTTACCACAGATACCTTACTAATTTATGTGAATATCATCTGGAGTTCAGGGTATGAAATGTTACAGAAAATGTTTTATAGTGAAAATTCCACAATGAATCAATTCAGGATGATTCCAAAACCCTATCTTGCACAAGATGTATCTACAAAAGTATAAGGCCTCAGGAGCTAAAGTTGTAACCCAACGTACCTTGATATGTCTACTAAATATCCTGGAAGTCATTTCTTCTGAAATGTTGTAGAAAAAAAGTTATAGTGAAAATGCCAAGGTGTCTCAGATGTAGTAGTGAAACCCCAAGACCTTGAGCTCTGATACCATATCTTAAGAACCAAATATCAATATAGCATAGAAAAACCTCAGAATAAGTACTCAACACCTTGAAAAAGAGATAATTTCAGATAATAAGCCTCTTCTAGGGGGAAACCTCCTTTTACCCCACATAAATGTTCAAGTACAAAATGACTCCAAATGAAAATGTCTCCTTGGTATATATAGGTGACTAGGAGGTATAATTACAACTAATGGAATAAAGCCGACATAAATAAAATAACATTACTAATGTAATATGGCCCAATCAAGGGGTAATGAGACAATATTAGGGCTTAACATTTTCCAGTTCAAATGCGTGGTCCTCTTCTCTGATAGGTTCTGTGTATCGTGGACACTCATCTGGATCTAAAGGTGCAATGACCCTAAGGCTAGCTTTCTCAAATGTCATGTGCCTTTTCTTTAGATCAACAACAGTGGAATTGTCAAATTCCCAATCAATTCCTAATAATGCAGGGTAAGGGCAGCTATCATCAACAATTTCAATTACCTCAAAATCTGCAAAGGTTCTTACTCCATCGATGTCCACTGGGACATGCTCTAATCGTCCAAATGGGATGACAGCTTGTTGATTAGCCATGCAAATCCTAATAGGGGAATACATCATCTTGCATTTTCCCATCAATTCCCAAGTCTACTTCGTCATGACATTGACCTCTGACCCTAAGTCGAGGACCACATAGTCTATCTCATACTCTCCTATATGAGCATTCAAGTGTAATTCTTTATTTTTCCTTCTCCTTTTTCCAATTTGGTGCACTGCTCTATTCAGTAAGGGGTCTATTTTTCCTAGTTCATATTGCTTGATTAAATCTTGTAATTCTTATACAACGCCTTTATCTTGAATCAACTTAACACAAGTGTACAAGAATTCCATGAATTTGCTTACCCCTTTCCCTTCTGTTGGCGATGAAGACGGATCAAATGCCTGAGGCATGCCATATTATTTGATTTTTGGTTGTCTCTTTGATGAAGATACTTGATCTCCTTTGAACTCTTACCTTTCCTCCTTGAATATCTGTCTTTCTTTCTTAGCATCAAACATTAGGGTCTTTTCTGTAGCTTTCCTGACTCCATGGTCATTTTCAGTCTTTCCTTGGGCTGCTCTGTCTTCTCCTATAGCAGCGCCTCCTTGAGTAATAACAACGATTCTAGGGTCTGCTCTGTGAGGTTCAACATATATCAGTTGTACTTGTGGGTTCTGTTGGGGTCCTCATCTTTCCTGAAGTTCAACCAACAACATAGGGCATTCCTCTATGACATGCTCGAAGGCATTATAGTAACTACAGGTTGTGCATGGATTCTGACAATCTCTTGCTAAATGGCCTGGTTTCACACAGTTGTAACAGATTATTTGTCCTCGGCCTCGACCCATACCTCCTCCTCCTCCTCTGTAGCCACTGCAAGGAGTGAAATTTCCTCTCCCCGGAGAGTTGTACTGTGGATTGTTTCCCTCTTGTTGTACTTTGCCTTGAATCTTGTATATGTCTCTCGAACTTTCATGCATGAGATCATAAGCTCTACAATGATGATCATCATGCCTCACTGATTTAAAGAATGTACAATACAAGTTTGTAGGTGTCTGGACATACTTCTGCATGTAGTAGCACTCACCTGGGCGATGCCTATTTCTGAATACATCGCACTAATATAGGTAAACTTGCTTTAAGGGGCTCGGTGCCCTTGATGCCAAGTACTCATGAAATAAGGGACAATGTTCCTTATCATGGCCTTCAGATCTGCATCTTACACACCAGATATCTTCCCTTTTGTCTTTTCCCTTATCTTTCTTCATATCCTCGACCTATAAAGACAAACTAGTTAGCTGGCTCATGATCTGGCTAATGCCTAAGCTAGATTCTCCCATTGGTGTTGATTCAAGATTCATGGCGATATCCAAAGATTATACCTGAGATGCAATCTTCTGCTACATTAGAGGGATCCTTATGTGTGGTAACAGTGCAGCGATGGACCATTCTTTATTCTGTTTGTCGCGGATTTGGAAAGTTAATCAGCCTGTTAGGGTCTTGAATCTTTGGTCAAACTCCCAAATAGGTTCTGCTACCTTTTGTTTAATCTCTTTAGTTCCGTAATACATTGTGACTCCGACTTAGGTTTCTTAAAATCTGCAATCAACACATTCTTGATCTCATTCAGGGGCTTAGGCTATGCCATTCCTTGGACAAGTTTCATGTACCAGCTCAGTGCGCAGTCCCTTAGTGTAGTGCTAAACTGGGTTCTCTTGATGGCTTCATTAGTGATGCTTTTAATATTCCATACGACCTCACACAAAAACCAATGCTGATCTGGATCTTCAGATCCATCTCCTCTAAAGATAGGGAGTCTCATTTCATCTTCCATAAAGCTGACTAGGGTTCCTGTCTGAGTAGATCCTGAGCTAATAGTAACAATACTCTGAATACTCTGGTGGTTTTGACTATTCTGACTGCTAAGTATTGTTGAGACAAGAGGAGGATTAACGTTACTTACTTCAGTAGTTCACGTAGTTCCTAAGGCTTTTGGCTCATTTTGGCGCAGTTCTTCAGCATCCACAAAGTCTTCTTTATATTATCTTGGTCAAGTAGTTACAACACAAAGCTTCAATGACCCTTACTTCGCACAAGACATAATATTTGCACAGCTCGCTAGATCCTTCTTCCTTGCTCTTCAACACAAGACTGCACCAAACTGCACTTAGCTTTCCAATCTCATGCACAGAGCACTCTAAGATACATCCGATCACACAGATCCAGTTACTAGCACTAAGCTTCCAGTTATACATCACATAGATGTACTACATTAATATTACTACTATCTTACTACTTCTCCCCTATTTACATTGCCTATTTATAGGTTACAAAAATGGGCCTAAACATGGGTAAACCCATGGGCCGACATCCCTTTCCCGTTACATCAACCCAAAACCCTAAAATGGACCCAAAAATAGGTCTTTCTTCCTTACTTTCTACCTCGCGTTGCACTCCTTCCTTGGTAAGCTGTCGCAGTTCCAAAAGTGGTCAATTATGACCAAGTATTCTTCAAAACTTGGTCAAGGGCCAACAGGTCTGACCAATTCTTCTTCGAACGCCTCGAGCTTGGCTCGAGCGGCTTCGACCTAATGCAGTGCAACAACCTCTTGTTCAGTAAATTCATGGATTACTGTGTCATTGATCAGTCCTTCCAAGCGTTGTTTTGTAGTGATGACACCCTGTTCGAGTTCAACTCCATGGCTTTCAAGTTCACCAAATAGTTGGCATGCCTTCTCTTGGAGTGGTTGTAGTCTTTGAGAGACTTCCATTACTTTACTTTGTAGCGTGTGTACTTGTTTTTGGGATATGCATTGTTCTACGAACCTCTTCATTCTTTTGACTGGGGTCATGGACTTCAGCTGCGCTTGTAGCACATCTGCATATTGCTTTGCTTCGTGGAGTTGCACCTCCAATGTCTTCAATTCTGGATTCTCTGCTAGGTTTTCATAAGTCTGGGTGCTTCTAGTGCTTAGCTGCCTGCATTCCGAAGCCAAATTTTTTAATCGGGCGACTGCGCTTCGAGCAGTGGCCTCTCTTAGATATCTTATCTCTTGGGGTGTCTCAGGCATGGTGCAGAGCTCCATATATGCGATGCGTTGTTGACTCTCTTAGTCATTAAATAAATTAGAACTTCTTCAACAATTTTCTCAGCAACGCTGAGCTTGTCTGACATACAAACTTGGGTCAGTTGGCTCAAGTGCAACAGGAATTCAGAGACTATAGTGAATAGTAAGGAAATGATCTCAGGGTAAGTAAAGCTTCATGGTTTTCATTCATATTCTCAATTAGAAAAGAGTATTCTCAATGCATGGTGTGATGGGTTAAGTAGGCAATCTTAGTAACGGTCTTCTTGCAACAGACATGGGGCCTTCATTAATTCCATTCTATTCATTCTGGTGTTATCCAACGTTTTAGTGGTAACCCATAACTTCTTTTCGATCCATTCGGAATGACATTTGAATGGGTATATCGGTTCCAATGGCTATATTTCTTTGTCATGGTGAAGTACTCTATGTCGTTGCTCTGATATCTTGGTGAAGCTCCATTTCTGTAATTATTCTTGCTGTGAAGTGTCCTCTAGAACCTCTTGTAACCTTACAGTATTAGCCCTTTTCTTTATTAACTTCCTATCCTTCTTCCCAATGAGCTTTGTCTCAGTAATGCTTTTACCATTCTGATGTTTATCTTCTATGGTATTAGTTACTTCGCGTTGTTGATAGTATTTCCTAGGGTTCCTTGATAATACTTCTTTTGTATCAAAAATAGGTAACTCGATCTTCTACGGATCCTCAAGTGTTCTCTTAGCTTCGACATCAGAGTTGTTAATATTGAATATTTGGGATCTGCTCTTATTTTTTTCAATCAAGTGCGCGATCCTTCTGGTCATAAAGTCTTTTAACTCTTGCTTCTTCTGTTCCAAAAATTTTTCTTCTTCTTTGCGTCTAGCTTTTTCTCTATCAATCCAAGGTTTCCCTATGAGCATGGTAAACGGGGTGTTGTCTTCAACAAATTTAATGATCTCAAAGTCTTCCTCTACCAAAGTTCCATTGATAGTCATGGGTATCTAGGTGAGCCTTCCACATAGGTTTACTAGATTTCCTCTGAAGAAACTTGTTCCTCCTAGGGAAGCGACCATGGCAGGCTTTCCTATAGCTTCCCAAGTTCTTTCTGGCATAATGTTCACTTTTGTTTCTTCATCAAGAGTACAGTCAATGTCAAAGTCCCTTATTCTTGCTTCGATTTGCTCCTTTTCTTTGAAGATCTCTGATAGCCTAACATGTCGGTGGTCATTCAAGGTATCTTTCATCTGTAGCAATATCTTTTCTGATTCTTTCTGGGTTTCTGCTATAATCTTGGTCTCTTGATCTCCTTCAGGGTTTGCTTGCTCAATATTCAGCTTCTCAAGCCTAGCAATCATTTTAGAGCAATCCAATACTTCATGGTCCATAACCTTACAACAGAGGCAACTAAGTCTTCTCCCAGGGCATTCCTTAGCAAGTTGTCTCGATCTTCTGCAACTATAATAGAGGGTTAATTCTCTTTTTCTTTTAGATGTTCCCCAACTCCTTTTGTACTGCGCACCAGGATCATGGTGACTAGCCTACAAAAAACTCTTTCTAGGATCCTGCATCCACTTGTTAGTCCAAACATTCTTTCGATGCATAGGTATAACATATCTATCACTATACTTATCAGATCTATTCATATCAAAGTTTCTTTCATCTATTAATGCCCTAGTTTTGAAGCTAGGAAAGAATCTATCAAACATACCTAAATCCATGCTTTAGAAACAAAATTTTCCACTTATCTTACTTCTATAGAGCACAAAGCTTCCAGATCTAATAATTTTAACTATTCTTACCTTTATCAAAGCACAGAGATTACAGATCTTACCTTTTTCTTGCAGATCTAACCTCTTTCTTCGTAGATCTGACTTCTTTTCTTCAGATCTGACCTCTTTTCTTCAGATTTGACCTCTCTTTCTTGGCACAAAGCTTCACAGGTCAATCAGAACAATGTGCACTAGGGAAAAAGATCTACACACAGAGATTATTTTGCACAAGGCTTCTTCTTCTTTAGTTCCCAACAATCACAGTTTCAGGTTCCGACAACAAAACCATTTGTTGGCATAGGGGCAGACCCAGGGTTCATCTCCAAGAATGCACCAACAAGCCCTAGCTACTGGCCCTTTCGGCAGCACTTGCGAAGCAGATGTAGTCTCACCCAAAGCATATATGAGGGGGTTACAGGACAGAGATGTATACAACTAGGGGAATATCAAGTGGTTCTTATTACAACAACAACATAACACACATTTACCATTCAACTAGATAGATCTATCCTTCACATCTATAGATCTGCTCTAATACAATGATGCAGATAACAATATAACAACAACATAGGTCAAAGCATCAATCACACACACAACAACAGATGTACGTGGTTCACCCTCTCTCTAGGGATGCGTCCACAGAACTGTGCTTATGATATATTAAGATAAAGCTTACAGTTCTGATCTGCGCTCTTGGCCAGTAGATCCTTTCTCTTCTCTCTCCTTATCCCCTTCCTGCACACCTAGCTGCAGGACTTGATCTTCGCACCCAACTGAAGATCTTACAATACCAGAAGGCTCTCTCACACAACACTTCTCTCACCCCTAATACAATATTCTCCCAATGAACAATAATCAATAACAAGGCAAAGCCACACTACCGACCCAACCTAGGTCCTCTCGACCTCTATTTATACATTATAATCCCTCACCGACAGCCTCAGGTCGAAACCTAGGTGTCAAAAACCCTAATTACCAAAACCCTAGGTGTGTACAACCCAAGGTCAACTTGACCCATTCTTTCCGAGCTTCGCCAACCTGTCTTTCCTTCTTCATCTCACGGTGCTCCAAGGCATCTAATGCTGGATTTTTCCACTTCCTAAGTCATCCTCAGTCCATATTCCTTGTTGATCTATCATCCTCGATCTCCTCATCCAACAACTTGCTTTTCCGCACTTTGCTCCATATTTTCTATTCTTTTGCTCACTTCGACCCAGTGACAATCACTATGTCTCCTGCGAAGATCGCTTTTTACCTTTTCTTCCTCATTCTTTGCTTCCTTCCATAACCAAGGGACAACACTCGTCATAGAATACAAAATTGGGAGATGAACCAACCCAATTAAGAAGACTAGAATATGCGACAGAGGCTCGACTTCAGAAGGTCCAAGAAGAGAAGGAGAAGGCTACAACAACCTTGAAACAAGAGAAAGAGGAAGTATTAGAACATCTATGCATAACACGATACTGTGTAACTACCTATGAAAATGAAAAAGATGAGTTTCAGGCGATGGTCGAGGAAGAAAACGTACAACTACAGAGAGAAAAGGATCAGTTTCTCGTAGAACGGGCCACGGTTAAGGAAGTTGTGAGTAAAGCATACCACTTTGTGCGAGGATTGGCACAGGAGGAACAAGAGTCAGTCGAGGATCAAGTGGTGAAGCTCGCTGAGACCATCCAACAACTTCAAACAAGGATGACAAAGTTGGAAGTCCAAGTAGTACCAATAACCCCGCAAGAAGTGAGCGATTGAAGAGAGGAAGATGACAAGAACATAGTAACAAGGACAAGGGACCTCACCTCAGAGTGAAAAAAATTGAGTGATAGAAGTGTGAAGACTTATGAACGTCTCACAAAAGATCCAGAGCTAAGGAAGTTGGAAGCGCAGCTACAGGAGGCGCATCAGTAGGCCTTCACCGTGCAGGCGTAGATGAATCTCCTCACCCCAGTTGAGAGAATGAAAATATCACAGGATCAACCCACGGTGCAACAACAGATCACTTCCATCCAGGGCAGAGTAATGGAAGTCGTGCAGAAATTACAACCTATGCAAGATTAAGCCTGCAAGGTATTTGAAGAAATTGAAGGAAAAGGCTCACAACTGGACCAAGTGGTTGTGACAGTGGAACAATGCCTGGAAGGGCTTGTTACAGCATAGACAATCCAGGAGCTCAATGAGAAGGAGGCTCAGGCAAAGTAGCAAGTCGAGGTAGATCGAGTGAAGCTCAAGGCCTTTTAAGAGACATTGCCGTTAGGACCCTACAATGTACCTTTTTACTCACACTTTTTTCTACCTTTACACCCTTGTTTCACTCACATTTAAACTCGCATTATCACCTTACCCTATATTTCCAAAGGTATACAATGTCTCTTCTCTTTACTATATGTTTAATCTGTTTTGCATATAATTTTACATTACTCTCGTACTTAACCATTGATCAGAAATGTATAAGTGCTGAAACAGTTTGAACTGCAGATTAGCATTGAGGCCTGCTGCTGAAACAATTAAAGCACGCAAACCCTGTGGCTGAAACAGTCTGTGGACTATGATGCTGAAACAACAACTCACACAGAAGAAGCCATTACACAGTCCATGGTCTATGATGCTGAAACAACAACTCACACAGAAGAAGCTGTTACACCCTCCATGGTCTACGATGCTGAAACAACAAAACAAAACTGTTACATTGACCACAACAGCCGCAACTTGAGCTAGCATTAACCATCGTTGTTTCCTGAGACCAAGTTGCTGAAATAGTCAGAACGCAAATCCCGTGGCTGAAACAACCCGCGATTTGCGATGCTGAAACAACATACAATAGCAGTAACAAGAAGACAAATAAAGAACTTGTTACTCCAGCCGCAACATCAACACCTCACTCAACACTTGTAATAGCATTCTATTACGGGAGACTAGGATATCCTATTCTAGTATAGAAATCGGATCTGACTAAGAATAGGATTCAGATGTGCAAATGTAATTTGATGATCAAATTGTATCGAGGGGATTCTCCTCTTTAAATAAGAGGAAATCATCATTAGAGAGGATCTTATTTTTAGCGAAGAAAGGATTTTAGAGAGAAGGACGTGTTTTACTTCAGATTGTAATATGACACAGTTGACAGATGAATAAAAGACTATTCTGAGCATTTCTCTCTAGTTCCTTTCGTTTAAGGGGAATCTTGTGAGAAGGGAGGGCCCACCTTCTTCACAAGATTCACCCATTAGCTTTGTAGTGTGTTAGTGTTATTTCTGTTCATGCCTTGATTAAATTCTGTTTTGCTGAAACACTACTTTATTGAATTTTGTTTTGTTGAAACACTACTTTATTGAACTCTGTTTTGCTGAAACACTACTTTACTGAACTCTGTCTTGCTGAAACTCTGTTTTACTGATTGTTACATTATTTTCATATGATTCATGCTTGGGTAACTATTAATCATTCTAGTTAGAAATCATGTTTGGTGAATTTATGAAAGCTTGATAATTAGGGACAGGTGTTGAAGATTCTTGCTTGGGGAATAGGGTCTTGTTCTCTGTTAGAGATAGTTAGCCTTCAGTGCATGTCAATTATTTCAATTAGCAATGAGTTCATGAAAGTGTTCTAATCGGAAATAGGTGCTGAAGATTCCTGCTTGAGGAATAGGGTCCTGTTCTCTGTTAAGAGGCAGTTAGTCTTCAGTGTGTGTCAATCATTTCAATTAGAAATAGTGTGGTGATCGAAAACAGGTGCTGAAGATTCCTGCTTTGGAATAGGGTCCTATTCTCTGTTATAAGATAACTGGTCTTTCCTTTTGCAGTGTCTTCAAGGATTTCTTTCCAGGTTGTTATTTTCTTAATGTAATCCAGGTTCTTTGGACAATTATTTCTTTAAACCTTGAACTCTGCAATAGGTAGATTGCTTTCCTGTAATTCAAGTTAGAACTTCAGTTTGTTCAAGGCAAAGTGTGATTAATATGTTTTTACTACAACTCTAGGTTGCTTTTGAGATTGATCATATATAGTGCATGATTACCTTTGAAATAAATAGACTTCCCTGGGTTGACAATTTATGTAGCACTTGATTGTTTAGTTAAATAAGCAATTATAGTAACCAACATTTTGGCGCCATTGTCGGGGAAGGTAATTATAGATTTCAAAAGAACTTATGATTTTTCAGATACAAAGATTGCATGAGAGGATGCGGAGACCCCAAAGACACTGACCCTACAGGTGGCAGGGGCAGAGGAAGAGGAGGAAGAAAGATATATATTGATGAGATTATATCAAAGTCTGAATCTGCTGCTCAACGACCAAACTCTCAGAAACCAAAATCCCAACCTTCATATCAAGAAAACTTTGAGACGGGGAAAGAGGTTTGGAGTCCTGAGACAGTTGAGAAACCAGTAGGAAACATTGAGGATAGAGCAAGCGCAGCAGGGGAGCAGACAGAAGAAAACATAGATGAGTACAATGAAGAATTGCATCATGAAGAACAGGCAGGTCCTGAAAGAGAGGTAAATGATTAAAACACTTTTTCCACATTAGGATTTCCTATTGGTGATCTTCCTAGAGTGGTAGCTCCCATGAAGAACATTCCACTCTCACCACTACCTAACTTTCATGGTTTGTCTTCAGAGGATCCTGATGAATTCCTTTTTGAGTTTGATATATTATGCAGAAGTTATGATTACATTTCCAATGCTCAAAAATTAAAGCTATTTCCAGCAACATTGAAAGGAAATGCACTAAGATGGTTCATGAGTCTTGGAGGCCATGTAATCACAACATGGGACCAAATGAAACAGAAATTTCTGAATAAATACCAGGACTATTTCCGAACAAGAGAAAAAAGGGAGGAACTATTTAAGATGATGCAGAAAGAGGATGAAAATCTGGAGGACTTTGTAGAAAGGCTACAGTATAATCTATAAAGATCCAGTCACCCCAATGTAAGTAAAGATATTCTTAAAACTATATTATTAAAAGGAGTAAGGGATGACTGTCTAGATATGTTGAATATGCTTGGAAAAGGGGACATATCTAA
>ML776668.1:56281-101060 GCA_009831015.1 Picea engelmannii
AACCAACCAAAGTGAAGAAAGCACAATCTATTCAACAGTCAATCTATGTATATGATCAAGGAATTATACAATAAAGTGGAATTAGCTTTATGGGAAAGGGACATGCTACTGTATCATATTAATGGAAATTAAAGATTACAACCCGAGCCTTGATGTTGCAAACTTCCTTTCGATGGCCCTTGGCTCCGACACACACACTTGCTCACTTGCATGAAGAAGATCAACTCTTTTGGATAAACTTGTTGGAGTTTCCAAGCTGCTGTAGCTTCAGTGCTTCACACAATTCTTTCACTAATTCTACAATGAATCTTGCTTAACCTTCTTGCTTGACAATTCCCTCAATATATAGGAGAGAATGAATTAGTTACTTGGATAAGAATGATCCCAAAATATCAGGGAATCTAGTACTAGGATAACCATTCGAATGCCATCTCATCCTTCTAGAAGATTCCCTTCTAGAAGCATCGAGAATTCATCTTTTTTCCTTGATTTAGAAAGAGTTTGCACCCTAGCATTTCAACACAGTGCGAACTTCTCACACCCTGGCTTAAGGCAGCCTGCAAGAATCATGCATTCTTGCAGGAAAATATACTATTAGCCTACGAACAGTCTTCAAAAATGAGTTTTCTGGAAGAGATGAAAATAACTTTTTCTCAAGAGAAAGTTCTTATGAAGAGCCTGAGTACACCATCATCAATACATCATCATGATGACCAAAATCATGGGTAACAGAATGCCCCCCAAAGTTTGAGGTTAGAACCAGTGATAGCCGAAAGACTTTGTAAGCTGCATGTGTGTGTCGGGAACTAGGAACACACCTAATCGGAAACCTGCGAACAACCAAGCATCTGCAGAATATCATATATACCAATTCTGAGGTAGGAATTCCCATACTCAGATCACAGACTGATGACATTATAGACATGGGTCATGGCCACCAATCATACACTGTAGATCCATGCTGTCAAAATATAGCATAGCCACCAGAATACATTATGGATCTATGTGAGAAATTTCAAATCAAGACGACATAGCCACGAGACATACACAGTGGATCTATGTGTCGCGAATTATACATACTCTATCGCAACCTAGATCACAAAGATGATATCCAGGGTCTTCAATCTCATCGCCGAAAGTACGAATCTAACCATGTGATTACATGTGTTGAAGTTGAACATAGTAGAAACCACTTGATTACCGGTCAATGATGAAACCATTAACAAGTGCGAGGGAAATCACCATTGATGTCAATGACTCCCAAGGTACCATAGTACAATCCATCGAGTGTGAATAAATGAGTTGAATTCGAACATCCGATGGAATCTTTCGATCAGGGGTCAATGATGTAAAACCACTGTCGAAAGTGAGGAAACCTGCCATTGAGGCATGCAAGCTCCAAGGTACCAAATAATTTCTAAGTCTTAATTCCGGATAATGAGCTGAAGTCGATGGAACAAAACTCGTCACAGGAGGGCCTTTATGTATCCCCCATCAATGACACGAAACAAGTAATAGTTTTGAAGGTGAAATAGAGCATTTTGCAAATTGGACCGGACACGGGGAAGGCCGACACGAAAAGAATGGACAACTGCAGATGGCCGACTCAATATAGGTTTCAGGTGGACTTCTCTTGAACATATGAACGACACGATCAATGATTTGGTAGCATTGACTCAAAGACGACACAGGGAATGACCTTGTAGTAAATCGAATGAGAGACAAATGGATTTCCCAAACCGGCTTCAAATGATGAATAGAGGGTGTCATGTTCAAGAGCGACACTTACTGCCAATTAATACGAAGATGAAGACATATCCCTTTCCCAAATTTTCCCCCACCATTTCTGGCAAGTACCTCTTTATTTTTACGCAAGCTTGAGGAGGATAACATATGCTTGTTGATGTAAGCTCATCCTTTGGACGAGTCCCTCGGAGTTTTTTTAACGAACCCTAAGAAGGAGTGGTTCGGTCCCATCACGGGTCTGGCAATGTTTGTTTAACGAGTCCAGAGCTAGAAAACTCAAAGGTTTTTCAAGATTATAGAGTTTGGAAAAACACTTAAAAGAGAACTCTCTCAGTTCCTTTTTCGTAAAATAGTCTGGGCAAGACCGAAAAAGAGATAAATTACTACTCACCAGACACTTACTTCAAATGCTTTATCGAGCGTGAAAATAGCAAGGTCGCTCGACGATATTTTCATTTTTAGAGAGTCTGAAAAGAGCTTAAAGAGGACTCCAGGGGGTTCCTTTTTCGTATAACCTTGTTGAGCCTGAAAAAATGATAAAAGTATGCTCGATCACATTCTCATGTATTTACGAGCGCAAGAACGGACAAAAACGACGCTCGAGGTTTTATGTAAAAACCATAAAAAACAATAAAAAAAACGTGATAACAAAGAAAAACCATATCCGTATCCCGATATTTGATCATCAAAGTCATCACACCTACAAGAATTACACTCAACATGACATTAAGGATTAGGGTTTAATCGATAAATAATCATAAAAAACCAAAATGATATAGTAAAAGTAAATAAAATGAGTAAATACTCTTTTTACCACACCATTTTTACATTTCCACTATTGATCTCAAAAAACCCCTCTTTCACCCTCCAAGTTCGGCGTCAGATTGCGGGAGCTACGAGAGACCATTTAGTGAGCCGTCTGCAACAGTTAGGTAAGCTCTTCATCCTTAACACTTTCATGGTTTAATTTTGTAATTTCATTGGTTAAGTTTTCAGTTTTAAGTTGATTTTTCAAGCCCTATATGCGCGCTACCATTCTCGCAGGCAGGCTATACGGGGCCTGTGAGAATGATGCATTCTCACAGGTGAGACTAAAGCCACCTGTGAGGTTCTCGCACTGTGCACACAGGGCACCTGCGAGAACCGCAAAACCCAATTTTTTTTAAAATTTTTACCCAATGAAAAAGATCCAAAGCATGAAATTTTTTATTAATCCTCTTATTGTGGTCCTTATGCAGATAATTGGCCATCAATATGGTTCTTGAGTGGCGTGAAAGAGAACATGAAGAGGATAATGCAATGGCCTAAAATCATCCACCTACCATAGCTACTTTGAGAGACTGTGGGCTCTTGAAGTACTTTCGCATCCCGGGCATGAGGGCCCAAGTCAGACTATTAGAGTACCTGGTGCGTATGTGGGACCCTGATCAGTAGGTGTTTCATGTGGGGGTCCACACACTATCCTTAGACATTGAGGACATTTACTTTTTGACTAGTTTGTCACGGCGAGGGTACTATGTGAGTCTGACAGGTAGTATAGGTGGTGGGCTAAAGATGAATGAGTACTGCAATTTACACTGCGTTCCCGAGGCGGAGAGAAAGGAAAAGTAGCTATCTGGGGGGTACGAGACTTGACCCTCCGTACTATCCTTTTCACTATAGCTCATATGGTTGGGAGTTCTACTTCTCATATGGCGTTACAGAGTTACTTCCAGTATGCTATTGAGTGTACTGAGCCTCGAGTGTTCAATTGGGCAGATGTTGTGCTTCGCAGTATCAAAAAGCAATTGACAAAATGTAGGTGAGGTGACCTGAATCAATTTGAGTACGGATCTTTGCTGGTATCCTTCTTCCTTGAGCAAGTCCCATTACTAAGGATATAGGTAGAGTGGAATTTATCGGCTCCCAGGGATCTGCAGATGCTGAGATGGTGTCGGCTCATGGCCCGACACATAGCAGGACCGATCATCAAATATGATGATACTTTCTTTGACTGGCTTCAACCACAGATGTTGATGGTTGATGACTACGCTTATGCTGGGTTGGATTTCTGAGGAGATCCGGATTTGGTATTACCAGAGGATGCTCAGTGGGGGGACCTTGGTAAGAAGTGCACACATTTTTTCTTTTTAAATGTTTTTGAATTTTTAATCATATTCAAATGTTTTTGTTTTATATGTTCATCCAAAGAATGATACAAAATCGTTTGTGGATAACACAGATGTTGGACCGTACAGACCTCCCGACGCTTCTCCCATCTAGCGGCGAGGAGAGGTAGCGGTAGCACCACAGTTTGTTGAGGATTACCAAGTGGTGGAACAGAATCTAGAGGGCCTGACTACAGACATTCCAGACATGACTCTGGAAGAGGTTCCACGACACGATCAACATCATACTGTAGGGGTATCAGCATCTATGAGTCAACTGCTCCGTAGGGTTGCTAAGGCATTCGTGTGTTACCATGAACGTCATCCATGACGTCACTTTGTAGAAGCTATGAGCTTCAAAATTTTGACATTTTGGTCTTCGGACAAACTTTTTTGTAAAAAACTCTTTTGATCATTATATATAGACGGCTTCTACCGGTTTACTTTATATTGTATGAATCTCGATATGTTTGATTTATAAATGATTCAAATGTCTGTCCAATACATAATTAGCCAATGCATCTGTTAATGTATTTAGACATCTAGGAATATTTTGATATTCAATGTGATCAAAATAACGTTCCAAGAGGCGAATTCGCAAATACACCCGTAACAAAGTAGGACTTCGAATAGAGTAGATATTACTTAACTGTAGTACTACAAGCTGTGATTCAAGTCGCACAACCAAATGATGAATTCCGATAGAGATAACATCAACCAATAATTCAATAATGGCGCTATACTCTGCAATGTTGTTGGTCGCACGAATGAGGCACACACCTCGTAAAGATACAAGTTCGTTTGTTGGGGAATAGATTGCTCACGCAGTGGAAGCAAGGTTCTGAGTACTATGGCTAGCGCCATCAACGAAGCCAATATAGGGTAGCGAAGACTTCGACATCTGGAAATCAAACACAACATCACATAAGGGCATAGACCAGATAACGATAAAAGAAAACTATAGTAACACACCAAACGTATGATACAATAAAATACAAGTACTTGTGCACAGATGATTTATGCATAGTACTTCTTCAAGTACAACCCATTCCTGGGTTCACTCAAAGGGATACCATTGTAATCTACCAACTCATATGCTCCTTTTTCCAAAACTTGGTGAACAATATAAGGACCTCACCACATGGGTTCGAATTTTCCATCTCCTAACACATCTCGATCCTGTTCATAGAGAATAACAAGATCACCTTCGGAGAAAACGCGAGGCTTGACATGCTTGTCATATTAGGCCTTGACACGCTTTTTCTGGGCTTCTATTACTAGAGTGGCGTCACATCGAGTTTCGTCTAATCGCATAAGATACAATAGACGTTCTTCTTCAACAGAAGTGTTGGGTAGGAGTTCAACATCTAGCTTCAGAGAGGGTATCTCACACTCGATAGGAAGAATAGCTTCCACACCATAGACTAACTGAAAAGGTGTAAACCCAGTAGCTGACTTGACGGATGTCTAGTACGCCCACAATGCCGAAAACAACATTGTGTGCCAACTTGTTTTATGAATCCCTATCATCCGTCGGAGCATAGTTATGAGAACTTTGTTGATTGCTTCAACCTGACCATTGGCTTGTGGATAATAGGGTGTTGAGTTATCATGACGAAGACCCAACTTCTCAGTAAGTTTGGACATCATAAAATTCCTAAAGTGGCTACCGTGATTAGTGACGATAGCTTGGGGAACACCAAAACGAGCTATGACGTGATTAAAAAGAAATAAGGCTGCGGTCTTTCCATTGTTATCAAATGTCGGCATCGCCTCAGCCCATTTTGTAAAGTAATCAACGACTACAATAGTGTAACCATGCCCCCCGACCGAGTGAGGGTGACATGTCATGAAATCGATGCCCCATTTCGCAAAAGGACCAACTGAGACCACAAGATGAAGAGGAGCAGGATGTGACTGGATTTTCTGATTGTAGGTCTGGCAGGCATGGCATTTTTGAACGATAGTAATGCAGTCATTAAACAAAGAAGGCCAAAAATATCCTACGCGTAAGATCTTCTGGCCAGTAGCATACCCAGACATATGACCACCACATGCTCTAGAATGGAAGTCATTCATAGCTTTCTCGGCTTCGTTGAATGTTAGACAACGTCGAAAAATAGAGTCAATCCCCCGACAATAAAGTGTATCCCCAAGGATAATGTATGAGCTTGATAGCATATGCGACGTCGTTCAGTACTAGACGACGTAGGCCATAGAGTCTGGGTTTGGAGATATATAATGATATCCCCATACCAAAGATCGTCAGTGCTGATAAGGAAAAGAGATTCATTGGGTAATGAATCAACTGCTACATTTTCCGTTGCAGAATGAGGAAAATCGCATATCAACATAGAAAAAACTAAAGACTTCTTAGACTTGGCGCGATCGAATTCCAAGTCGAACTCCTAGAGTATGACAATCCATTTGGATTATTTCCCCCCTAGCAATTGACGTGAGAGGATATAGTGCTGGAAGCATTGGACGGCTTGAACGGTAGCCAAGGCCAGTTTTTCGACATGTTGATACTTGATTTCAGTTGGTGTGAGATTTCAAATCAAGTAGTAAATAACATGTTCATCGTGCACATCATCCTCTTGGATGAGAACCATGCCAATAGTGTACTCCGAGGCAACAAAATAAAGGAAATAATCGCGACTGTAATCAGGAGGAAAGATAAGCGGAGCTCGCATGAGGGACAACTTCAAAGATTCAAAAGCATTGTTGGCAATGGTATCCCAGACGAACTCTGAATCTTTCTTTAGTAGCCGCGTAAAACCACGAGTGATATCGGCGTAATTAGGGATAAAACGACGAAGAAAGTTTGCTTTCCCCTGCAAACTTTGCAACTGGCACGATGTAGAAGGAGGAGGGAGATTAAGAATCGCCTCAACCTTAATAGGATCCACCCGGATCCCTTGACGCGAAACGATAAAACCTAGAAGACGGTCGGATTCTATGCAAAAAACGCATTTATGAGGATTTAAACATATACGATAGAACTGACAGCGAACAAAAATGGCCCGGAGGTGGGTTGGGTGATCGACTCTGCACAAAGAATGAGTAGGTAAATCATCCAAATATGGTTGAATGATGTGCTTGATATCATGAAAAGCATAAGACATAGCACGTTGAAACGTCGCGCCCGCATTCTTAAGACCTAAAGGGAGTTTCCTATAGGCAAAAGTACCCCAAGGACAAATAAAGACAATCTTATGTTGATCCTCAGGAGCAATTTTAATTTGATTATAGCCGGAGAAACCATCCATGAGAGAGAAGATTTCACTTCCAACATAGTCATCGACAATCCGATCGACGAAGGGGGTAGGAAATTTGTCTTTGGGACAATCTTTATTAATATTCCTATAATCAACACATACACGAATATTGCCTCCTTTCTTGTCAATCGGGACAGGATTGGAAACCCATTCTGTAAGAGCCACCGGATAAATAAAGCCATCTTTCAGAAGTTTTTCAACTTAGAGCTTGATAGCAACAGCTTTACGTGGGTGAACTGGACGAAGGCATTTTTGGACAGGTTTAGCTCCGGGGTATGTATTTATCTCATGTACAACAATTGCAGGGTCGATACCTGGCATCTCTTCGTAGCTCCAGGCGAATATGTCATGAAATTCTTTGAATAGAGACGTATAGGTGACTATTTCCTCAGCGGAACACGAAGCACCAATATCGACATTTTCAACAATCCCAGGTTTAATGGATATGTCAATGGGAATCGTGGGCAAGATATTACTTAAGTTCCCTTCAACAAACACATCATGTGGAGACGCGGGAACTATTGAATTGACAACAACGGTCGATGGAGTCGAAATCCATTGGTAGTTCTCAAGAGTATGTTGCTCCAGAAAAAGTATGGAACGATGATGCCCATCATCCCAAGGGGTGTCCTCCATGACGGACATGATCATCTCGTCAGTGGGAAAAATAACACGAAAAGGATCGGGAGACAACTCATCAAGAGAGGGAGTAGAAGGTGTTTCCCATTGAATGGCCTGGTAGGCGGATTCGACTGGACTTAACGGCATTGCGTCGCCGAAATGAAAATGATCTTCCGGGTTAGGGACAATCCAAGGGTCATGAGACACAGGAAATTCATGAGGCACTGTGGAAATCATGTTGACAGAAGCAACTGACAGGTGTGGGACATCGGGTGGTGGAATGGGGAAAGTACCCATTAACGAGGAGTCCTTTAAAAGGCCTACACCGACGTTCTCATAACCCGGTGGGGTTTTAGAAATAAATGACACGTTGCCAGTACGGGTATCAGAATTGAAGAAGGCAAGTTGGTCAACGGTAACAACCTTTCCTTGATGAGGGAAACGTACTACATGGAAAAGTGTCGACACAACGACACGCATGGAATCGATCCAGCTATGGCCAAGTAAAATATTATAATCAAGGGGAGCGTCAAAGACTTCCACTTCCACTTGGACCGTTTTACCTTCTAACGTGATGGGAAACGAAGGAAGAACACCATAGGGCTTAAAACCGGAGCCATTGAAGGCTTTAAGAGTGTTATGAGATCCATTCAAAGGAGGAGAGCCAATGGCTTTCCAACAAGCAAGAGACATAACAAACGTCGAGGCACCCTCGTCGATAACAGTTCGGAAAATGTTTTTGTCGGAGACAACTACTTGTCTTTGAAATGCAATTTGAGGGGGTAACCTTGGAATGCGATCTTCCAAGTCAAAGACTATCAAATTCGTATCTATCGGGTCAATTCCACCTATAGCTTTCAACAGTGCCTTCCGTTGTGCAGGACAAGACTAAAGGACTTCAAGGGCTGACATCGTTGAAGGTGCCTAGGCCAGATCTTCAACAATACTATAGTTCTGGGCCACACGAGCATGAGGATTGAAAGCCGATTTCCTAACGACACCTTTTGGGGGTGGTTGCAGAACTGTATCAAGGCTCGGTCATTCAAGATGAAGAGGACCGTTAGTAGGTGGAGTTGCGGGAGAGGGTTGTACTAAAGTAGGAGGTAAATCGTCAACCTTCTCCTTAGATGGAGAATAATCTTTAGCCCGAGTCATGAGTGCAACGTTGTTCTTCTTAGAATCACCAGTACACATCAAAACATATGATGTGGTAGAAGAAGAGGGTTGGTTGTGAATGACCAACTGAGCCTGTTGTTGAGACGAGAAGGGTTGGGACAAGACAGCCGGTGTAGAAGGTTTTGGAGATCCTTGAAGGAACTTAATGTCCTCAGCATGTCGTGGACAATCCTTCATGTAGTGATCGTCACCACAGATAAGGCAAGGGTATCTTGGTTTGCGATTATCTCGATCTTCAACAGGAGTGGTTTTAGTTTTCTCTTCTTGATTATTATTTTTTCCCTCCTTATTCTTACCTCTCCCCTTTTTAGATTTGTTTTTACCGGCTGGGGTAGATTGGACAACATTTACCTCAGAAGTTTTGCTGGTGGGAGTGGCAGGAGACGAAGAATTTTGAACATTAGAAGAATAATATTTAGGGTTGGTGCTTGAAACAGAATGTGATTGAGTTTGATCAGTACCAATCACACCATCAGCCACATGCGACGCAACGGGAGTAGTTGAAGTGCTAGAAGCATTAGGATGAGGTAAATCAGGTAGTAAATCATAAAGAGTACATGTTTGTGAATAAACGAGATCAAGATATTGAGCACGACTTATAGCCTAGTCTTCTGTGACAACACCCCCCATGGCAATGTCCTTACCAATTTCATTCACAAATGATTTTGTAAACCATTCTGCCAGTAACTGATCAGGGAGTTCAAGTTTAATGAGACGTCGTCTCCTTCGCCACTTATGGATATGATCTGATATATGAGTGCCTTTAGTTTGTTTGAAGGAAGTCAAAATCTCAGTCCCACTATCATAACAGATTGGTAACTAGTAATGCGTAAGGAAAGCCATAGCTAGGGTGTTAAAATCAGAGAAGAAACCTCGTGGAAATTCGATATACCACTTCACAGCAGAACCGGTAAGGGTTCATTGAAAAAGACGTAAACGATTAGAGTCATCCAATGAGTTGGATGAACACCATAGGTGAAAAGTCATAACGTGATTGTTCGGGTCCTCTCCCACTTTGTCGTCGAATTTAGGAATGTCTGATGGAAGCTTGGCTGGAATAACAAGCCATTGGGGAGAGTGACGAATAGGATCATTTAGAATCCTAGACAAATCCATCAAATCCAAAGTAGCAAGAAAAGGTAACTGTCGATTCACCTGCGGGTACTGGTGGCTTTGGGGTGGAAGCCTTGTCGGCAAACCAGTAAGATCGTAAGAGGTCTGCGCATAATGGGAAGACCCAGGAAGATTCGGTGGTGGTTGGAGAGGATAGTAGCTCAAGGGAGTGTAACCTTGATCGGGGACATGAGTTTGAGAATTCGTATCCCAAATAGGATTGGGTATACCTGGATATGGTTGGCCTATAGTAGGGACAGGCAACTGCTGCCCCCCAGTCATTTGAGGAGGATTTTGTATCATCTGATTCCAATACTGGGCCAAAGAGGGAGGTATATTTTGTCCAAAAGGTGGGGTTGGTCCCCCTATCGTAGGTGGTGTGCCAACCGGAAGTTGTGTTCCAATCGAAGGTTGTGTAGTAATTGGAATGTGTCTGATAAGAGGAGGTTGAATCGTACCACCTTGTTCACCAACGAGAATCTGCAAGTTTGGTGTAATGGACAGGATAGTGCCACTAAGATTAAGATTGCCAGTAGGAAACTGAGGGAGTGTCGTAATAAAACTAGGAATAGGGTGCCCAGGAAAAGAAGGACCACCTGGAGAACTGGATGGGGTTTGCGGAGGTGTTGGAAAAGAAGCATTCAACGCACGGTATCCGGGTGGTAGTGTCGGAGTGACATTGGGCGTTTGCTGCGTGTTGATCGGAGCAAGACCAGCCGCAGTGAACCTGATTGGGACACTCGTAGTATTCGTGAGATGGGCCATTTCGATAGGGATAGTAAAATGATAAGTGGTAGTCAATGGTACAGTCTCAAGATTAGAGATCTCGGAAATCACAGGAGGATTAATTTCAGAAATCACGGGTGAACCAGGACCAAAAAGGTCCCTTCGAAAAACACCTGTAGACCAAAAAGGATCTTGGCCTTCTATGCTGGGAAAAGGCCCAACGGGTGATCCAGAAGATGTAACAACTAGTTCTCCAGAAGAATTTAGTCGCATAAATGGTCGCTCAGAACCACGGTGAAGTCGAAAGTCCTCTCGAGTATTGGTAATTCGGAAAGGTTCTAGAGAGTCAGTTGGTGCCACTTGTGGTGTGGTGACAACTGTGGCTTCACTGTGCTGAGGAGAGCCCTCAGGTGTACCTGTAGGCAGGGGTTGAGAACCGTCCAGATGCTCTGGAGATAAACTCTGTATTCTATGTGAACGACGTGGAGGAGCTATTGTAAACGAGTGAAAAACTTCGCAAAGAAAATCCTATGGTCAACTTCAAGAAACAAACAACATGCACTAGTAAACAAAATCTAGGAAGCAATCACCAAGCAAACAAGACCTTCTAATTTTGAAGCCACTAGTTGGTGATGAAATCCAACATCGCAACAACGAGATGAGAAGGGGTGGGGCTAGGGTGGAAAATTTATGCTGATGACCTACTTAACGGACTTACACCCTAGTGCAAGCTCCCACACATAATCGTGGGTATACCCTCCAAGGAGCCCGAGTGAGTTTGGTCAATGTCAATTCCAGGTACCGTGAAGACTTTCCCCTCCATAGTCACCTCGGGTAAGAACCTAGAGAGATAGGCCACTAAGGTCACCACCAACAACAATAAAGCCTGGGGGGACAGTTGACAGTCCGATCCACACGCAAGGTCAGGGTATCTAGCCCGCAATCAACTCAAAAGGCTTCCAATCATCATTGTGGGTATACCTCCGAGTGATCTCCGTAATACGTGCAATCTCTACACTGATATCAACAAAGCAGGGTGAGTAACTCTGCCAATATCAATGTGATCTAGTGTTTGACCCTTGTGTGAGAAGGGCTTCCCAGGACAAGATGTTGAAAATGGAATTTAACACTCCCTAACACAAGATGCTATTGTGTGTTTTATGCTTTTGGAGAGTGTATCTCTCTTCCTACTCCAAAGCGCTAGCCTAGCTAAATGTTGGTGTAAAGAACCCTAGAAAAGAGTTACTAGATAAATTTTATGATTACGCAGTGTTATTAAGAGCTGTTGTTTACTCAAAGGAAACGGAAGTGAAACTTATGCTGTATGACTCTAACCCAACAATGCAAGGATGAGAATGAAATATATCACGTTTCGTTCAATGAATCCTATGTATGGGAGAGAGAGAAAGTTTTCCAGATCAACCTTGAATTACAATGCAAAATTTCCTTTGAAATGCCAATGCAAACAATCACTTATCAAATGACAATTCTCTATTGTGTCTTGTTCAAATACTTCAACAATCTCAATAATTTGATTTTCAATGTTTTCTAAAAAATGATTTTTGAAAGAAAAAACTTTGTTCACTTTTCAAAAAGGACCCACACTATGATAGAGAGAGTACAGAAAATCAAAAACCAAAATAACAAGCAATGATAAACACCCAATCCACTCTTTCAATGAAAGAAAAAATAAAGAGCAAACCAATTTAGTTTTTTTTAAATGCAAAAGAAAATGATCTTTCAAGCCAATAAGCAAATGAAAAAAACCAAGCACTTCAACTTTCAACCAATCACTGGTTCTTAACTGATCAAACACACTCAGAATCTGAAGTCAGAGAGAATGGTTTTGCCAAGAAAAGTCAAGAAATGAAAGTCAAGCCAAAAAATGACAAGAAAAGCCTTGAAATCCTAAGATTGTTCATGCACACAAACGAAGACAACAAAGATATCAATCAATGATCCAAGAGACTTTTATGAGGCAATCAAACTAATCTGGGCAGTTGAAAATACCAAAACTCAAATCCAAATTTTTGAAAAATTGAGTTCGCAGGCAGGCAGTATGGAACAGTGCGAGAATCACTGATTCTTGCAGGTGACCTTTGATCAGGGTGTGAGAACCTCGCACTGAAACCTAAAGGCAGAGTGTGAACTCTACCTATTCTCGCAGGCTGCAATGAAGTACAGTGCGAGAATGCCTGAACATAGTCAAAATTTTGAAAAATGAAGCAAAATTTAAAAAGGCCTCTGGACCCAGAGGGTCTATCAGGATATCCTGAAGACTCAAGGATGGATAGGACAGGAAAAATGTGAAACTAGAGAAAATGGCCATAGAAGAATATCAAAATCCACAAAGAAAATGGGATTGTCCCCAGTGGAGTCACCAATTTTGTTATTGGATAAATCTGTAAGTGCAGACACAAACCGATCTCCCTAGATCCACCTGGATCTAGAACAAAGCAAGACAGAACATCACTCTTTCCCTAGATTTTAACCATTGAATTAAATCGGAGGTAAGACCAAATGATGTACCTTATGATCGCTTCCTATGGTCTTTGTTTCTCCCACTTCACTCTAGTGCTCTCGTGCAGTCAAGACCAAGACAACACAAACCAACCAAAGTGAAGAAAGCACAATCTATTCAACAGTCAATCTATGTATATGATCAAGGAATTATACAATAAAGTGGAATTAGCTTTATGGGAAAGGGACATGCTACTGTATCATATTAATGGAAATTAAAGATTACAACCTGAGCCTTGATGTCGCAAACTTCCTTTCGATGGCCCTTGGCCCCGACACACACACTTTCTCACTTGCATGAAGAAGATCAACTCTTTTGGATAAACTTGCTGGAGTTTCCAAGATGTTGTAGCTTCAGTCCTTCACACAATTCTTTCACCAATTCTCCAATGAATCTTTCTTAACCTTCTTGCTTGGGAATTCCCTCAATATATAGGAGAGAATGAATTAGTTACTTGGATAAGAATGATCCCAAAATATCAGGGAATCCAGTACTAAGATAACCATTTGAATGCCATCTCATCCTTCTAGAAGATTCCCTTCTAGAAGCATCGAGAATTCATCTTTTTTCCTTGCTTTAGAAAGAGTTCACACCCTAGCAGTTCAACACAGTGTGAACTTCTCGCACCCTCGCTTAAGGTAGCCTGCGAGAATCATGCATTCTCGCAGGCAAATATACTAGTAGCCTGCAAATAGTCTTCAAAAATGAGTTTTCTGGAAGAGATGAAAATATTTTTTTCTCAGGAGAAAGTTCTTATGAATATCCTGAGTACACCATCATAAATACATCATCATGATGACCAAAATCATGGGTAACAGCAGGGACAAGGTATGAATCCTAACATGCCATTTACATCTTCTAATCATTGGAATAACTATCCTTCTTTTAATCAAATGAACAACCCTCCCTATAATCAAATGCAATATCTAAATCAAATGAATTACCCACCCTTTGTTAATCCGTCAATGTGGACTCCTTGGCCTTCACAACAACAACAACCATATCAGAACCAATGGAATCCAAATTGGAGAGGACAACAACTCCCCTTCCCAAATCAATTACCTCAATCACAATTTCTGCAACCACTCTCCTTACCATCAGGTACCCCACCAAACAATCAAATAATGAGTCCCCAACTACCTGTACAACCTAACCCCAACCCCAATAATAAAGCTGTGCAGTGCATTGATATTCATAACCAACCTACATTTTCTCTTCTCTCTGCGCAATGCAACGATATTCATTTACGATCAGGGAGAATAGTAGAACCTATCATAGCTAATGTTACCTCTTCTGATAAAGAGGAAACAAAAGAGCATGATGTACCTGAAGAGGTACAATAATCCTCTAACACTGCTACTGAAATAGCAAAACCACCATTTCTTGAGCGTTTAGCTTTGACTAAAACGCCTGAACCACCGGCTTTCAATCTTCTGGGGGAATTACAAAATCTTTATGTCAAAATCCCTCTATTACAAGCACTCCGAGATGTACCAATTTATGCCAGGACTATGCGAGACATTTGTGTTAAAAAACCTAGTAGGAAAATTAAGGATCCCCTCACAGTACATGTCATGGGTGACCTGTCTGCACTAATTTCAGGTAAAGTCCCCCCAGTTAAATATGGTGATCCCGGCCACCCTACCATCTCAGTACAAATTGGAAAAATGATAATCCCTCGAGTCTTGGTATACTTAGGTGCCGCTATCAATATTATGACTCTGGAAACCTCACAATTGTTACAACTGCAGAATCAAATCAGAGACACCCCAACTATCCTAGAATTAGTTGATCACTCTACAATCAAACTGGAGGGAGTCATTGAAGACCTAATTATCTCAGTGGAATCATGGAATTATCCAACTGACTTTGTGGTATTACAACCTAAAAAAAAGTTGGGGGGCCACCCTCTAATTTTGGGCAGGCCTTGGTTAGCCACAACAGACGCACTTATCAGCTGTAGATCAGGATCAATGACAATTTCCAATGGTTACAAAACCAAACAGCTTACCCTCTACCCTCACGCTACGCCCTTGATTAATAATGATAATTCTGTATGAGTAGACTTTGATGATCAACTCACTCAACCCATCTTGAATATTGGACAAGCCTTAAGCCTTAAAGATGCCAATGAGGATGAAGTAATTAATAATTTTATTTGTGAACCCTCCTCTGCGACTCCAGAAACTCATAACCAACTAGCTGCACTGTTGGAGTCAGATAATCAGGAAAACCTTAATTCTAAAAACCCACCTCAAACATCTGCCATCATCTCTTCTAAAAGCATACCAGTAGAAATTGAACCTGGCAAAACACTGAACATAAACCCTAACCTGACATATGTTGAAACACAACAATTAATGAAGTTACTTCTTGAAAATAAAGAATCATTCGCATGGGACTATACATATATGAAAGGAATCTCTCCTGAATTATGTACTCATCGTATATATATCAAGGAAGATTGTCGACCGATCTGCCAATCTCAACGACGAATGAACCCTAATTTAAGAGAAATCATTAAAGAAGAACTTCAAAAATTGCTGAACGTAGGGTTTATATATCCTATATCAGACAATGAATGGGTTTCCTCATTGGTAATAGTTCCTAATTAAAATAGGAAATGGAGAGTATGTGTGGACTATAGAGCCTTAAATAAAGCTACTCAAAAAGATCGCTTTCCATTACCATTCATTGATCAGGTGTTAGACAGTTTGTCAGGGAAGAATTTTTTCTCCTTTTTAGATGGTTTCAGTGGGTACAGTCAGATCAAAATTGCACCTCAGGACCAATACAAAACCACTTTTACCAGCCCTTGGGGAACTTTTGCTTATAGAGTTCTCCCATTTGGACTATGTAATGCACCAGCAACCTTTCAAAGAGCAGTTATATGAATCTTTTCTGATATGCTTAATGACTCTATGGAAATTTTTATGGATGATTTTACCCCGTATGGTGTTTCTTTTCAGGAAGCACTACAAAACCTTGAGAAAGTGCTTAAATGATGTATACAAGCCCACCTCTCCTTAAGTACAGAAAAATGTCATATGATGATGAGTGAAGGAATAGTGCTTGGAAATTTTATTTCATCTCAAGGAATTCAGGTGGATCCATCCAAGATACAAGTCATTAAAGATCTTCCTACTCCAAAAACCCAAACAGAGGTAAGAAGTTTTCTAGGACATGCTGGATATTACAGAAGATTTATCAAAAAAATTTCCAAAATAGCTTCTCCCCTGTTTGTGTTACTGATGAAAAATGTCAAATTCAAATGGACTAATTCTTGCCAGGAAGCATTTAATACACTTAAACATCAGTTATCTACAACGCCTATTCTAAGAGGACCTGATTGGACACTTCCCTTTCACATATCCTCTGATGCTTCAGATACTGCAATAGGAGATGTCTTGGGACAAGAAGAAAATCATCTTCCTTTTGCTATTTATTTCATTAGCAAGAATATGACTCCTGCTGAACTCAATTATAAAGTTACCGAAAAGGAATTCTTAGAAGTTATCTATGCTATTAATAAATTTAGACATTGCATCACTGGCTACTCTACTCTTGTCCATACTGACCACTCAACTATCAAATATCTAATGAACAAACCTATCACAACTGCTAGAGTCACCCGATGGTTACTATTATTACAAGAATTTGATATTACAATTGTAGATAGACCATGAAAAGAAAATGTAGTTGCTGATTTCCTTTCTTGGTTAAAACTTGATGATGATACCCGAGTACATGATTCCTTTCCTGATGAATATCTATTTGCAGTATCTGCTCACTCACCTTGGTATGTAGACATCACTAACTACTTGGTTGCAAGGAAGTTACCACCACACCTATCCCACCGAGAGAAAAGAAGAATCATTCAACAAAGTGCTCGGTATAGTTGGATAAGTGGGTGTCTTTTCCACAAAGGACTTGATCAAGAAATCCGAAGGTGCATTAGAGAAGATGAGGTTTATGATCTACTAAAATCTTGTCATGATGGCCCTTGTGGAGGGCATTTTGCTGATAAGAGAATAGCACATAAAATTCTCAAGATGGGGTATTATTGGCCCTGACTTTTTAAAGATGCAAATAAATATGTCTGGGCCTGTGATAGCTGCCAAAGAATGGGCCAACCTAATCATAGAGATTAAATTCCATTAAAACCCCAGATAGTACTTGAACCATTTGAAAGATGGCCTTAGACTTTGTAGGACCCACTAACCCCCCATCCAATCAAAAATTTTATATAGTGGTCTGCACAGATTATATGACCAAGTGGGTGGAAGCTAAAGCACTCCATAGAGCAACTGAAGAAGTAGTTCTAGATTTCCTATTTGAATACATCTTCATCATCTTTGGAGTGCCAAGAGAATTAGTTACAGATGGAGGACCTCCTTTCACTTCTCATGGTTTTAAAGCCACCCTTCAAAAATATCATATTCAGCATAGAATGACAACAGTATACCACCCCCAAGCCAATGGACAAGTGGAAAGAAAAAATAAAGTAATAGAAGCCATTCTCACAAAAACAGTGAAGGAAAACAAAAAGGACTAGTCTCACAGGCTCCTTGAAGCATTATGGGCCTACAAAACTACCTGGAGAAATACTACAAGATTCTCTCCCTATGAATTAGTCTATGGAAAGAGTGTTGTCTTTCCTGTGGAATTTGAAATCAAAACCTTAAGGACTTCTTTAGCTGTCAACCTTGATTTGATTGATGCACAGACAACTAGGTTGCAGCAGCTTAATGAATTGGATGAAAAAAGACTAGATTCCATTCATCAGACAACTATGATTCAACAACAAATATCAAAATGGCATGACAAAACTATCAAGCATAAGCAATTCCAAAAAGGTAACTGGGCCCTACTGTATGACTCTCGGTTCAAAGAATTTCAAGGGAAACTACGTACAAGATGGCTTGGACCTTACGAAGTAGACATTGTTTTCCCCAATGGAACAGTAAGGCTCCTCACAATCGATGACTCTAAAACACCGTTACTTGTAGATGGTCATCAGATCCATCTGTACCAACGCCCTATTTCCAAAGAAGATTTTAAGGCCACGTGTGTGGTAGACTCTCATTACCTCTTTTTAGAGGGGGCTCCTACCCCTCATTGCAATTAATTATTTTTAATTTAATTTCTTTAGTATTAGATTAGATTTCGTTTACTAATAATCCCTGTCAAGAAATACCATGTTACAATCGATTTTTGCAGATTCACGATCAAAGCACAGGCCTACTAAGAAAGGACGATCCTACTTCAAGAAGAGCCAAGTTTTCCCATTGCTGAAACACCACTGTCAACAACTTTTCGCCATTTTCCCATTACCGAAACACCACTGTTCCGCAATTCTTCACATTTTCCCATTACTGAAACACCACTGTTAGCAACTTTTCGCCATTTTCCCATTTCCGAAACACTATTGTTCAACAATTCTTCACATTTTTCCATTGACAAAACAACACCGTTCAACAATTGTTTCACCCTTCTTTCTGTTGTTGAAACACCAACTTTTCATCATTCTCTGTCATTAAGCCTTTGTGCTCTCATACTACATTTTGTCCTTCCAATCAACAAATCCTTGATACAATTCAGCTAACAAATCAAAACTCTCCGCCACGGCCACTACAAAACTATTATGGATAGGCACTATATTTTGTTTGAAGTACGAATCAAAAGGTAAAGGTGAGGTATGTAAATTTTATACGTAAATACAATTAAGCTATAGTTAATGAGAAAATTCCAAATCATTATTACCACTCATGTAAAATCATTATTAGCCTCACTTGAGGGGGGGGAGGAAATATCAAACTTTTATCCCATCATTTCACACGAATCAACCACCCTCATTCCTTTTTACCATCCTTTCGTTTGTTTCACTACCATTTGCATGCCTTCACCCGAAAAACTAACTTTGCACAGATGTTGTTACTCGACTCTTTGACGGTGTATTTTACTGAGCTGTTAGCTATGGGAGGCTCTATTATACGGTATGAACCCGCCACGACAACCCTATTAGAACTGTATCCAAAATCCTATCAAATTTTTCTGCAGGCAGGATGGCTCGATTATTTTCAGAGGCTTCAGGGATTTGATCAACAACAGGTTCTGCAATTTGCTCGAAATCTCCAGGAAGATCATTCCATTGTACAAGGAGTTCATATTTCAGTTACAGAAGAGGATATAGTGCAGGTTTCGGCTCTCCCTACCAATGGCATTCGCTTGTTCAACCACAAACATATCATCCTGAATGCCCAACAGGATTTCCTCTTGCCAGGGGAACAAATTGAACCTAAAGGTTGGGGTGTCTGACTCATCTCGTTGCTGCCTCCATGGACGAAAGTTGCAAAATTCGTCAAACAATACCTTACCTGTGAAGGCCGATACCAGGTAGTCTACCAGCATGATTTTTTCCTGTTATCTCATTTACGGCATGCTATATTGGTGAACATTCCTTATTATCTTCTCGGTTGTCTTAAAAATATGTCGCACTACTGTAAAAAGGCTAAAGATCCCGCCCTTTCACTCACCCATCATTGTCTCGTTAAACTGCTTATCCAAAAGGGTTTTTCCCAACAAAACCCTCCACTAAAGAACCCATCCATAGATCCCCAAGAAGCTGCTGAAATTCCTAAAAATCTTCAGGAACAGCAACCACAAAACCCTCCAGACCCTCCAGAAATACCTAACAATCTGCCTACAGACCCAATCAATCCAATTAACCCCCCTACCATACCAAGCCCACCCCACATTTTACCAGAATCATCCACTCCTGCCCTTCATATTCTTAGCGATGATTCTGAACCAAACAATTCTCCCTGTCCCATCATTGAGGAAAATCCCCCACGTAAACGAAAGCAAATTCATTTCTTTCCACCCTTTTTACAAAGAAAATGAACAAGGGCCTCAACAAGGGCAGCCACTATTTCCACTGCCCTAAACTCCCAACCCATACGACTAATACCCCGTACAACTCCAACCTCCCAAATGCCAGAATCTTTACCTATTCCACCCACGGGCACTGAAACACAAGAACCAGATGCCCAGTGTGTTGCGACATCATCCATTTCAAATCAAGTAGCTGAAACACAAGAACCAACTACCCATTTGTTAGCTGAACCACAAGAACCAGCTACCCATTCAGTAGCTGAAACACAAGAACCAACTACCCATTTAGTAGCTGAAACACAAGAACCAGCTACTCATTCAGTAGTTGAAACACAAGAACTAGCTATATATGTCACACAAGAACCAGCTACAGTTGAAACATAAGAACCAGCTACTAATATTGATACCGAGACACAGGAATCAGAGGCCCAGGGTGCTGCAACATTACTTTCTTTACATCAAGAAGATGGAACACAAGAATCAGCTGTCGATCCTGTAGCTGCTCCAAAAGAACCAACTAGTGCGGTTGTGACTGCTACACAAGAACCAATCACCCCTCAACCAAAACCAACAATGGCATTTGTCTTACAAGAAAATGATCTCCTAAGGTCTGAATTGCAAGCCTACAAGCAAGAGCTAGCCATGGCAAAGGAAGCCTATGAGAAGGAACTTAAATTGTACACCTGTTGACGGGCGAAAATGACCGTCCGTCAACTGGGAGAGTGGAACCGGTCCAAGGTTGTCTAATAACCCAAGCCGTTTGGGATGAACCACCCTGACGGGTTTAGCGGCTCCGTTAGCCGATCTAAGGTCCTANAAACTAACCAATCTAACTAAAAATAACTATTAAAACAAACTAAACTAATCTAACTAAAAAGAAATAAAACAAACTAATAAACTAAACTAACTATTCTATATATATATATACAATCTACTATCTAATACTATACTAACTCTAAGAAATCAAATATCTAACTACTAAATGAAATAAATCTTATTCACAAAATGCACAGTATTTACAATTTACAGATTTGAATGAAAACCTGAAAAACTCATTTATATTCTGCCCTAAGACAGAGAGAGATATTTTTTGTTGATTTTATAATTTTATGAACAAGAAATAAAACAAAAAACTAACTAAACTAAACAACTAATATACTAATTCTAACTACAAATCTAACTAAACATATATCTAACTAAACTACTAATATTATACTAATAAATTAACTAAGCAAATAGATAACAAACTGACCTGGAGAAATGCTCCAGGTTTGTCCTGCATGTAATGATTGTCTTAGCTGATCGGAGGGAACAAACCTGCACCGAATTATCTAGAAGCTTGTCGTAAACAATAAGCTGCAGTGCTCTTCAAATATGATTACAGGACAAACAAGACATAAAAATTACAACAATCTTATGATTTATAAATCTTCACAGTTAGATAAACCTGTATGCAAAGATCTATACGAAATGATTCAATTAATGAAGAAGAGAAATCTGTGATTCATTAACTGAAACAAAGTAATTGCTGTATTTTTTAAGTAATGAAAGAAATCAGATATGGATAACACATTAATTAAATCATATCATTCTTCAATAGATTACGATAGCTAAAGTAGTCTATAATCAACTGCAAACAACATGCGTAAACTTGAAACAAAAGATTGATATATTGAAAGTGAAAGCTGTAGCAAAACATCAACTCTTGTCTGAGTTTGTATTAGAAATCCATAGCCTGGTTATCCCACAAGTGAGGATTCCCCTTATTACACAAAATAATAAGTATTTAAAGACCTCCCACAGGGTAAAACATCCCTGTGGAAGTTATCAAAAGTGTTTACATAAATCTGGGAAAATATCCCAAGTCTGACAAAACTAGGAACCTAAAATAAAAACTAAATCACACAAATATCTCTTAGACTGTCCAGCATGCCCAATGCAATTCGGATGTACCTGAAAGGGTAAAAAATGGACAAGTTAGGAGGATATTTTATTGATAAAAATGATAAAAATCCAATTCTATAGACTAGCTACAGAATCTTGCGATTCTGTAGCTGGTCTAAATCAGACACAGAATCAACAGTAAAATCAATTAAAATCTTTGAAATTACATTCAAACTATCAAAAGATATTTGATTGCTAAAAGCCTTATTCAAATCGACACTTGTATGCAATTTGAACAAACTAAATCAAATGATAAACTAGATAGCTATACTCTATTTAATTCGTTACCAATTCAGGCATACAAAATCGTATCGAACAGTAATGGAATCGTTTCATATCAAATTGAAATCAATACAGTTAAACAAATCATAGGCAATTGTTTATGCTGCCTCATCAACAGGTAACATGATCGAATCCAAACAAGATCATTTTCTCAAACTGATATAACTGTATTAAATATAAACGATCATGCGAATGGTGAATCAAATCAAAACTGGTATGTAAATTATCACATACAAAATCATAATGGGGTCAATCAGTTGATAACAGGGTCTGTGGGATTCGCCAAATCATTTATTATTGCCAATTTGGGGCGGACGAAATCGATTGACTTTCAATAAAAATATTACTAGCATTCATTTGAAAATGAACTATTAACTGAATTTGACAGAGATAGCATATGTCGATCTGGGTTTAACCAACTCGCTTTTAAAATTAACATCAAACATAGCAGTATCAAGTCTATTTTTGATATGAATCCAACTCATAAAAACAATCGTATTAACTGAAGATACACAGCCATCCAATCAAGACAAGAGCAAATCAAACAGTTGGAGTTTAACATAGTCGTTGTGAATCAAAACCGTTCCATGATTCGGGCGTAGATAAATTTTTCACAGGCTTAAATGAGAATATCGTTTCCATACAAAACAGAGTCGTTCTTTCCAAATTGGAGTCGATCAGAGTTGTATTCCTAATTTAGAATATTACATCACATCAATTCAAACTCATGAAGTCGTTCCAAAATCACAGCATACAAACTAAATCAGAGCCGATATAATCCAACCATAACGAAATCGTACCAAATCAAAACATGATCGTGCTCTAATTTTATCATAAAAACCTCCTGTTCAGATTAGATACCAACCAAATCCAAGAGAAAGAAAACCATTTATTTCATTAACTCACACCAACAGTCAGACGAATCAAAACAAATGAAAACCAATCAATTGCTAAACTGGGCACGACCAAATCATTTAACCAAATCATAACCTCATTTAATTTTAGCAAAACGAAAACAATGTACAGGATGAACAACATAACCGTTTTCGATATGGCTATAACAGAGTCATTTCGAACAATAGACAGAGCTATTTGAAAACCAAACTCAAATCATTATATTAATCCTATCAATTCACAAAACAAAATCGATACCTAAATTCATACCTGGATGACGAGCAGACAGCTTGATCATGACATTTTGGAATTGACAACGGCTGTAGCCGATTCGACATTCCTAAAAACGATGGAACCAGTGGTTTTCTACTTCCTATCATTTGCTTGAAGCTTTTCCTTTTGGCTGGTCAACACTACAACTTGGTTTTCCAATGATTGGATTTTCGATTGAAGTAAGGGAACGTCTGTATAGTATCATTCCAACCACACATCACATTGACCACATGACGACTGTACGGGCTTCAAAAATGCAGGTGAGGGTTTGGTTACATTGTCGAGGGTTTCGTTGGGTAGCTTGATCTTAGGGTAGCTAGGATTGTTCCTTAGGCAAGGGGGTAGATTAGAAACGAAATCATAGGGTGGCTCGGAGCAGAGACCTTGGGAGTAAGGGTACTCACTAGCTAGGAAGTGTTCGATGTCAGAGTCTGAGTCTTCACTAAGGACTATGGGATTCTGCTCAACACTAGGTTTAGGCCTATTCCTAGCCAGTCTCGAGATAAGTCGAGCATTCTTTTTACCTTTGCCATCAACAGTAGGGTTTCCCTTGACAATTTTTCTCATAGGCTTTTTTATAGCCTCAGCCTTCTCAGTTATAACGTCGGGTAAGTGAATATCAGGGTCGACTGAGGGTTTAGGAGAGGGAAGTAGGACATGGAAGGGCACAGGTGGCTCGACCTTGGTTTCACTAACCACAGGCTTGTCAACTTGGATGGGCTCTGCATCAGCAAAACCATTCCGAGAAATAAAAGCTTGCCAACTATCACCGTGGAGATTTAAGTGATGAACAATGATGAGTCTGATTAGGCCATGGTGGAACAGGCTACTATCATCCTTTTCTCATTTAAACCTTTTTGACATTTTATAAAGCCTACACTGGAAGTAAAAAGGCATATTCAATGGATACCCCATAAAATTCATTAACAGTTGAAGGTGATAAAGAAAAACCAGTCCATATCGACCCTCACAGGTCACGAATTGTTTGACCACCATCAAAAGATCGTTCCATCTTGGTTTAAGCGTGGAAATGGGCATACCTCTGTCACATGATGTGACCTTTCGTGAGATGAACAGTAATGTCCATGCCACCTCCTCAAATTTAGAGTTTTTGAACCATTTCTGGCCCGTGGCTACTAACCCAGTGGTAGAGCTAATGAACTCTTCACTGATTTCTAGCTAAACTTCACCTACCTTGGCCCTATAGCTATCAAAAGTCAGGGCGAACTGTTGTGCAAAAAATAGATTAAAACCCTGAAACCGTTGTACAAACGTAAGCCAACCGCTATCCTCTAAGTCTTTCCGGGCATTGTCGAACAATAGCAAGGCTTGGCTATCGTTCGGCTCAATTCACACCACTGGTGCCATAAGGAAGAGAACACGGTGAACGAGCCAGGGTTTGAATGCAGCATACACAGGAACAAAACGCCCGAAGGCTTACCCGAGCTAACAGAGGTGAAACAGGGATAGGAGCAACATTAATGACATCGTGCGAAGGTGGTGGAGCTATTTGTTGGCCATGCACAATAGTCATTACCAAGGTACAACCACCGACGCTTTCAACTATACAAATCACAATGCACATGTGTTATAACTAGGCCATTTCAATCAATCAATTGAAACCTTTGGTAAGTGGATAAACCACGCGCGCAATCAAACGTTATGCCATAGTTTTAAAACCAAACATACAAATCGAAACCAATACCAAGTGTTGGACCAATGCGCCAATGCGTTTTGATAACATGAACTAGGTGTCATATTAAATGATATATATCAAGGGTTTCACCATAACACCTATGTATTTTTATGAAACCAATGGTCAAGTAGATCAAATAAAAGAACATATAAATCCAATTACCAATGCATCACAACCTCAATTACTCATGAAACAAAATTACATAATCAATCAAAGGATGTCCAATGAGTACAGATCAAAAGTTTTGCCAACTGCATAATGATAAGTAAAATGTAAACGCAATGGGCATATCAACAAGAAGGATAACGACAATTCAATAATGATTTTAATGTGACTTCGAAAGACCAAGTTTTCATGCTTACAGTCGTGAAAACAAAAACGAAGGTAAGTGTGCAAAGAATAAAAGTGTTGTTTATTTGAGAATTGCGATGAAAAATTAATGTTTGCAAAACACTGGTGTAGGAAGCTTATAAGACAGTGGAAAAATGTGAATTGGCTGCCAACAATGGAGACACACTGGTAGAAGCAGTTATCTCTGCCAAAAGGACAAATTCAGATTAGGACAGCAAAGATAATTCCAACTCAAAAACAACAACTAGAAAATCGTATAAACATCATCATTAACCAACTATTCCAACAGTGTTTTAAAAGATGAAAACTGATAACAGTCCTAAGACCAGCGAGTCACGATATTAAAGATAAAATCTTCAATACTGTTGACAGACCCACTGCTGCCAGCATGCGTCCATAGCCTCGAAAGGGTTGCCATTTAACCCACTCTGACATCTGTATCCTGCCAAGAAGTTCTAGATCGGAATAAAGGACATTAGGAGGTTTCTTATTTGCAAATTTTCATATACCCGACATTGTTTCGCTACCAACGGGCCTGTTCAGTACCCCAACGAAGTTGTCTTGGCATCATGCATGCATTTACCCGCTGCCAGCAGACCTGTTCAGCATCCTGATGGATTTACAAGCACTTCCCACAGCTCTTATTAATAATTTATTTTGTTTTGTTTTTTCATAGATATATAGTTGAGCGGGGTGACGCTGAAAATCATGATATTTTAACATATTTTTTCTTTAGACCTCATCAGAATTTTTTAGAACTGTCCTTTATTAAGATCCAGAGATGTTTCATTTACAAAAACAACTTCCTAAGGTAGGGAGACATCTTTTGAGTCATTCCCTTAAGGAATAGGGAAAGTGTAAAAAGATAATAGATGATCATGACAAGCTTTACTCAGAGATCGAAATCAGTCATCTTCTTTCAAACAACAAACTTTTTGCCAACACAGATATAAATTTCAGAAATATACCATTGATGTTTGTACAATTTTCTCAGCAGTTATTTCAGCAAAGGAATTTTCTGAATATCTCAGTACACAGGTATGTGTATTTCAAAAAACACAAGGTGATAAATTCAAAGGAAAAATAAAAAACAAAAAAGAAAACAAAAAAGCAAACAAAAGAAAAATATGTACATAATATACAAGGGTTGTCATTAAGAAAAGTATCTTTTCAAGGCTTGGCCATTCACCAGGTAGGTGTCAGGATGCCCCTCAAGATTCTGCAATGGAAAAGAACTGGGACCCAACTTTTCAGCAATAAAAAATGGTCCAAGCCATAAGTTTTGAAATTTTGTGTGCTCTCCCTTTCCCTCATGCAGTTTGTCCCATTTCAAGACGAGATCTCCTACTTCGAAATTCCTATCAGAAGCAGAGTTAGAATCGAACTAGATTTTAACCAATAGTTTATGTTTATCTAACTTACGTTTATCTTGGGCTCTTACTTCTTCTAGCTTCATCAAAGCGTTAATTCGGTTTTCTAAAGGGGGACAATCTTCTTCTTGAATTTTCTGTGACAACTGTAGCGAAGGAAGAAAAATGTGAGGTGGCATAATTGCTTCTCTACCGTAAATGAGAAAAAAGGGGGAGTTACCTACAATAGCTTTTGGCGTTACCCCATCAGCCCATAGCACGTTCAACGGTGCATTGTGCCAATTTTTGTGATTTTCAAACACCATTCTCTTGATGATTTTAATCAAGTTCTTGTTTTTCGATTCTACCAATCTGTTGCCCCGAGGGTAATAGCTAGAAGAATACTTCAATTTAATTCCTTTTTCCAAAGAGAACTCGCTCATCTCAAAAGAGGAAAAGTAAGAAGCATTATCGAATACTAAACAGTCAGGGATACCGAAACGAGTGATAATATTCGAGTTTAGAAAGGCAATTATCTGACTGGTGTTGACAGTTCTTAACGTGGCAGCTTCAGACCATTAGGTAAAGTAATATGTGGTTGTCACAATAAACTTGTGCTGCTGTGAGGACGGGGGGTTGATTGGACCTATGATATCAAGGCCCCACTGTTGAAAAGGAGAATCTACTGAAATGGGCTGCAAAGGAAAGGCTGGTTTCTGCAACCGCCCTGATGCTTTTTGACAAATGGTACATTTACGACACAAGGCATGGCAATTCTAAAAAGGGTGGGCTAGTAATAAACATCTCTTAAAACCTTATGGGAAGTGGTGTCACCACCAAAATGACCACCAGCTCCTCCTGCATGCAACTCTAGCAAGACTTTTTCTGCTTCGTCTTTTTCAAGACAACGCATCAATACGTCGTCAAAACTTTGACAAAACAGGATACCATTAACCAGATGAAAGGAGGCAGAATTTAATCTCAAAACTCTTCCTTTAGCAGGATCCAGGTGAAGGGGTTCTGACCCATGTTCAAGACAGAATCTTATATCGTCATACCAAGGACTGACAGGGTTTTGTGCGCAATAGACTAGATTTTGATCGTGTTGTCCTAGGTTTGATGTATCGCTTTCTTCTTGTTGTCCTGCTACTGAATCAACAACTAACTTGCATAACCCTTGGCCTCTCACTATTTGAGCTAGGGTGATTTCTAAGTCATACTTCTGCAAGGAGGTGACCCAGTTAGCCCTTTTTTCACCTAGTTCCTTCTACACTAACAGGTTCCTGACGGCTGGGTAAGGGACAATGACTTTCATCCTTGACTTCAAAAGATAGCACCGAAAGTGCTTGACTGCTTTCAAAACAGCGTAAGCTTGCCGATCTACCAATGGGTAATTAAGTTCAGTGCCTTTGAAAGTATATCTCATAAAGGCAATGGGTACTTCATTGTTCTCGGCATTCTTTTGGGTTAGGACGGCGGCATAGGAACGGTCAGAAGCAAAAGTGTAGAGTGTAAAGTCTTGAGAAAAATCAGGGCTCATGAGAGACAGAGCGTCTATTATGGCCTTCTTTATTGCATTAAAAGCTTGATTTTCTGGGGATCCCCAGTGATATTGGGTGTCTTTCTTAATTAGGTTCTGCAAGGGTCTGACCATTTCGGAGAAGCTGGGGACAAATCTTCTCACAAAGTTAATCTGGCCTAAGAAAGACTATATAGATTTTTTGGATGTAGGAGGGGGAAGTTTCGCGATGACTTGAGTCCTTTAGGGGTCGATAATCATCCCTTCGCTTGACACAATAAAACCTAGGAGTTTACCCTGTTCTACTGCAAAGATGGATTTTTTGGGATTCAAGGAGATGTCGTATTTACGACATCCCAGCAGAATGGCTCGTAAGTGAGCTAGATGATCGTTTTTATTTTTAGAAAATATAGTAACATCATCTAAGTAAACCACGATGGACTGATTGATTAAGTCTCGGAAAGCAATGTCCATTGCTCTCTGGAACGTGGCACTAGCATTAATCAATCCAAAGGGAATTTTTCGATAAGCATAAGTGCCCCACGGGGTATAGAAGGTAGTTTTAAGTTGGTCTGGTGGAGACATCAGGACTTGGTTGTACCCTGAGAAACCATCCGGTAAGGATAGCCCCTCAGAACTAGATACCTATTGGAGGATCTGTTCCATGGGTGGGACAGGATAGTTGTCTTTATCAGATGCTCTATTAAGGTTTCGGAAATCGACACAGAGTCGGATTTTGCCACTTTTCTTTCGGACTGGGACAAGGTTAGAAACCCATTGAGTGTGCCTGACAGGAAAAATTATCTTAGCATTTAGGAGCTTATTCAATTCTTTTTGAACGGTCGGTTTGATCTTAGGATGCATTTTCCTCAGTTTTTGTTGAAAGGGTAAGGTTTGGGGTTTCATAGGAATGACATGTTGTATGATGTTAGGGTCGGACATTTTAAGGTCGTCATACGTCCATGCAAAGAAATCTTTAAATTCTTTGAACAATTTAATAAATGCAACTTTTTCTTGTTCAGAACATCCTACCCCTAGATTAATGCATTGCGGATTGTCCTTAGTTCCTAAGTTTACTTTTTCGTATGATAATGAGGAACTATTGGTTTTACAGTTGACCGTGTTTTTAAATTTATCTTGAAGATCATAAAACTTCTCTAATCTAACTACAGATTTAGGGATCGAGTTTACCATAATCGATGAAGATTTAGGAGTTCTCGGATCTGGTATTACCGTGAAATTGTGCAAATTGTTGTCGTGTGTGTGTTTGTCTATCACCGCGCCTTGAAAAGTTTCTTCCATGTGCAGAAAGTTAATAATCTGTTGATCATCGTCAAAGACTCTCCAGTTCATGATGTTGTCAGGAACGGATGGCCGGAACAATAGTTCGACAGAGAATTCATCTTGGGACAAGCCTTCTGCAGGAAGGAGTTTAGAAGCTACATTAGCTAATAAATCTGCTTCAGAGTTATTCAATCTAGGAATAGAATTTATATTGAAAGCAGAAAATTTGTTCATTAAATTCCATACCTCAGATTGGTAGCTTTTAAGATGCGGAGACAGACAGTGGATAGAATCTCTTACCTGTCTAACCACTATTTCAGATTCTGCAGTATTATTAGTACATTCAAATTCCAACCTACATGCAATCAATGTTTTGTTACCTGATAGATCGATAATAACGTAGCCTACGCCAGCTCCTTCTTTGGACTTTTACCCGTCAAAATACATAGACCAAATTTTATTTCCATCGGGTGCATGAGACCATTGCGTGGAAGCTGTTGGCTTCATATATGCTACAATCTCAGATTGTTGTTCTGGATTGGTGATAGCTGAAGCCTCAGCCATGAAGTTGTTGAAGAAGGTGTCCATACCTTGTACTTCAGGTGAATCAACAGAAGGTGTAAATGGTTTGTTGGGATCGTTCAAATCTGTGACCGTGAACTTAAGATAGCGTTCATGATTTACCTTGATTTTGTTAGGATTGTCGTTCTCTGGAAGCCATAGATGAGACCAATCTGTCACGAAATAACCGTGTAGATGCTCCGACCAGTCCCTGCTTAAAAATAGACCATACACTTCTGGAATATCCACAACAATTATATCAATGACTTGATGAACCTTGGGGTTAGATGATAATCTAATAAGCACATTCTTTAGTTCACCTATAACTTTAACATTGGTCCGATCAAGTTGTATGATTTTTAAAGTAGATGGTTCAACTTCCGCGTTAATTTTCTAGCATACAGACCATGGCATCACATTGGATGACGCTCCTGAGTCTACCATACAATTGTGCACGTTTCTATTAAAGATATTGAAAGTTAACAAAAATGGAGGTACATTTTTACGAGTACTAAGAGTGGTAGTTTGTGGCCTTTTACTCACAGTTTCTAAAGCTACTTTATCTACATTATTTACATTACTTACAGGAAGGTTCCCTTTATCTTGAGGATCAGGATTGTTTTTAGTGGAAGTCTTCTGGGGAACTTTGTTCTGTACAACCTTGTTACTGCTTGAATTACCATTTTTGCCATTCTCTGAGATATTTTGTAACATTTTTTGTAGCAGAAATGGAAATTTCAATAACTCATAAATAGAAATGTTAGCTCTCAACTTTTTAAGATCTTCGACTACATCATAATCTAAGTTGGGGTTCACATTAATCTGTTTAGTCTCAGCTGATTTGGACTGCATTGGAGGCAAAGTTGTAATGTTTTCGGAAGAAGGTTTGTTTGTTGTCTTACTCCTGATATTATAGGGATGTACTCTCTCGAAGTTGGCTTGAAATATGCTATCCGAGAAGTGTCCAAAAATGTTTGGAGAAGACTCCTCTTCTTGAACTGTCTCTTGTTCAACTACCTCCTCAGAAATCTCAGGAGGCATCAAGTTATCTTGGGCTTCTAAAATTGTTTGAAGAGCGCATTGCAGACTTTCTAGATTAAGGCCTTCGGTGGTTGGATTAGGTCGGTTGGTAGGAAAAGGCTTCCGGAACGGGGGTTTGTAAGGCCCTTTGCTCGAGGAAGATTCTTCGGTCCTCCTTTTTAAGTCTATAACTTGATTTGACAGTTTTTGAACAACTTTAGTTATGTTTTCTAAATCAGAGCTTTCAGGTTGTGTTTTACTTTGAGTGGGTCTGGGGAGGATTTCGATTTTCTTTTTGGAAGAAGAACTAGTCTCTGTTTCGTTGCTAGTAGAGTCTTTAAGACTAAGTATATATTTTTTGATCTAGCTGGCCTCCTTGAAGGCTTCTATCAACGTGGCTTTCTTAGATCGTTTAACCCAAATAGCTATACTTTGATGCAAAGATTTAGTTTAGTATTCTATTATAAGATTCTCGGCGGGCATAGAATCCGTAGGGATTCGGTTTTTAAGTGTTAAGAATCTTTGATTAAAGTCTTTAACTTTTTCTTTTGGGTTGATTCTTAAGCTAGAAAGGTCCATGACTAGGACTTCTGGAGGCTTACCGTCTCTGAACTTTTCCAAAAAGCATGACTCAAACTTTTCCCAAGACATGATGGTATGGGGTTGTCTGGAAAAGTACCATGTGGATGCATTACCCTTGAAAGTATAGGGGAACAACCTACAGACAACGTCTTCATGTTCGACATTGCGGAGTCTTATGGGTAACATAAATTTTTTAATGTGATCTTCAACGATCTGTTTTGAGTCAGGGTCAAACTTGGGAAGCCATTTCTCTAGGTGTTTAGTTAAAGGATGTTGAGCTCCAGGTACAACTACGATATCCTGGTCAAGCCAAGGTATAGCAGATTTGTTCTGATTTTCGATTGGTGTAGTGGGTGTGGAAGGCTGAGAAGGGGAATCGCCTTTGTCAGAGGAATCTCCTCTAGAAGAGGAAGGAGATGATGGAGGTGGTGAAGGAGGTATCCTAGATCCTCCTGCAGCAGGATTTAATATTGGATCTGAAGGATTCACAGTGATATCAGTGCCTCCTAATTGTTATTTGATGTCAGAGAAATCCAAAGGTTGTCCCCATGGACGGTTTGGTTGCCTCAAACGGGCTAAGGCACTATGTGTTTTTATAAGAGATTGACGGACAATCTCTTGTATGTCACCACCTGTAGGATTAGGGGTTGTTGGCTCAACTGTGATTTGTGGATCGTCGGTTGAAGTAGTTGTTGTTTTAAGGGGAATATTATCGTTTGAATGGCTTCTATTCACTATAGGTGATTGATTAGGTGGTGGAGGAGTCTTGCGACCACCTCATGCCATTAATTAATTTCAAGCCCTCCTTCTAGCACCATTTGTTGACGGGCGAAAATGATCGTCCGTCAACTGGGAGAGTGGAACCGGTCTAGGGTTGTCTAATAACCCAAGCCGTTTGGGATGAACCACCCTGACGGGTTTAGCGGCTCCGTTAGCCGATCTAAGGTCCTAAGAAAACAAAAAAAAAGAAAACTACTCTAAACTAACCAATCTAACTAAAAATAACTATTAAAACAAACTAAACTAATCTAACTAAAAAGAAATAAAACAAACTAATAAACTAAACTAACTATTATATATATATATATATATATATACAATCAAATATCTAACTACTAACTGAAATAAATCTTATTCACAAAATGCACAATATTTACAATTTACAAATTTGAATGAAAACCTGAAAAACTCATTTATATTCTTCCCTAAGACAGAGAGAGATATTTTTTGTTGATTTTATAATTTTATAAACAAGAAATAAAACAAAAAACTAACTAAACTAAACAACCAATATACTAATTCTAACTACAAATCTAACTAAACTACTAATATTATACTAATAAATTAACTAAACAAATAGATAACAAACTGACCTGGAGGAACGCTCCAGGTTTGTCCTGCATGTAATGATTGTCTTAGTCGATCGGAGGGAGGAAACCCGCACCGAATTATCCAGAAGCTTGTCATAAACAATAAGCTGCAGTGCTCTTCAAATATGATTACAGGACAAACAAGACATAAAAATTACAACAATCTTATGATTTATAAATCTTCACAGTTAGATAAACATGTATGCAAAGATCTATAGGAAATGATTCAATTAATGAAGAAGAGAAATATGTGATTCATTAACTAAAACAAAGTAATTTTTGTATTTTTTAAGTAATGAAAGAAATCAGATATGGATAACACATTAATTAAATCATATCATTCTGCAATAGATTACGATAGCTAAAGTAGTCTATAATCAACTGCAAACAACATGCGTAAAATTGAAACAAAAGATTGATATATTGAAAGCAAAAACTGTAGCAAAACATCAACTCTTGTCTGAGTTTGTATTAGAAATCCATAGCCTGGTTCTCCCACAAGTGAGGATGCCCCTTATTACACAAAATAATAAGTATTTAAAGACCTCCCACAGGGTAAAACATCCTTGTGGAAGTTATCAAAACTGTTTACATAAATCTGGGAAAATATCCCAAGTCTAACTAAACTAGGAACCTAAAATAAAACTAAATCACACAAATATCTCCTAGACTGTCCAACATGCCCAATGCAATTCGGATGTACCTGAAAGGGTAAAAAATGGACAAGTTAGGAGGATATTTTATTGATAAAAATGATAAAAATCTAATTCTATAGACTAGCTACAGAATCTTGCGATTCTGTAGCTGGTCTAAATCAGACACAGAATCAACATTAAAATCAATTAAAATCTTTGAAAATACATTCAAACTATCAAAAGATATTTGATTGCTAAAATCCTTATTCAAATCGACACTTGTATGCAATTTGAACAAACTAAATCAAACGATAAAATAGATAGCTATACTCTGTTTAATTCGTTACTAATTCAGGCATACAAAATCATATCGAACAGTAATGGAATCGTTTCATATCAAATTGAAATCGATACAATTAAGCAAATCATAGGAAATCGTTTATGTTGCCTCATCAACAGGAAACACGATCGAATCCAAACAAGATCATTTTCTCAAACTGATATAATTGTATTAAATATAAACGATCATGCTAATAGCGAATCAAATCAAAACCGGTATGTAAATTATCACATGCGAAATCATAATGGGGTCAATCAGTTGATAACAGGGTCTGTGGGATTGGCCAAATCATTTATTATTGTCAATTGGGGGTGGACAAAATCGATTGAATTTCAATAAAAATATTACTAGCATTCATTTCAAAACGAACTATTAACCGAATTTGACAGAGATAGCATATGTCGATTTGGGTTTAACCAACTCGCTTTGAAAATTAAAATCAAACAGAGCAGTATCAAGTCTATTTTTGATACGAATCCAACTCATAAAAACAATCGTATTAACTGAATATACACAACCATCCAATCCAAACAAGAGCAAATCGAATAGTTGGAGTTTAACATAGTCATTGTGAATCAAAACCGTTCCATGATTCGGGCGTAGATATCTTTTGAACATGCTTAAATGAGAATATCGTTTCCATACAAAACAGAGTCGTTCTTTCCAAATCGGAGTCGATCAGAGTTGTATTCCTGATTTAGAAGATTACATCACATCAATTCAAACTCACGAAGTCATTCCAAAATCACAACATACAAACTAAATCAGAGCCGATATAATCCAACCATAACAAAATCATACCAAATCAAAACATGATCATGCTCTACTTTTAGCATAAAAACCTTCTGTTCAGATTAGATACCAACCAAATCCAAGTGAAAGCAAACCATTGATTTCGTTAACTCACACCAACAGTCAGACGAATCAAAACAAATGAAAACCAATCAATTGTTAAACTGGGCACGACCAAATCATTTAACCAAATCATAACCTCATTTAATTTTAGCAAAACGAAAACAATGTACAGGATGAACAACATAACCGTTTTCGATATGGCTATAAGAGAGTCATTTCGAACAATAGACAGAGCTATTTGAAAACCAAACTCAAATCAGTATATTAATCCTATCAATTCACAAAACGAAATTGATACCTAAATTCATACCTGGATGACGAGCAGACAACTTGATCATGACATTTTGGAATTGACGACGGCTGTAGCCAATTCGACATTCCTAAAAATGATGGAACCAGTGGTTTTCTGCTTCCTATCATTTGCTTGAATCTTGTCCTTTTGGTTGGTCAACACTGCAACTTTGGATTTTCGATTTAAGTAAGGGAATGCCTGTATAGTATCGTTCCAACCACACATCACATTGGTCACATGACGACTGTCCAGGCTTCGAAAATGCAGGTGAGGGTTTGGTTACATTGCCGAGGGTTTCGTTGGGTAGCTTGATCCCAGGGTAGCTAGGATTGTTCCTTAGGCAAGGGGGTATATTAGAAACAAAGTCATAGGGTGGCTCGGAGCACAGACCTTGGGAGTAAGGGTACTCACTAGCTAGGAAGCGTTCGATGTCAGAGTCTGAGTCTTCACTAAGGACTATGGGCTTCTTCTCAGCACTAGGTTTAGGCCTATTCCTAGCCAGTCTCAAGATAAGCCGGGCATTATTTTTACCTTTTCCATCAACAGTAGGGTTTCCCTTGACCTTTTTGCTCACATTCTTTTTTATAGCCTCAGCCTTCTCAGTTATAACGTCGGGTAATTCAATATCAGGGTCGACCGAGGGTTTAGGAGAGGGAAGTAGGACATGGAAGGGCACGGGTGGCTCGACCTTGGTTTCACTAACCATAGGCTTGTCAACTTGGACAGGCTCTGCATCAGCAAAACCATTCAGAGAAATAAAAGCTTGCCAACTATCACCGTGGATATTTAAGTGATGAACAACGATGAGTCTGATTAGGCCATTGTGGAACAGGCTATTATCATCCTTTTCTCGTTTAAACCTTTTTTACATTTTATAAAGGCTACGCTGGAAGTTAAAAGGCATATTCAATGGATACCCCATAAAATTCATTAACAATCGAAGGTGATAAAGAAAAACCAGTCCATATCGACCCTCATAGGTCACGAATTGTTTGACCACCATCAAAAGATCATGCCATCTTGGTTTAAGCATGGAAATGGGCATACATCTGTCACAGGATGTGACCTTTCATGCTTTAGAGTTTTTGAACCATCGCTGGCCCATGGCTGCTAACCCAGTGGCAGAGCTAATGAACTCTTCACTGATTTCTAGTTGAATGTCACCTACCTTGGCCCTACAGCCATCAAAAGTTAGGGAAAACTACTGTGCAACAAATAGATTAAAATCCTGAAACTGTTGTACAAATGTAAGCCAACCGCTATCCTCTAAGTCTTTCCGGGCATTGTCAAACAATAGCAAGGCTTGGCTACCGTTCGGCTCAATTCGCACCACTGGTGCCATAAGAAAGAGCACATGGTGAACGATCCAGGGTTTGAATGCAACATACACAGGAACAAAATGCCCGAAGGCTTACCCGAGCTAACAGAGGTGAAACAGGGATAGGAGAAACATTAATGACATCGTGCGAAGGTGGTGGAGCTATTTGCTGGCCATGCAAAATAGTCATTACCAAGGTACAACCGCTGGCGCTTTCAACTATACAGATCACAACGCACATGTGTTATAACTAGGCCATTTCAATCAATCAATCGAAACATTTGGTAAGTGGATAAACCACGCGCGCAATCAAACGTTATGCCATAGTTTTAAAACCAAACATACAAATTGAAACCGATACCAAGTGTTGGACCAATGCGCCAATGCGTTTTGATAACATGAACTAGGTGTCATATTAAATGATATATATCAAGGGTTTCACCATAACACCTATTTATTTTTATGAAACCAATGGTCAAGTAGATCAAATCAAAGAACATATAAATCCAATTATCAATGCATCACAACCTCAATTACTCATGAAATGAAATTACATAATCAATCAAAGGATGTCCAATGAGTACAGATCAAAAGTTTTGCCAACTGAATAATGGTAAGTAAAATGTAAATGCAATGGGCATATCGATAAGAAGCATAACGACAATTCAATAATGATTTTAATGCGACTTCGAAAGACCAAGTTTTCACGCTTACAGTCGTGAAAACAAAAACGAAGGTAAGTGTGCAAAGAATAAAAGTGTCGTTTATTTGAGAATTGCGAGGAAAAATTAATGTTTGCAAAACACTGGTGTAGGCAGCTTATAAGACAGTGGAAAAATGTAAATTGGCTGCCAACAATGGAAACACACTGGTAGAAGCAGTTATCTTTGCCAAAAGGACAAATTCAGATTAGGAAAGCAAAGATAATTCCAACTCAAAAACAACAACCAGAAAATCGTATAAACATCATCATTAACCAACTATTCCAGCAGTGTTTTAAAAGATGAACACTGATAACAGTCCTAAGACCAGCGAGTCACAATATTAAAGATAAAATCTTCAATATTGTTGATAGAGCCACTGCTGCCAGTAGGCATCTATAGCCTCGACAGGGTTTCCATTTAACCCACTCTGACATTTGTATCCTGCCAAGAAGTTCTAGATCAGAATAAAGGACATTAGGAGGTTTCTTATTTGCAAATTTTCATATACCTGACATTGCTTCGCTGCCAGCGGGCCTGTTCAGTACCCTGGCGAAGTTGTCTTGGCGTCATGCATGCATTTACCTGCTGCCAATAGACCTGTTCAGCATCCCGGCGGGTTTACAAGCAATTCCTATAGCTCTTATTAATAATAATAAAAAAAAATTCATAGATATATAGTTGAGCGGGGTGACGCTGAAAATCATGATATTTTAACATATTTTTTCTTTACACCTCATCAGAATTTTTTAGAACTATCCTTTATTAAGATCCAGAGATGTTTCATTTACAAAAACAACTTCCTAAGGCAGGGAGACATCTTTCGAGCCATTCCCTTAAGGAATAGGGACAGCGTAAAAAGATAATAGATGATCATGACAAGCTTTACTCAGAGATTGAAATCAGCCATCTTCTTTCAAACAACAAACTTTTTGCCAACACAGATATAAATTTCAGAAATATACCATTGATGTTTGTACAATTTTCTCAACAGTTATTTCAGCGAAGGAATTTTCTGTTTTAATTTTCTGAATAGCTAAGTACACAGGTATGTGTATTTCAAAAAACACAAGCTGATAAATTCAAAGGAAAAATCAAAAACAAAAAATCAAACGAAAAAGAAAACAAAAGAAAAATATGTACATAATATACAAGGGTTGTCATTAAGCAAAGTATCTTTTCAAGGCTTGGCCATTTACTGGGTAGGTTTAAGGCTGCCCCTCAAGATTCTGCAATCGAAAAGAACTGGGACCCAACTTTTCAGCAATAAAAAACGGTCCTAGCCATAAGTTTTGAAATTTTGTGTGATCTCCCTTTCCCTCATGCAGTTTGTCCCATTTCAAGACGAGATCTCCTACTTCGAAATTCCTATTAGAAGCAGAGTTAGAATCGAACCAGCTTTTAACCAATAGTTGATGTTGATCTAACTTACGTTTATCTTGGACTCTTACTTCTTCTAGATTCATCAAAGCGTTAATTCGGTTTTCTAAATGGGGACAATCTTCTTCTTGAATTTTATGTGACAACTGTAGCGAAGGAAGAAGAATGTGAGGTGGCAGAATTGCTTCTCTGCCATAAATGAGAAAAAAAGGGGAGTTACCTACAGTAGCTTTTGGCATTACCCTATCATCCCACAGTGCGTTCAATAGTGCATTATGCCAATTTTTGTGATTTTCAAACACCGTTCTCTTGATGATTTTAATCAAGTTCTTGTTTGTCGATTCTACCAATCTGTTCCCCTGAGGGTAATAGCTAGCAGAATACTTCAATTTAATTCCTTTTTCCAAAGTGAACTCACTCATCTCAAGAGAGGAAAAGTAAGAAGCATTATCGAATACTAAACAGTTAGGGATACCGAAACGAGTGATAATGTTCGAGTTTAGAAAGGCAATTACCTGACTGGTGTTGACAGTTCTTAACGCGACAGCTTCAGACCATCGGGTAAAGTAATTTGTGGCTGTTACAATAAACTTGTGCTGCTATGAGAACTGGGGGTTGATTGGACCTATGATATCAAGGCCCCACTGCTGAAAAGGAGAATCTACTAAAACATGCTGCAAAGGAAAGTCTGGTTTCTGCAACCGCCCTGATGCTTTTTGACAAATGGTACATTTACGACATAAGGCATGGGCGTATCTAAAAAGGGTGGGCCGGTAATAACTGGCTCTTAAAACCTTATGGGCAGTGGTTTCACCACCAAAATGACCACCAGCTTCTCCTGCATGCAACTCTAGCAAGAATTTTTCTGCTTCATCTTTTTCAAGACAACGTATCAGTACGTCGTCAAAACTTTGACAAAACAGGATACCATTAACCAGATGAAAGGAGGCAGACTTTAATCTCAACGCTCTTCTTTTAGAGGGATCTAGGTGAAGGGGCTCTGACCCATGTTCAAGATAGAATCTTATATCGTCATACCAAGGACTGACAGGGTTTTGTGCGCAACAGATTAGATTTTGATCGTGTTGTCCTAGGTTTGATGTATCGCTTTCTTCTTGTTGTCCTGCTGCTGAATCAGAAACTAACTTGCATAACCCTTGGCCTCTCACTATTTGAGCTGGGGTGATTTCTAAGTCGTACTCCTGCAAGGAGGTGACCCAGTTAGCCCTCTTTTCACCTAGTTCCTTCTGCACTAATAGGTTCCTGACGGCTGGGTAAGGGACAATGACTTTCATCCTTGACTTCAAAAGATAGGATCGGAAGTGCTTGACTGCTTTGAAAATAGCGTAAGCTTGTCGATCTACTACTAGGTAATTAAGTTCAGTGCCTTTGAAAGCAGATCTCATAAAGGCAATGGGCACTTCATTGTTCTCGACATTCTTTTGGGTTAGAACGGTGACATAGGAACGGTCAGAAGCAAAAGTGTAGAGTGTAAAGTCTTGAGAAAAATCGGGGCTCATGAGAGACGGAGCGTCTATTATGGCCTTCTTTATTTCATTAAAAGCTTGATTTTCTAGGGATCCCCAGTGATATTGGGTGTCTTTCTTAATTAGGTTCTGCAAGGGTCTGACCATTTTGGAGAAGCTGGGGACAAATCTTCTCACAAAGTTAATCTGGCCTAAGAAAGACTACATAGATTTTTTGGATGTAGGAGGGGGAAGTTTCACGATGACTTGAGTCCTTTTGGGGTTGATAATCATCCCTTCACTTGACACAATAAACCGTAGGAGTTTACCCTGTTCTACTGCAAAGATGGATTTTTTGGGATTCAAGGAGATGTCGTATTTACGACATCCCAGCAGAACGGCTCGTAAGTGAGCTAGATGATCGTTTTTGTTTTTAGAAAATATGGTAAAATCATCTAAGTAAACCATGATGGACTGATTGATTAAGCCTTGGAAAGCAATGTCCATTTCTCTCTGGAATGTGGCACCAACATTAATCAATCCAAAGGGAATTTTTTGATAAGCATAAGTGCCCCACGGGGTACGGAAGGTAGTTTTAAGTTGGTCTGGTGGAGACATCAGGACTTGGTTGTACCCCGAGAAACCATCCAGTAAGGATAGCCTCTCAGAACCAGATACCTATTGGAGGATCTGTTCCATGGGTGGGACAGGATAGTTGTCTTGATCAGACGCTCTATTAAGGTTTCGGAAATCGACACAGATTCGTATTTCGCCACTTTTCTTCTGGACTGGGACAAGGTTAGAAACCCATTGAGTGTGCCTGATATGAAAAATTATCTTAGCATTTAGGAGCTTATTCAATTCTTTTTGAATGGTCGGTTCTAGCTTAGGATGCATTTTCCTCAGTTTTTGTTGAAAGGGTAAGGTTTGGGGTTTCATAGGAATGACATGCTGTATGATGTTAGGGTCGAACGTTTTAAGGTCGTCATACATCCATGCAAAGACATCTTTAAATTATTTGAAAAATTTAATAAATGCAACTTTTTCTTGTTCAGAACATCCTACCCCTAGATTAATGCACTCTGGATTGTCCTTAGTTCCTAAGTTTACTTTTTCGTATGATAATGAGGAACTATTGGTTTTATAGTTGACCGTGTTTTTAAATTTATCTTGAAGATCATAAAACTTCTCTAATCTAACTACAGATTTAGGGATCGAGTTTACCATAACCGATGAAGATTCAGGAGTTCTTGGATCTAGTATTACCGTGAAATCACGCAAATTATCGTCGTGTGTGTGTTCGTCTATCATCGCGTCTTGAAAAGTTTCTTCCATGTGCAGAAAGTTAATAATCTGTTGATCATCATCAAAGACTCTCCAGTTTGTGATGTTGTCAGGAACGGATGGTCGGAACAACAGTTTGATGGAGAATGCATCTGGGGACAAGCCTTCTGCAGGAAGGAGTTTAGAAGCTACATTAGCTAATAAATCTTCTTCAGAATTATTCAATCTAGGAATAGAATTTATATTGAAAGAAGAAAATTTGTTCATTAAATTCCATACCTTAGATTGGTAGCTTTTAAGATGCGGAGACAGACAGTGGATAGAATCTCTTACCTGTCTAACCACTATTTCAGAGTCGCCAAAGACGGTCAAATTTTGAATGTTCATATCCAAAGATTTTCTGAGACCTTGCAGTAAAGACTCATATTCTGCAGTATTATTAGTACATTAAAATTCCAACCTACATGCAATCAATGTTTTGTTACCTGATGGATCGATAATAACGCAGCCTACGCTAGCTCCTTCTTTGGACTTTGACCCGTCAAAATACAGAGACCAAATTTTATTTCCATCGGGTGCATGAGACTGTTGCGTGGAAGCTATTGGCTGCAAATATGCTACAATCTCGGATTGTTGTTCTGGATTGGTGATAGCTGAACCCTCAGCCATGAAGTTTCCGAAGAAGGTGTCCATCCCTTGTACTTCGGGTGAATCAGCAAAAGGTGTAAATGGTTCGTTGGGATCGTTCAAATCTGTGACCGTGAACTTAAGGTAGCGTTCGCGATTTACCTTGATTTTGTTAGGCTTGCCGTTCTCTGGAAGCCATAGATGAGACCAATATGTCAGGAAATAAACGTGTATCTGGTCCGACCAGTCCCTGCTTAAAAATAGACCATACACTTCTGGAATATCCACAACAATTATATCAATGACTTGATGAACCTTGGGGTTAGATCAAGTTGTATGATTTTTAAAGTAGATGGTTCAGCTTCTGCGTTAATGTTCTGGCATACAGACCATGGCATCACATTGGATGATGCTCTTGAGTCTACCATACAATTGTGCACGTTTCTATTAAAGATCTCGAAAGTTAACAAAAATGGAGGTACATTTTTACGAGTACTAAGAGTGGTAGTTTGTGGCTTTTTACTCGCAGTTTCTAAAGCTACTTTATCTACATTATTTACATTACTTACAGGAAGGTTCCCTTTATCTTGAGGATTAGGATTGTTTTTAGTGGAAGTCTTCTGGGGAACTTTGTTCTGTACAACCTTGTTACTGCTTGAATTACCATTTTTTCCATTCTCTGAGATATTTTGTAACATTTTTTGTAGCAGAAATGGAAATTTCAATAACTCATAAACATAAATGTTAGCTCTAAACTTTTTAAGATCTTCGACTACATCATAATATAATTTGGGATTCACATTACTCTGTTTAGTCTCAGCTGATTTCGACTTCTTTGGAGGCGAAGTTGTAATGTTTTCGGAAGAAGGTTTGTTTATTGTCTTACTCCTGGTATTATAGGGATGTACTGTCTCGAAGCTGGCTTGAAAGATGTTATCCGAGAAGTGTCCAAAAATGTTTGGAGAAGACTCCTCTTCTTGAACTGTCTCTTGTTCAACTACCTCCGCAGGAATCTCAGGAGGCATCAAGTTATCTTGGGCTTCTAGAATTGTTTGAAGAGTGCATTGCAGACTTTCTAGATTAAGGCCTTTGGTGGTTGGATTAGGTCGGTTGGTAGGAAAAGGCTTCTGGAATGGGGGTTTGTAAGGCCCTTTGCTCGAGGAAGCTTCTTCGGTCATCCTTTTTAAGTCTATAACTTGATTTGATAGTTTTTGAACAACTTTAGTTAAGTTTTCTAAATCAGAGCTTTCAGGTTGTGTTTTACTTTGAATGGGTCTGGGGAGGATTTCGATTTTCTTTTTGGAAGAAGAACTAGTCTCTGTTTCATTGCTAGTAGAGTCTTTAAGACTAAGTATATCTTTTTTGATCTGGCTGGCCTCCTCGAAGGCTTCTATCAACATGGCTTTCTTAGATCGTTTAACCCAAATAGCTATACTTTGATGCAAAGCTTTAGTGTAGTATGCTATTATAAGATTCTCGGCGGGCATAGAATCCATAGGGATTCGGTTTTTAAGTGTTAATAATCTTTGATTAAAGTCATTAACTTTTTCTTTTGGGTTCATTCTTAAGCTAGAAAGGTCCATGACTATGAATTCTGGAGGCTTACCGTCTCCGAACTTTTCCAAAAAGCATGACTCAAACTTTTCCCAAGACATGATGGTATGGGGTTGTTGGGGAAAGTACCATGTGGATGCATTACCCTTGAAAGTATAGGGGAACAACCTACAGACAACGTCTTCATGTTCAACATTGCGGAGTCTTATGGCTAACATAAATTTTTTAATGTGATCTTCAGCGATCTGTTTTGAGTCAGGGTCAAACTTGGGAAGCCATTTCTCCAAGTGCTTAGGTAAAGGATGCTGAGCTCCAGGTACAGCTACGACATCCTGGTCAAGCCAAGGTCTAGCAGGGTTGTTCTGATTTTCCATTGGTGTAGTGGGTGTGGAAGGCTAAGAAGGGGAATCGCCTTCATCGGAGGAATCTCCTCCAGAAGAGGAAGGAGATGATGGAGGTGGTGAAGGAGGTATCCCAGATCCTCCTGCAGCAGAATTTAAGATTGGATCTGAAGGATTCACAGTGAGATCAGTGCCTCCTAATTGTTCTCTGATGTCAAAGAAATCCAAAGGTTGTCCCCACAGATGGTTTGGTTGCCTCAAACGGGCTAAGGCACTATGTTTTTTTATAAGATATTGACGGACAATCTCTTGTATGTCACCACCTGTAGGATTAGGGGTTGCTGGCTCAACTGTGATCTGTGGATCATCGGTTGAAGTAGTTGTTGTTTGAAGGGGAATATTATCGTTTGAATGGATTCTAGTCACTATATGTGAGCGATTAGGTGGTGGAGGAGTCTTGCGACCGCCTCGTGCCATTAATGAATTTCATGCCCTCCTTCTAGCGCCATTTGTTGACAGGCGAAAATGACCGTCCGTCAAATGGGAGAGTGGAACCGGTTTGGGGTTGTCTAATAACCCAAGCCGTTTGGGATGAACCACCCTGATGGGTTTAGCGGCTCCGATTGCCGATCTAAGGTC
>ML776668.1:101961-160702 GCA_009831015.1 Picea engelmannii
TGTATGCAAAGATCTATACGAAATGATTCAATTAATGAAGAAGAGAAATCTGTGATTCATTAACTGAAACAAAGTAATTGTTGTATTTTTTAAGTAATGAAAGAAATCAGATATGGATAACACATTAATTAAATCATATCATTTGACAATAGATTACGATAGCTAAAGTATTCTATAATCAACTACAAACACCATGCGTAAACTTGAAACAAAAGATTGATATATTGAAAGCGAAAGCTGTAGCAAAACATCAACTCTTGTCTGAGTTTGTATTAGAAATCCATAGCCTGGTTCTCCCACAAGTGAGGATGCCCCTTATTACACAAAATAATAAGTATTTAAAGACCTCCCACAGGGTAAAACATCCTTGTGGAAGTTATCAAAACTGTTTACCTAAATCTGGGAAAATATCCCAAGTCTGACTAAACTAGGAACCTAAAATAAAAACTAAATCACACAAATATCTCCTAGACTGTCCAGCATGCCCAATGCAATTCGGATGTACCTGAAAGGGTAAAAAATGGACAAGTTAGGAGGATATTTTATTGATAAAAATCTAATTCTATAGACTAGCTACAGAATCTTGCGATTCTGTAGCTGGTCTAAATCAGACACAGAATCAACATTAAAATCAATTCAAATCTTTGAAAATACATTCAAACTATCAAAAGATATTTGATTGCTAAAATCCTTATTCAAATCGACACTTGTATGAAATTTGAACAAACTAAATCAAACAATAAACTAGATAGCTATACTCTGTTTAATTCGTTACCAATTCAGGCATTAAAAATCGTATCGAACAGTAATGGAATCGTTTCATATCAAATTGAAATCTATACAGTTAAACAAATCATAGGCAATCGTTTATGCTGCCTCATCAACAGGAAACACGATCGAATCCAAACAAGATCATTTTCTCAAATTGATATAACTGTATTAAATATAAACGATCATGCTAATAGCAAATCAAATCAAAACCGTTATGTAAATTATCACATACGAAATCATAATGGGGTCAATCAGTTGATAACAGGGTTTGTGGGATTTGCCAAATCGTTTATTATTGCCAATTGGGGGTGGACGAAATCGATTGACTTTCAATAAAAATATTACTAGCATTCATTTCAAAACGAACTATTAACCAAATTTGACAGAGATAGCATATGTCGATCTAGGTTTAACCAACTCGCTTTGAAAATTAAAATCAAACAGAGCAGTATCAAGTCTATTTTTGATACGAATCCAACTCATAAAAACAATCGTATTAACTGAAGTTACATAGCCATCCAATCAAGAAAAGAGAAAATCGAACAGTTGGAGTTTAACATAGTCATTGTGAATCAAAACCGTTCCATGATTCGGGCGTAGATATCTTTTGCACAGGCTTAAATGAGAATATCGTTTCCATACAAAACAGAGTCGTTCTTTCCAAATAGGAGTCGATCAGAGTTTTATTCTTGATTTAGAAGATTACATCACATCAATTCAAACTCACGAAGTCATTCCAAAATCACAACATACAAACTAAATCGGAGCTGATATAATCCAACCATAACGAAATCATACCAAATCAAAACATGATCGTGCTCTAATTTTAGCATAAAAACCTCCTGTTCAGATTAGATACCAACCAAATCCAAGCGAAAGAAAACCATCGATTTCATTAACTCACACCAACAGTCAGATGAATCAAAACAAATGAAAACCAATCAATTGCTAAACTGGGTACGACCAAATCATTTAACCAAATCATAACCTCATTTAATTTTAGCAAAACGAAAACAATGTACAGGATGAACAACATAACCGTTTTCGATATGGCTATAACAGAGTCATTTCGAACAATAGACAGAGCTATTTGAAAACCAAACTCAAATCATTATATTAATCCTATCAATTCACAAAACGAAATTGATACCTAAATTCATACCTGGATGACGAGCAAACAGCTTGATCATGACATTTTGGAATTGACGACGGCTATAGCCGATTCGACATTCCTAAAAACGATGGAACCAGTGATTTTCTACTTCCTATCATTTGCTTGAAGCTTGTCCTTTTGGCTGGTCAACACTGCAACTTGGTTTTCCAATGATTGGATTTTTTATTGAAGTAAGGGAACGTCTGTATAGTATCATTCCAACCACACCTCACATTGGTCACATGACGACTGTCTGGGCTTCGAAAATGCAGGTGAGGGTTTGGTTACATTGCCGAGGGTTTCATTGGGTAGCTTGATCCCAGGGTAGCTAGGATTGTTCCTTAGGCAAGGGAGTAGATTAGAAATGAAGTCATAGGGTGGCTCAAAGCACAGACCTTGGGAGTAAGGGTACTCACTAGCTAGGAAGCATTCGATGTCAGAGTTTGAGTCTTCACTAAGGACTATGGGCTTCTGCTCAGCACTAGGTTTAGGCCTATTCCTAGCCATTCTCGAGATAAGCCGAGCATTATTTTTACCTTTGCCATCAACAGTAGGGTTTCCCTTGACCTTTTTTCTCACATGCTTTTTTATAGCCTCAACCTTCTCATTTATAACATCGGGTAAGTCAATATCAGGGTCGACCAAGGGTTTAGGAAAGGGATGTAGGACATGGAAGGGCACGGGTGGGTTGACCTTGGTTTCACTAACCATAGGCTTGTCAACTTGGACGGGCTCTGCATCAGCAAAACCATTCCGAGAAATAAAAGCTTGCCAACTATCACTGTGGATATTTAAGTGATGAACAATGATGAGTCTAATTAGGCCATGGTGGAACAAGCTACTATCAACCTTTTCTCGTTTAAACCTTTTTGACATTTTATAAAGGCTACGCTGGAAGTAAAAAGGCATATTCAATGGATACCCCATAAAATTCATTAATAGTCAAAGGTGATAAAGAAAAACCAGTCCATATCGATCCTCATAGGTCACGAATTCTTTGAACACCATCAAAAGATCATGCCATCTTGGTTTAAGCTTGGAAATGGGCATACCTCTGTCACAAGATGTGACCTTTCGTGAGACGAACAGTAGTGGCCATGGAACCTCCTCAACTTTAGATTTTTTGAACCATCACTGGCCTGTGGCTGCTAACCCAGTGGCAAAGCTAATGAACTCTTCACTGATTTCTAGCTGACTGTCACCTACCTTGGCCCTACAACCATCAAAAGTCAGGGTGAAATGTTGTGCAACAAATATATTAAAACCCTGAAACCACTGTACAAACGTAAGCCAGCCGCTGTCCTCTAAGTCTTTCCGGGCATTGTCGAACAGTAGCAAGGCTTGGCTACCATTTGGCTCAATTCACACCACTGGTGCCATAAGCAAGAGCACACGGTGAACGAGCCAAGGTTTGAATGCAGCATACACAGGAACAAAACGCCTGAAGGCTTACCCGAGCTAACAGAGGTGAAACAGGGATAGGAGAAACATTAATGACATCGTACGAAGGTGGTGGAGCTATTTGTTGGCCATGCAGAATAGTCATTACCAAGGTACAACCGCCAACCCTTTCAACTATACAAATCAAAATGCACATGCGTTATAACTAGGCCATTTCAATCAATCAATTGAAACCTTTGGTAAGTGGATAAACCACACGCGCAATCAAACGTTATGCCATAGTTTTAAAACCAAACATACAAATTGAAACCAATACCAAGTGTTGGACCAATGCGCCAATGCGTTTTGATAACATGAACTAGGTGTCATATTAAATGATATATATCAAGGGTTTCACCATAACACCTATTTATTTTTATGAAACCAATGGTCAAGTAGATCAAATAAAAGAACATATAAATCCAATTACCATTGCATCACAACCTCAATTACTCATGAAACGAAATTACATAATCAATCAAAGGATGTCCAATGAGTACAGATCAAAAGTTTTTCCAACTGCATAATGATAAGTAAAATGTAAGCGCAATGGGCATATCGACAAGAAGGATAACAACAATTCAATAATGATTTTAATGCGACTTTGAAAGACCAAGTTTTCACGCTTACAGTCGTGAAAAAAAAACCGAAGGTAAGTGTGCAAAGAATAAAAGTGTCGTTTATTTGAGAATTGCGACGAAAAATTAATGTTTGCAAAACACTAGTGTAGGCAGCTTATAAGACAGTGGAAAAATGTGAATTCGCTGCCAACAAAACCCTAGCTTACATAGCGACCATATCAGAGGGAACTACAACAGAGAATCCGTGTAGAGAATATATGTGCAGTCAATGTGGGGACATCTATTATCAAGCAGGCTACAAAGTAATTAAAATTCCAATGCCAGGAGCTCCCCCTGCACCTTTGACTTTTGCAGTCAAAGAAGAACACCCTGTTGTTACACAAGAACTAGTAGGACCTTCCAAAATTAAGACTGAGCCCTGGCCTACAACAAATGTCAAATCTGAAACCCCTACTTTTGTTAATAAAGTTGTAAAAACATTGCCTATTGATGAATCTGCCCCTCCCAGCCAGATCAATACCCACACCTTTGTGGAACAAGCCACTCAGACCCTACCTTAGCCTACTACTTGCAACGCTGAAACACAAACTCGGCCATGGGATGAGCATGCAATAATAGAGAAATGGAAAAAAGAGTCTTTTTTTACACATGCCAAAAGCCTGCAGGAACATAGACAAATCTGGATAAACCATATCTACTCAAATTGGGAATCTTTGGAGCAAACACGCCAGGAATCGCGTGCCCTTAAGAAACAGAATAAAGAGCTAAAAGGCAGATTTCTCCTGATATTTGACTTGGCACAAAAGTTATTGGCTGCAAGGAAACCATCCTGCAATTACTCTTTGTTCCTCATGGAACGACTTACATCGTTTCAAATCAAATCAATCAAAGAAGGCAGACCCCATGCAGTGTTAAATCCAGCAGATTTTGTCAAAACCTTTGCAGAAGCCTATGCTATGGATCAACACCTCCTCTATGAGGTATATTTTCATAATGAGGCCATCCCTGAGAAGCGACAACTTAACCTTAACCCTCTTGTTGGTGACATCCAGATCCGGGCACTCACCTCCTTCCTTAACAATCAGATTATGTGGCAGGATGACTTCCTAGCTTCCAAGCACAATGAGGATAACCGCCTTCTCTGGACACGGCCAGAACCACAAAATGCTGCCACCTTTGTTACAGAGTATTATCAGTTTTTGAAGAAACCAGGGATGACTCAACACATTCAACAACTAAAGACAACAGTGTTTCAGGAGTGTCAACAGTTCATTAAATCCACAGAGATTGTTTCCCTACAAGAAAATAACATGTTTTGGCAACAATCTACTGAGAAAAGACAGGAACACAATCCTTTTAGCCCCACTAATCTTGAGATAGAAATCTCTAGGGTACTTAGCTACATCAAGTGTGTTCAACAATGTGTTGAAAGCTAGATAGGGTATCAGTTTCATTTTCCTATCCTCTGGATGCCAGTAGAGAAATATCAAATTCATTATAAGTTGCCCAAGAAGGTCGAAACAACAACTTGGCAAAGGTTATAATGCATTCAAGGGTTCAGAGCTCTAACAAACATCACCATCCACAGCTACTGCTTGAGTAACTTGCACACTCAGAGTCGGTATTCAGATTCTGATTCAGAGTGAAGTTACCTGAGGACATGCAACATTTTAAGTTGGGGGGGATGTTAGGACCCTACAATGTACCTTTTTACTCACACTTTTTGCTACCTTTACACCCTTGTTTCACTCACATTTAAACTCACATTATCACCTTACCCTATCTTTCCAAAGGTATACAACGTCTCTTCTCTTTACTATATGTTTAATCTGTTTTGCATATAATTTTACATTACTCTCGTACTTAACCAATGATCAGAAATGTATAAGTGCTGCAACAGTTCAAACTACAGATTAGCATTGAGGCCTGTTGCTGAAATAGTTAAAGAACGCAAACCCTGTGGCTGAAACAGTCTGTGGACTACGATGCTGAAACAACAACTCACATAGAAGAAGTTGTTACACAGTCCGTGGTCTACAATGCTGAAACAACAACTCACACAGAAGAAGTTGTTACACCCTCTGTAGTCTACGATGCTGAAACAACAACACAAAACTGTTACATTGACCACAACAGTCGCACCTTGAGCTAGCATTAACCATCACTTCTGCCTGAGACAAAGTTGTTGAAACGGTCAGAATGCAAATCCCATGGCTGAAACAGCCCACGATTTGTGATGCTGAAACAACATACAACAACAGTAACAAGAAGACAAATAAAAAAGATGTTACTCCAGCTGCAACAACAACACCTCACTCAACACTTGTAATAGCAGTCTGTTACAGGAGACTAGGATATCTTATTCTAGTATAGAAATCGGATCTGACTAAGAATAGGATTAAGATGTGCAAATGTAATTTGATGATCAAATTGTATCGAGGGGATTCTCCTCTTTAAATAAGAGGAAATCATCATTAGAGAGGATCTTGTTTTTAGCGAAGAAAGGATTTTAGAGAGAAGGACGTGTTTTACTTCAGATTGTAATATGACACAGTTGACAGATGAATAAAAGATTGTTCTGAGCATTTCTCTCTAGTTCCTTTCGTTTCAGGGGAAGCTTGTGAGAAGGGAGGGCCCACATTATTCACAAGATTCACCCATTAGCTTTGTAGTGTGTTAGTGTTATTTTTGTTCATACCTTGATTAAATTCTATTTTGCTGAAACACTACTTTATTGAATTTTGTTTTGCTGAAACACTACTTTATTGAACTCTGTTTTATTGAAACACTACTTTACTAAACTCTGTCTTGCTGAAACTCTGCTTTACTGATTGTTACATTGTTTTCATATGATTCATGCTTGGGTAACTATTAATCATTCTAGTTAGCAATCCTTTTTGGTGAATTTATGAAATATTGATAATTAGGGATAGGTGCTAAAGATTCCTGCTTGGGGAATAGGGTCATGTTCTCTGTTAGAGATAGTTATCCTTTAGTGCATGTCAATTATTTCAATTAGCAATGAGTTCATGAAAGTGTGCTAATCGAAAATAGGTGTTGAAGATTCATGCTTGAGGAATAGGGTCATGTTCTCTGTTAAGCGGTAGTTAGTCTTTAGTGTGTGTCAATCATTTCAATTAGCAATAGTGTGGTGATCGGAAACAGGTGCTGAAGATTCCTACTTTGGGAATAGGGTCCTGTTCTCTGTTATAAGATAGCTAGTCTTTCCTTTTGCAGTGTCTTGAAGGATTTCTTTCTAGGTTGTTATTTTCTTAATGTAATCCAGGATTCTTTGGACAATTATTTCTTTAAACCTTGAACTCTGCAATAGGTAGATTTCTTTCCTGTAATTCAAGTTAGAACTTCAGTTTGTTCAAGGCAAAGTGTGATTAATATGTTTTTACTACAACTCTAGGTTGCTTTTGAGATTGAGCATATATAGTGGGTGATTACCTTTGAAATAAACAGACTTCCCTGGGTTGACAATTTATGTAGCACTTGATTGTTTAGTTAAATAAGAAATTATAGTAACCAACAATTTCCTAGACTTGAGTGACTCGAGACGAGTTACATGTGAGTTTTGGGGGCCTGTTGGCCCTCGACCAAGTTTTGAGGAAACCTTGTTCACGTTTGGACCACCTTTTGGACTTTGATGCAAGGATAGAAGATGGAGTGCCATGGAGGAGCTGAGATAGAAGATATCACTTGTTTTTAGGGCTATGTGGACCCAACAAGGGGTTGATTAGGGTTTTGTAATGGATTATGGGATGTTGGCCCATGGATTTACCCATGTTTAGGACTTTTTGTAAGGAAATGTAAAAGTATAAATAGATAAGAATGCATGGTAGAAGACACACTTAGGAGAGACTTAGAGCATGAAGTCTAAGTGGCTAAGTGAAATAGTTTTGGGTTGTTTTGTGCAACAAATTGTGTATGTAAGGCTTTGTGCTTGATAGAGAAGTTGGCTTTGTGTCGTGACCTAGTTTTGGGAAGGAGGATCTGGTGCTCAATGCACAAATATCTTGTCCTCTGTGAAGCTTGGCTCTGTGTCTTAGTGCACGGGAGTAGATGCATGTAATAGACAAAGAATAATAAATAAGATGAAGTAGTTGGTGGACGTAGCCCCACACTGGGGTGAACCACATATATCTTGTGTCTTTGGTGTGCTTTGCTCTATGTGTGTTTTCCATTTATCTGCTTAGTGTTTTTTTTATTATGTATAATGGATATATCTAATGTTGCTTAGTGCGTTACTTGTGCTTTATGAATGCCTGCTAGATCTAACTCGGTGCTATGTGCTAAATGATTGAAGTATCTTTACTATTACTGCGTCGATCTATCTTAGGGTTTTGTTCTGCGATGTTACTGAAGCTAATGAGTTAATGAATATCATCTTGTAGTGTTAATAGAATACTCTGTGAAGTGCTTCCATCACATATCTATGTCCCAACTTGGTTACAGACACCTGAGTCCTGTAACCCCCCCTTATCCTACCTCGGGTGAGATTTCGCTTGCTTCGCAGGTGTTTCTGAAAGGGTCAGTGGTTAGGGTTTTTTTGGTGCACTGTTGAAGCATTGAACCCTGGGTCTACCCCTGTGCCAACACTATGTTTAAACTTTTAAAGTGATTAGTAGAGATAACATGTGTTGTTGCATTGTATTCCTAACCTTTTGCAAGTCAGCTTTGGGAGGAGACCAGTAATCGAGGAGGCGGAAACAAGTGAAAGAGGATGACACCAACCACATGGAATAAAGGTGCATTCATTAAACCTCTTTCCTTTCTTTCTCATCACTTAGTTTATTTGGTTTTGGGGTATTTTAAGGGTAGAACTGTATTTTAAGGGAGTTAGCGCTCTACCTTTACCTTTGACCCAATATAGGGGGATTTTCCCCGTAGCATAAATGAGCGATAAGAGGAAGTAAAATGAATGGAATGGATGTATGTAAGTGCTAATAATGGTGACAAATCAATGACCCAACAATAAACCCAATTGTAAAATATTTCTTTGAATTTTTACATTCACATTTACTTCAAAAACCACAGACTTGAATCCATGCACTTTGAAATATACTAATAAAATTCACTTTCTACTTTTTCACATGCACCCCTATTTATATATATATATATAGATAGATAGATAGATAGATAGATAGATAGATAAATAGATAGATAGATAGATAGATAGATAGATAGATAGATAGATAGATAAATAGATAGATAGATAGATAGATAGATAGATATATCCTGATATGTTCCCCCTTTCTTGAAAATTCCTTAGCATAACATCAATGACAATGTGTTCATTGTAATGCCTTAATAAAACATCATTAAAAACATGTTCAACATTAGGTTTATCTTTTTCGCACGTCAACTGATAATTGAATCATAATATGACTTCTCTATGATCTAGGTTTCACACATTACACTTGGAAAATGTAGAGTGAATGTGTGGGGTCTCTCCTCTAGCTAGAGTTCACAATCAAACATTTGGACAACAAGAAACAAGGTGTGTCTTATCTAATCGCTAGGATTTGAATGTAGGGAGCATTGAGCAGAAAGGGAACAATGGGTGGTGCGCCCAATTGTTGGTGTGAAGTAGTGTGCAATTTAGACAATGAAAATAATTTGCGGGCAATGTTGGACAATAGAGTGAGTTCGTGGTGGATATTACACAACTATACTAAGTCATGGGAAACAAATGAATTAAACATGGGATTTCCAAATCTCAAACAATGGCTTAGTAGAGGATAAAATGATCCATCTAGGATTAGATGCGTTCAAAAAAAAACCAAACAACCCTCTAATGGTTTCACATGCCCAAAAAGAGAAAACAGTGTGTGGGAACTTTAGTTCATCAGTCAAACAATAAGAATTTTCCCCGAAGAGAGAGAAAGAAAAAATCCCAGGAGAGAGAAATATGGTTTTATCAAGTTCTCTAATAGCTCCAAAAATATGACTATGGATATTCCCTCACCCAATGCATTCACTAGTGGGGACAAACTAACTATTGAAATGGGTAAGCACAATTTAACCAATAATCTTTCTGAAAACCTATCACAAAGTAAAGTAAAAGAATATGAAGCAAGTAACTATACTTCCACTCATTAATATACAAAGAATCCATTTAAAAAATATAATCGAGAATCTTTGATAACACAATGGTGAATTAAATCACATCACACAGAGGGAAAACAACTCAATGAGACATGATTTTTACCCTAGAACCAAAATTAGGAAAACCAATTTCAATGGTGCTTGATATTCTTATTTTTGCAATTTTTTAATACAATGCTCTCCTCCTCCCTGGCTAAAATCTATTTGAGAATGAATGAGAGTGAAGAAATAGGGATATCTAGGGGGTAAGGGAATGCCAACAACCATGGCTCTTCACTTCCCATTCCTTATCCTTCTCTCCTATTCGTTTCCATATCTTTTAACCAATTTTCTTTAACTTTTCTTGTACATCCTTATTTGGCTTATTCAATGTTAACCTTACATTGTTTTACATAGTTTACATATTATTCGTTGATTGTCAATTTGTTTTGCAGGTACTTAGTCTTATCCATTCTTCGAACCAAATCCATTTTGGATCATTTCTCTTTGTTCCTAGTTTACGTTTTAATTATTTGTTATGTCAAACATCTATATTAGCAATTACCTTGATATAGGCTATAGATCATAATGTTATTTTGTTATTTTTTGGATCAAAACCATTCAATGTAATTTTAGTATAAGCATATCCAGAACTCCTAGAGAAAATAATCCTATGGATTTTATGAATAGCTTTGAAATTTTTGATGTAATAGATTCTCAACAAGCCTGGGAAGAATGTGATTTGTTTGTACAACTATTGATATATAAGTAGCTAACTTTACAATAATAATAATAATAATAATAAAATAATTGTTAAAAATTAAATCAATAAAAACCATTAAATCATTAATAATTATTATTAATATATTATATTATTATTGTTATTAAATCAACGTTTTTTTTTCACTTCATTATACTTTTTACTAAGACAGTGCATTACAAGGTGCATGTCAAATTATGTGATGCAAGAATGACACAAATTTGATGCAAATCACGATGTCACCCTTTGTGTCATATTTTACGTCGCATTTTCTTCATTTTTTTTCAAATTTTCTTCAATTTGTTCACAAAAAAATACACTATGAAGTGACACGAATGACAAAACTACATCCCTATATTGTGGCAGTGAGTGAAATTTGGTTTTATGTTGGGATGTATGTCAAAAAAATTGTGTTGTAAGGTGGATATGTTTGGCTATATGTATGTGATGTGGGACTATATGAAAGTGAGGTGGGGTTGTACGTTGGGCATGTGGGGTTGTAACAAGTGAAGTTGGGTTGTAACTTGGGGATGTTGAGATATATCTTATTGATGTTGGAGAATAAGTAGGAATTGTAGGGGAATATGTTTTAGAAGTAGGACTATATAAAAGAGAATTAATTTATATACCTTAAATTTATTTATTGGTGGGCATAGAAGTAGAGGAGGTGGTGGAGTAGGTATCAGAGTCTATGACTATAAGACAAGATAAAATGATAGGAGATCAAGGAGAGTAAAAGAAGGATGAAATAGAAACAAAGGAAGCAAAGGGGGTTGTGAATCTCATATAGGAGAGGATGTGATCAATTTGACACCTTAGGCCAATGCATGTCATCTATTTTAAAACATAGATTTGTTGAATTGAATTTGAACACCCAAAGTGATGGCTATGTGGTAGTGAAATATTTTTTGAATATAAATGTGACAAATTATGTAAGATTTCCCCTTCACTCTCACATTGTTGATGATGTCAAAGAGGAATTAAAGAGGGATAATAAACAATGCTTTGGTTCACTCAAATAAAAGGATGTGATTTTTATTAGAACAAACCAATGACTTACCATGTAATTGATAGACTCATGAGGGTTGTTGAAATTGATCATGTCTACTGAAGAAGTTCCAATGTGTATATATAGAACTTATTTGAAGATCTTGGAGTCTATTAATAAGAATAGTATTAACTATATGAAAAGGAATCATGTTCACTTTACAAGAGTTTTATAAACTAATAATGGTGTATTTAGTGGGATCCACCATAATGGTAAAGCATTGATATATTTGGATGTACAAAAGGATTTACAATATGGGATTGAGATTTTTTCGTTTATGAAAACACAGTGATTTTGATAGATTTGTTCACTGGTGTTGTACCACTTAAATATTTTTACAAAGATAGATATGGTTGAGAAATAAAATATATTGAATGAAATGTTTCATGTCAATTATTTAAGGCAATGAAATATGGATGAAAGAAACCAATGTGTGATTGTAGTTGTACATAAGAAAAAAACAATGTCCATGTAATTGTGGTTGAATTGTATTAATTAATAATACCTAATGCAGGAGCATATTTGGCCTTGGGAAATCAACATTAACCAAAAATATTTAGATTTCAAGTTTGTTATTGTAGGATGAAATAAGGGTGTTTCAACTCCAGGCGTGATGCAAATCCACCTTGTTGCAACTCCATTTCAATGCTACAAATCATGCTATGTTGAAACTCTAGACATAAAATTCCATGGTGGTACAACTCCACATGCTGCAACTCCAAATTCTATGGGTTATGTGGGGATGTAAATCCATGTTTATTGGGTGGACTTCATGGACATTGGTGAACCATTTACAAGAGGAATTTGAATAGATTTGGAAATGGTTTTGAAGAAGTGTAATTGTCATAACATCTCGCTTCCAATGCACATTTGGGGAATGATTGAAGAATTTGAAATAATGGAAATAGTCCAACTTCCAAGGTACCATTTGAAATAAATGTGATGGGAGGGGAAGTGAGGAATCTCAGAAGAATTAGAAAGAGGGGTATGTATGCAGGGGATAATGCAAAGGAAGTCGATGCCCAATTTTGATTTTCAGCATGGAACAAAGAACACACACCTAGTTTATTAAATAAAGAATGAAAAAAAAACAAATTGTCTCGTGATGTACTCATATTGTAAACGATAAATTTATTTCTATGTTAATAAAGAAATCTGAAATCACAGATTAAATTGGTGTTGTAATATCTTGTTTCCATTTCTATAACTAAGTGATTCCTCATTATATTAGTTTAGTTATGATGTTGTCATTGCTAGTACACTGGTAGTTGTGCACTATGTGTGCAGAGACCAAGTTTATGTGTTGGGTGAGTAAAAAACCTAAGGGTTATTGCATCAAGTGGTATCATATTTACTTTATGTCCTTATATTTGGTTCTTGAGAAGTGTTCTGTGTAAAAACGTGGTTGTGGGAGATAAGTTATGAGGGAAAATGCCTATAAGTAAGGCTTGTGAATGTTAGTATGAGTGAGGGATACAAGACAACTTGTGAGGATGCATCCCCATCGAGCAGGAGTAGCACAAGGAGGTGAAAAGAAACAAGAATTATAGGAATTGAGAAGGAGGATAGAATAATGTGAAAATTAAAGGCTTGGAGATGCTGAAGAAAACTTAGAGATGGAAGACAATATCAAAGAAGAGATAAATAATAAAGAAGGGGACCCAACAATGAGGTAGAACAAGGGTGGAATTTCCCTACTATGATGGTAGTTTGACAATGGAGACCCTATTTGATTAGATAGAGGATCTCGAAAGGTACTTTGAGTATGAGAATGTTCAGGACCACAACTGGGTTCAATTTTCCATGACATAAAGGGTTGTTGAACTCATTCTTATAATNGCGGTGAATTAGTATAATATACTTTTTACTTTAATTGGGCATTCACCAATCATTCATTAACTTTAAAAAAGTAAATGTATGTAAACTCAAATCACGGTACACATAGTTTAACATGGAAACCCTTTCGGGAGAAAACCACAAAACATTTATCTTTATAAATGTCTGTAGGCACCAACCTATTGTTAGAAAACTTGTAGACACCAACCTGCAGGAGACACCAATATCCTTAGTTGATAACCAACTCAACAAGATATTATGTAGGCACCAACCTACTAGAGACACAAATCTCCTTAGATGAGCACCAACTCAACCATATATTATGTAGGCACCAACCTATTGGAGACACCAATCTCCTCAATTGAGCCCCAAATCTGTAAGATATATATAGACACCAATCTAATATCTTCATACACATAGTACTTTTGAATTCACCTCCATGCTTCATACTTCATGTGTTTCACAACATCATCATACCCTTAACTTTCATTCTCCAACACCTCCCCTTGCTTCATACCTCAGACATAGATTCAAAACTTAATCAAATTTAGACATAATTCCATAGAAAACCTTGTAGCATCATTCCCATAATATAATCCTATACTGCAGCATTACAAACTCAAGACAACTTACTTTGCAACATCATGGACCTTAGTCATTCATAGTGCACCCTTAAAGCTCCAAGAAAAATCCTCTTGACCTTTAGACCCAAGAATACTCTCCAACTTCTCATGCGTACCTCAAATCTCTTCTACACACCTTAGACTTGATATTATTTCTTGGATTATCTTCACATGTAAACATATATCTTGTATTTATAGTGTTTTTTTGCTCACTTTTAGGGATGACTTGAAATTTTTGGTTGGGTTGTCTAATAGAAAAATTTGTATCTCCTAATTCCTAAGGATTTAGAGGGAATTCCATATATCATTGGAAAGGTATCAGAATAATATTTCCAACCATATAACCTATTAATCCTGATATTGTTTGTGGCTCAACAAACAATGTCAAATCATCTCAAAGTAAATGATATTTGATTCAATACTACTCTTTTGCCTTAAAAATAAGTATGAGATTCCAATAAATTTATAGATAGAAATACAAAGGCCATATCTTGTTCTTTAAGACTTTTTATAAGTTGTCAGAGGCTGAGAAGAAGAATTCAGATAAACAAAATTGAAATACAAATTAAGGTATCGAGTTAAGATAAATATCACTTTAATTTCAATAGTAGAAATAACAAGATATGTGTCTATGTTATGAATTTCATTAAATAGATGATAAAAAAATCATAAATATATAGGTATTATCTTGCTCACATCAAGACAGGGGAAATTCTATACCTGAGTAAATGTTTAATAGACAAACTACAATAGAAGTTGTACTAATTAATTGCAGCCATTCACAACTCAAACACCATAATTTGAAGAAAGTGAATTATGGGAACATATGTAACATCACACAAGGTGAACACGACTTAAATAAACAAGAAGCATAATCTCATATATCTTTGAAAAAAATGAAGTTCTTTATTGAAAATATCCTACCACATTAAGGCTCTAAGAGTCCTTTCTATCATTCTACAACATTCTTTTATAGAAATAGGTTCATAACCAAAATTGGTTATCTCCTCCTAATATTAAGTTAACATTACAAAAATATATACAAAATATGCCAAAATTCTAGGAACAGATTCTTCAAAATCTCTAAATTTTCTCAAAGTGGTTTCCAAGTTCAATGAAGCTACTTCAATCATTCCCACTCCTGACTTGGTGGATATTTACAAGAAATGATTTTTTTTTAGGAAATATCTACCTCAATATATCTTTCATATGTAGGAGAATAGTTGAATAAATTCTTGAGATGCCATAAAAGCAAGAAATATTCATCCAGTAAGTTGAAAATTCTTCAGTTGTTCCCTTAAACTTCTTGTCATTTTCTCTTGCTTTTACAACAATGGTTGATATTTTGGAAAACAAAGTAAACCATTTTTACCATAAATTTCTGGTAAACCCATTTCCACCATTCTTTTATAATGGTTATTAAACCATTCTACATTCTTTTGAAGATGGGTTAATTTATTCTGGACCTGCTGAATAAGATTTATTTTTGCAAAAATCGTTTCTACCTCCATGATTGTATTTTTTCTATATTTAAAACCATATTGATTGAATTACTCTTTTGTCTTGGAATTGAGAACTTTAATTATTTGATTAGCTATTTGAGGTTTATTTCCCAATTCTTGTAAATCAACTTCTACATATTTTTCAACCTTTCTGACCAAACTAGCCTCTTCTTCCATGATCATGAAATACCTCCACATTCTATTTATTTGTTCAATAATTTTATCCCAAATAACATGTCTGGCTCCCATTAGATATGATTTCCTTGAAAGATTGTTTTTCAACATATCAAATTTTTCCTGCAGTTTGGATTTTGCTCCATGTAATTTCTTGAGTTTCCTCTCTTTCTCTCCCATGTCCTCCTTTAGACGTTTGATTTCAGTTTCATGAGTAGAGGCTTCTCTTTTTTATTTATTTATCTCAATTTCTTTAAGATCTAAATCAACTAAAGTCCTATCCAATTCTTATGATTTGTTCATTGATGAAGCAATTGTAGAGGAAGATGAAATTCCTTGTTTCAGAACTTCTATCTACTATTGTAAAAATTTGACTTGTTCATTCAGCTGAGCTATAACATTCAAAATTTGTTCCTTCTCCTTTTGGATAGCCATTATTTCAGGGGTTTGGACATGTTCATGATCATTCATTTTAAGTTGTCTTTTAAAAATAATTATTTCATCATCTTTAGAAGTTATCAGATCCTGTATTGGTTCTTCATTAGTAGCATTATCACTTATTATTAAGAGTCTATTTTCCAAGTCTTCTATTCTCATATGTCTGAACCTGGAATTTGTTTGATCTTGTTTCAATTGCTCTTTCAGCTGATTGTTCATTCTTTTCAATTTCTTCATACTGAGAGTAGTCTTGATAATGTCTCTATTAACCATATCTCCTATCTATTTGTCCAGATCCATATTGTCAAATAAGGGTACTTGATCAAGATCAAAAGAAAATTTTGTTGACTTATAATTACTATGACCTTGAACACTTGTGACTTCTAATTCCAAAACATACAAATTCAATCTCCCTTTCTCAAAATCTATTGTAGAAAACAACCTTGTTTTTGATGAATCATTATCTAGCTTTTGTAGTAAAATTTTCTTTATCTATGCATTCTGGTTTTTCATACTGTCATATTTTAAGAATATTCTTTGGGGTTTAGTTTATGAATTATGTTCTCTTGTTGGATTCAATAACATTGAGGGAAGAATATCCATCGAGTAAATGGGTTCCTTTTTAATTTCTCCAATTGTTCTTGTTTTAGATTTATCCTCTTCCTCTAAATTTTCTACTAAAAAATATTCAATTCTCAACCTCTTGTTTGATGACCCTTCTACTGCTTCTTAAGTATTCTTGAATTCTTGATTAAAATTTATATTGAATTCCTTATCTTGTTGTTAAGGAGTATCAATATCCTCAGCTTGGGATGATAGGTATTTATTCTAAACTTCCTACCATCTATTAATATTCCTGATTTTTTCCAGATCATGTCTGCTCTGGTGTTCATATCTTGTTATCTCAAACTCCAATATTCTGGCTTTAATAACCCCCAAAGGATCATATTTCCAATATTTCCCTTGTTCAAGACCCATTCCCTGTAGCATTTCCTCAAAAACATGCAAATATGATCTATTGACAATAATAAAAGGGACAACTTCTCTTTTTGGTTTGAATTTAGTCCTTTTCTTTCTAGGAATAAAATGGATATCATTAGCATCAATACTTTTTCTAATAAATTCCAAAGCAAAAACCATCATAGTTAGGAAAATAGGAAATTTGAAAGGTTTGACTTCTGATCCATACATTGTTATCTCTATATAATCCTCGAACAAGTACCAATCTCCTAAATTAGTTTCTAAAGATTCATGTAAAAGGGATTTTACTCCTGGGAAAATTCTAGGAGGATTCTCTTCATGCAACAAAGTATAAGCCATGGACAAAAATAATTGACATAATCAATAAAGCCAACATTTTGCAACTTAAACCTAACTACATGTGTCTAGTGAATGAATGATAGGGGATTTCCACTTTTGTCTTCAATCTCTAAACTTAAATTTTGGAAATTCCTCATTTTAGAGAAAAGAAGCAAATGCACCAGATACGACTAAAACCTACAATATATGTTCATAGAAAAATAATTGATTTGGTCATGTAAGGAGTCTGATATTAGCTAATAAAAGTAGAATCTATCCAATAATTGAGTATCAGGAGGACAAATGGCCCCAAGAAGACCCAAAATAGAACTTTCCACAAATTTATCAGAGTCATAGCCCAAAACTGAACATATCATAGTGATTATTTCTTATTCATTGGTTGAAAATATTCCAGATTCATAAATTTAAGAGATTTTCAAAGAAAAAAAACTATTTCCCATCAAGGATTGTAGAAAGGCTTGTCTATCTTGGGATTTCAATTGATTAAATTCAACTGCCAGGGTTTCCTCATCCATAATTTGTCCATCAATAAACTCTTCTACAGTTAACATTCAAGCAATTGAACTAGCTTTGATTTCAAACAATAATGACCCTTTTGCAGTGAAACACTTCTCAAAGTAGAAACATACTTATGTGCATACAAATGTACAAATTATGGGAAGTTATAGGTTTGGGGCACGATAAAACGGACTAGGTTCAAACCCCAGACGTTAAATAATCGTTTAATTCCCTATGTCTAGATGTTGATGAATTGTACAATTTATACAGGTCAAAGGATATCCTAGGGTAAAAAATTTGACAATCCCTATCTACTAGGGCAACTTCAGCAGGGGTTACAACCTTGGACTTCTTGACAATGAAGGTTGTCGACATTTTAAGTGAAATAAATAGGAAAAGATGTTTTGGCTCTTACTTGTCAAGTGAACAGAAGAAAAACCCTTTAACTCATCAACAAACTTAGTATCAACAACTCTAATTTTGCAATGAATATGGAATCTGCAACAATGATAGTTGTATTTTGACAAAACAACAAAAATTACCTTTTCCGATGTTTTTATTTTGTTATAACTAAAACCTAAATATAAAAAAAATGAATTAATTATGCTAATTAACAAAAAATGTGTATGAAAACATGATTATATACAAATATACAAATACCGGTGGTTTTTTAAGAAATAGTAAATAGTTTGTTTTTATAACACCGCATGGGTCAGAGTAGTGGTTTTGAATCCCATACAAAAAGTTGCGCAATGGTCTCATCATTTGACACGTCTCATCGGCGGAAAAGATTGTGATGTCACCACGCTGGGGGTTGTTCTCATTAAACATCCGCATATAGGAAGAGCATGAAACATTGATCTTGTTATCTTTTACAATAGATGACTCATACTTACCTCTATATGCCTACACCATAACACATCATTTACATTAGTTTTAATATTTTTAAAAATATAATTAAAACACCTATTCATACGAAGTTGCGATTATAATATTATAACCTAAAATAATATATGATATATACAACTATTATATATAATCAAATAATAGACTAGATCCAAACAAAAGAAAACCTAATCAAAACTTAAAATTAATATATCAAATCTAGACTAAGAAAGAAAATTAAAAAGAAAACTAATATATAGGTAAAGGTGCCTATTCTAATCAAGGTTTTGAATTTTTATGTAGAAATAAATATGTGTTATAACATAAACTATGCTCCCATTTGAGCTAGGTATTTAGAGTAAGAATTCCTTCAAATATAGGGAATCCAAACTAAGCATAAAAAATCCAAAAACAAGATTTCCAACAATGTCTATATTGCAATCTTTATCTTTGACATCTGTAGTCTCCCCCTGTCTTTGACATGAATGACACAAATATTTCCAACAAGGGTCATGTTGTACTTTGGTGGGATATGCTACAAAAGGACATGGTAGACAACCGATAGGGGAAGGTTAGAACTTGGAGGAATATGGTAATAAAAATCAAGGAGAAATTCCTACCTATTGATTACCAACAAAATATATGTAAGCATGTATAGAACTTAAGGAAGAAGGAAACATCTGTTTGGTAGAAAACTAAGGAATTTTTCAAACTATTGCTCAGATCGGGGATAAAATAGCCATATTATCAAAGAGTGGAGAGATATGTGAATGGGTTGAAATATCAGATTCGGGATGAAATTAGAACATGATACTTTCGTAATGCATATAAATCCTATAAAGTTTATTTTAAGGTGGAAGAAAATATTGAAAGGAAATTACAATAAAAATTCTGAGGAAAAGGAACTGGAGGTAGGGGCAGAGAAATTGCTTCTAAAGGAAATGAAAAGGAGGATGAATCCACCAATAGACAAATTAATAGAGGAGGCAATGGCACTAGAAGAGTCATAAGATTTGGAAGAGGAAAAAGTAAGTACATTATTACTTTCTACAGATGTGAAGTATAGGTACATAAGGCATCTTAATGTCCAAAAAATCATAATTCAACAAAAGAAATGAAGGTCGAACATAGGTCATATAGGCATATGAGGCAGTGACTGTTGCTGAAAATGTGATGGTAATTGAACAAGAGAAAGGTGATAATTTGATGTTCTGGAGAGTGTTACTTAAATCTAAAAGGAAGATAGCAGAAGATCTTGATCAAAGGAAGAAATCTTTTAAGACTAAATGTAAAATTCAAGGAAAATGTTGCAATTTGGTCATAGGTGGTGGAAAAATACAAAATTTGGTATCCACAGAAGTCATGGAGAAATTTAAATTAAATAATTTTTCCCATACCAATTCATATAGAGTTTTGTGGCTACAAAAGGGACACCAAGGGACCATGACAGAACAATTCTTGTTAAATTTTCAGATTAGAAATTTCAATGAGCAAGTCTTGTGTGATGTAGTAGAGATGGATGCATGCCATGTACTTCTTGGAATAGCATGGTTGTTTGAAAGGAAATTTTTCCATTATGGCAGAGAGAATATGTATGAATTCACAAAGGTTGGATAGTGGTATAGATTGGAACCAATGCTAGAAAATGAAATGACAACAACAATGAATAGTGGAAAAAAATATTCGAGCAGTAGTAGCAGTAGAGTCATGCTATGTTCAACTATGGAATTTTTGAAAGAACAGAGAAAGGATCATTTCTTTTTATCCATGATGTTGAAAAAAGTCCAAGAGATGGAAAAAATGACTATTGTACCACCGAAGATTCAACCTTTGTTGAATGAATTTAAGTGTATTGTTGTGGATGATCTGCTAGAAGGTCTACCTCCCCTGAGGAGTATATCACATCAAATTCAATTGATACTAGGGTCAAGTTAACATAATAAATATCATCACTAGATGATTCCAGTACAGAGTGAAGAAGTGAATAGACAGGTGCAAGTGTTTCTTGACAAAGGACTAATCCGAGAGAGTTTAAGTCCTTATGTCGTACCAACAGTATTGACACCCAAGAAAGGAGGTGAATGGAGAATGTGTATTGATTCATGAGCTATCAATATCATTACTATTAAGCACATGTTTACCTTACCAAGGATGGATCCTGATGGATGGCTTCAGTGGGGCCAATTACTTTTCAAATATCAATTTGAAGAGTGGATATCATTAGATTTGGATAAGGGAACTGATGAATGGAAAATAACATTCAATACAAAGGATGGACTATTTGAGTGGCTAATCATGTCGTTTGGGTTAAATAATCCTCCTAGCACACTCATGAGGATTATGAATGAAGTCTTGAAACCATTTTTGGGAAAATTTGTTGTTTTATACCTAGATGACATTTTGATATTCAGTATAACCAAAGAAGAACACCTAGATCACGTGAGGAAGGTGTTGCAACAACTGAGTGAAGAGAAACCGCTAATAAATTTGAAGAAATGCACATTTATGAAATAAGAGTTATTGTACTTGGGATTTTTAATTTCCAATGAAGGCTTGAAGATGGATCCTGAAAAGTTAAAGGCCATTTTAGATTGGCCAACACCTAAGTGTACATTTGATGTGAGAAGCTTCCATGGTTTGGAAAGATTCTACGGGAGATTCATCCAAAATTTTAGTGATATGTGTGCACCACTTATAGAGTGTATGAAGAAAGTGACTTTCTAGTGGACAACAACAAACATGAAATCATTTGAAAAATTGAAGAAAAAAGTATCTGAACAACCATTTTTTGTGCTTCTAAATCTCAATAAAGTATTTCAAGTGGGCTAGGATGTAAGTGGTTCAATGATTAGAGCAGTTTTAAGCCAAGAAGGAAGTTCAATTGCATTCTTCAGTGAAAAATTGAATGATTCTAAGAAGAAGTACTATGTTTATGATCAATAATTTTATGTTATTGTACAAGCCTTGAATAAATGGAAACATTACTTGCTACCAAAGGAGTTTGTCTTATTTACTGATCATAAGGCGTTGCAGTACATCAACATTCAAGGTAAGATAAATCAAAATCATTCCAAATGGGTACAATTTTCACAAAGTTACTCATTTGTTTTGAAGCACAGGTATGGAAAATAGAATAAAGTTGCAAATGCATTAAGCCAAAGCATAATTTTATTGAATACTTTGTCAGTTGAAATTGTTAGTTTGGAATGTATGAAGGAGTTGTATATAAAGGACATAGATTTTTCAAAGGCTTTGGAAGAATGCAATGCGTCTTGGAGCATCGATAGAACACTGTATTTGGATTTTCACATCTAAGAAGGATTCTTGTTTAATAATCAAAGTTTGTGCATTCCATGGAGCTCATTGCGGCTAAATATTGTTAGACAGTTGCATAGTGGAGATTTAGGTGGAAATTTTGGCATTGATAAGACCAAAACATTAGTGAAGGAAATACACTTTTGGCCCAACAACAACAAGGATGTTAAGAATTTTGTTGATTGTTGTAGAGTTTGTTAGCTATCAAAAGGAAAGAGCCAAAACATGGGGTTATATACACCATTTTCGATACCTGAGATACCATGGGAAGATACAAGTATGGAATTCATTATGGGACTACCTAGGACACAAAGAGGTCATGATTCTAAGGTGGTTGTAGTGGGAAGGTTTTTGAAGATGGAAATTTTCATACCATGTAAGAAAACCAGTGATGTTACTAAAGTGGATGTTTGATTTTTCGAGAGATTCTGAGGTTACATGGACTACCAAGAAGTATCACTTCTGGCATATATAATAGATTCATTGGAAATTTTTGGAGTGTACTTTGGAATAAGATGGGTTCCAATTTGTTGTACAATTTTCCATACCATACACAAATAGATGGCCATATCAAGGTGGTTAACCGAAGTCTTCAAATTTTTTTGAGGAGTTTGAGTGGAGAAAAACTAGGGAAATGGAATTTCGTTTTGGCCCAGGATAAATTTGCGTACAATGATTCAATCAATAGGTATGTGGGTAAAACTCCATTTCATATTGTTTATGTAAGGTCACCAAAAGGATTTGTGGATTTAGTTAAGTTACCAAATATGGAGGACAAGAGGAATGTTGATGCAAGTGGTTTTACAGAGGTCATATAGGAGATGCTTGAGAAGATCAGGCAGACACTACAACAAAGCAATACTATATATAAGAAAGGATCATATTTGTGAAGAAGACAAAACATTTTTGAAGAAGTAGAGTTGGTAATGGCACATTTAAGGAAAGAAAAATTCCCTGGAGATGATGAAGAAGGTACCCTGGTTGAATGGAAGAAACAAATACTCATTAAACTAGCCAAAGAATTAGAGAAAATATTAGTGAAGAGGGTTAGTAAAACAACATGAAATAAGGAGTATTATGAATATTTTTTATGTTGGAATGTAGCTCAATACTGAGAGGGGGGGTGAATCAGTATTAATAACCTTGATCAATTTTCAAATAATTATTTATTAACTTTATTGATCAGTAAGAAACTTCAGTAAATACCATCAATAAGTATAAACTTAAATTACAAATTACAAGTTTTATATGAATATTTATTTAGAGCACCGGCTCTAGGAGACAACAATTCCCTTGTTCAGGGCACCAACCCTAAGAAGCTCCAACTCCCCCTTTGTTTCAGGGCTCCAAACTTAGGAAACACCAACCCTAGGAAGCACCAACCCCAGGGAGAACCAACTCCTTGTCTTTAAACTTTTATTTATTAAAGGATACTAATCCGTCCTTGCTCCTCTCTTACACCCTCACTTCATAAGTATCTTCATATTTCTTCCTTGGACTTTGCACTTTATTTTGATCTTCTGATGTAGACCACAAAGACACCTTCTTCTCACCTTCCATTATTTTTATATAGTCTTCTAAAGAGTGTGAATTTGAATCAATGTGTCTTTTGATAATGAAACATTGCACCCTTTTGTTTTAAGTAATAATAATGTTACTTTTAAAAAATATATTTTCTTTCTTTTATTTATATTCATAAATCCATAATTAAGGCACCCTATTTAGTTAGGCCCTCTTTTAATCCTTTTAAAGGATATCTCTACATAAATCCCATATGACCAGTTTTCCGGTGACCTTGGCTAGTTATTTTTGGCACTAGCTCCTCGTCCTTTAACTTCCAAATGACTTCAAAATCGAAACCTTTGACCTTATGTTATACTAGTGGCGCTAACATCCGAATTAATTCTTATTTTAATTCATATGACCACTCTTATGGTGACCAGATGCTAAATCCATATGAAAACTTAATTCTCTGCATGTTAAATTGGTGCGTAGAAGCAACCAAGAACCTTTGATCATCAAGTGACCATAGACAGTGACCAAGCGCTATGCTTGTTGAGTTCTTTATACAACCGTTAAAATTATTACAAATTGACGGATGAGATTTAGTCAGTGATGGGAATGAACGGTCTTCATTCATTTCGGGGGACAAGTTTCACCTCGGATATTACATATCCTAGGGGCCAAAATCCCTAATATTTTGACGTGTGGAATCATGATCAATGGTTCACATCATTTCGGGGGTCGTAGATTTATTGACCTTCACGCTTGTTTGTTAGGCGAGATGCATCTCTGCCGTAGGATCTCCTCCTTCCTCAATCACGATCAACGATGGATTATTTATCCTAGTCCTTTACTTCGATCAACGACTATGTTTTAATCGCATGGTGAGCGAATGGTGGAGGTTTGATCTGGTTCTTTTATTATTAATCCAACCATCTATATTGAATCTTTCTCTAGATCAAATAATCACAAATTCTATTTGGTTCAACGACTAGATCTTGGTCCGATCCAAATCTAACAACTATTTTAGATTTCTCTTAACTTCAATAGTTCTTCACCTACTAACTGGGAAGGATCATTGATCCTGTAAAGTGATCGATGATCACTTAAAACATTTTATGATCTCATTCATGTTCACGTTCACAGAGATACTTTCACTTGATGATTCCTCTTGAAGACACAATTAATTCAATATACATAGATAACTCTTATAGGCACAATTACTTCATGAACAAGGTTCTTGATCAACACTTGAACATAGTTTTTTTTTTCATTTCTCATTAAATATCATTCTGTATAGCTTATACTTTTTTGTCTACAATCTGTTATAATGTGATTGCATATTCAATTCCTTTTCTGCTACAAATACAATAATCTTTGCAAATTCCTCATTACTTTATTTTCTTTTGTCACATATTTACTGTTGTAATGGTTGCAATTAATCAACTTTATCTTCTACAAATTTTTATGTCTTCTTCCCCTGTAAACAAAAATTCTCTATGACCAGAGTTAACATAAAAAACAAATTATTTCTTCTTTGTTCCTCTTTGAGAGGTTGAATAGCATGGTACATTAACAGTGTTATAATCTGATGGATTTGTCTGGATGATACACCTATATAGACCCTTGTTGACATCAATGGCCACTTCATAACACAATGTGACCATATTGGCCTTCTTGACATCAAAGCCAACACCATATTACTATGTTCAACATTCTCCCCTTTTGGCATTGATGGAAACACCATAGATCTTAATATTATTTTCTCTCCCCCTTTGACAACAATGACAGAGGGGGTATTTTTTTTCTCCCTTTGAAGTGATGCTCCCCTTGAGGTGATGCTCCCCCTGTCCATATATTTGTTTATACAATTTTTTTAATGAGGTATGGAGGTTACCCCTAATTTTTTTCTTAGATTTTCAAATGTACTTCTAGGTAAGGGTTTTGTAAAAATGTCTGGAATTTGTTCTTTTGTGCCTACATATTCTACTTTCATCAATTTTTGAGCAACCTGATCTCTTAAGAAATGATATTTGATTGGGATATGTTTGGTATTAGAGTGAACTACAATATTTTTTGATATATTTATGGCACTAGTGTTATCATAGTTAATGGTGATGGGATGATCATATTTTATTTGTAAATATTTTAGAGTCTGTTTCATCTAGATCCTTGTGTGCAACAATATGGAACAACAATGTATTATGATTATGTAGTAGAGAGTGATATAAATGTTTGTTTCTTTCTTATCCATGCCACCATACATTTTCCTATAAAATATTCTCCTCCACTGGTGCTTTTCTATCATCTACACTACCATCCCAATCTACATCAATGTATGCATTCAATTGAAAGTCTTTTTTCTTTGGATACAATAATCCAAAATCTCAGTTAGCTTTAAGATATCTAAATATCTGTTTTACTTCTTTTAAGTGAGATTATTTATGTGCAGATTAAAATCTTCCAACGATTCCTACAAACTCCATGATGTCAGGTCTTGTTGTTGTTTGTATATAGTATACTTCCAACCATTGACCTGTACATAGTTTGGTCTACTTTTGGTGAGTCATATTCTAGGCTTAGTTTGCATCTTGTGACCATGGGAGTGCACATAGGTTTACTATATTCCATTTGGAATTTACTTAACATTTATTTGACATATTTATCTTGATAAATGACTATTCCTTTATCTTTTTGAGTGACTTGTAAACCTAGGAAGAAAGTCAGTTCTTCTAGCATATACATTTCAAACTCTTCTTGTATTTTTGTTGCAATTTTTTCTCTTAGTATGGTAAGATTATTTTCAAATATGATATCATCTACATATACCACCACAAAAATCATACATTGATCCTCAATTTTTATATATAGGTTTTTGTCAGTATTCCCTCTCTTATATCCTTGATTTTGCAGATACTGATAAAGTTTTGAGAACCATGCTCTAAGGGCTTGTTTAAGACCATACAAAGCCTTCTTTAGTTTGCACATATAGTCTTGATTTTATATTAATATGAATCCTTCTGGTTGCTCAATATAGACTTCTTCTTCTAATGTTCCATTCAAAAACGATGACTTGACATCCATTTGATAAATTTTGAAGCTTCTGAAGCATGCAAATTCCAGGAACATTTTGATGGCTTCTAGTCTTTCTATTGGGGAGAAAGTCTCTTCAAAGTCAATACATTCCACTTGGACATATCCCTTGAATACTAATCTAGATTTGTTATTTATGATATGTCCATTTTCATTGAGTTTTTTTTTGAACATCCACTTGGTTCCTACGACATTCTTTTCCTTGGGTCTAGGGACAAGTTCCCATGTATTATTTTTCTCAATTTGATCATGTTCCTCGTTCATTTATTTTATCCAGTCTTCACTCTTGCTGGCTTCTGCAAAATTTCTGGGTTTTATTAATGAAATCATTTCCTGTTTAGAATAAAATCTGATTTTCCTTCTTGTTTCTACACTTGAATCTTTATCCCCTATAATCTGATTTTCAGAGTGATTCTTTTGAACTCTTTTTGATGGTGCTTTTGGAAAGGGTGTTTCTTCCTCATACTTCTCATCATTGATTTGTTGTTCTTTATCTTGTAGTTATTGAGTATCTTATTCATTTTTTGATTCACCATCTTCTTCTTCATCATTGTTTCTTCTCCATTCATCATTTTTTTAATTCATCTTGATATTTGATTTTTCTCAATTTTAGATCATCTATTTTCACATTTTCACTTTCCAGTATTTTGTGCAATCTTAGATTATATCACTTGTAATCCTTTTTGTTAGCTGAATATCCCAAAAATATACCTTCATCTGATCTATAGTCAAATTTCCCTAGATTATCTTCATCCCTCTTGATGTAACACTTAATTCCAAAGTCTATGAAATGTTTCACAGATGTTGGTCTTCCAAACAACAATTCATAAAGTTTTTTCTCATGGTTAGCTTTAAGTTGTGCTCGGGTAAGTATGTGGATTGTTGTATATATTGAATCTCTCCAAAATTTGTCTGGAAGCTTGGCTTCATTCAACATAGCTCTTGCAGCCTCTTAAACAATTTTATTTTTCCTCTCAACAACTCCATTATGTTGAGGAGTTCTTGGAGATGAGAATCATTTCTTGATTCCATGATATTCACAAAATTTATTGAATTATTTAGAGGCAAATTCCCCTCCATTATTTGATCTTAAACATTTGATTTTGAGATCCGTTTCATTCTCTACATAATTTTTAAATACTTTAAAATTTTCAAATGCCTCATACTTTTCTAACAAAATATACCTAGGTCATCCTTGTGTAGTCATCAATGATAAACATGAAGTAGTGTTCCCCTTGTATGCTTCTAGTCCTAGAGGTCCCACACAGATCATTGTGAAAAATCTCCAAGGGTTTTGAGGTAGAATGTTATTTTTTATTGAATCCGATTCTTGTCTCATTTCCTTATTGACAGTGTTTGCAAACATGACCTGAGGTGATCTAGGTGGATATTGGTGGCCACCCACCTATTCCAAATGGCTCCTTTTGACAATTGTAGTTCAACATGTTCTTTTTTAATTCTTTGTAATTGTTGGTTCTACACTTTCGGGGTTATATGAATCCCTACAAATATTCCAGGTGGAGATTGGTGGCCTCCCACCTAATCCAACTAGCTTATTTTGGAATTGTTCATGTCAATACATCTTTATGTACTTCCAAAGCCGTTTTGGGTCCCTAAACAATTTTTTTTTGGCTTTCCACAGTCAAAATGTAGACGGAGTCAGATTTTGACAAAATAATGTGTATTTATCGAAAATACCTTTCCAACAGGCTATCACGTGCCTGAAATAGAGGTCGTATGCAAACGTTATGACCCCGATAAGTTGAGGTACCAACTTACCCATTGGGGCCCACATAAATTTTGGTGTTTCATCTCCTAGGGTTAGGTTTTTGGATGTCTAGGGTTTTGGCATTCATGAGTAATGATAAAAAGGCCTCTGGAGCCTCATTGTAATATTTTTTCTTATATGGATGCACGTAGCAGCCACATCTCTTCTTAGAGATAGATACCACCATTCAAGCAAGTTGTTTTCAATTCTGCAGTTTTACAGTTTCAACCTATTTCATTTATTCAATAGAAGTTATTATTCATTGGATATATGTTGTTGTTCTCTGTATCTCTATGTTATTGTATTCATTATGTTATTTATTTTATTCCAATCATAAATCAATATCAGTGGTATCAAAGAGGTCTGCTCTTCATTTATTTTTCTTCATGCATGTCTCCGACAAGATTTGGGTACAATAAGTTGGGACTCGAACCAGTTGAGCCTTTTCAATATCGATCGCACCGAGCCCGACCACAACTCATGGGGGACGATAATAAATATGATGGAGCAGGATATCCTTTTAAATTGTTTCTCGAGGAAGCCCTTGTGTTACAAAGGAACAAAATGATGGAAAATTTGTACAAATCCTTCGGCGACTTCCCACATGAGACACATCTTCATAAAGTGGACATGAAAACCCCTTAAAGGTATGACTAAATTTTGATATTCCATTATTTGAAGGATTGATAGATGCAGATTCTATAGATAAATGGATGAATTAGCTCAAAGGGTATTTTTCGGTCCACAATTTTTCCGATAGGGAAAAGATTACTTCTGCACTCCTCAAGGTTGTCCCCCATGTTAAGGACTGGTGGGATACTTACTATGAGAAAATGAACATAGAGGAATATTCAATATTTTTGGTTTCCCCCACATGTTATTCCTTCATGGATGTCATTAAATAACAATACTACCCTATTGGAAGCTACGACAATACACAAGATGGAATACCCTAGGTTAGGAAAGGGACCAGACAGTACCAGATTTCACCAATATTTTCCATACCTTGCACACCAAATTGGGTATCAAAGACTCTAAACAAAATCTATTGCTCAAATATTGTGTTTATATGCATAGATACATTCAAATAGAAATGGAATTTCTCGACATCGCATCATTGGGTACAACTTATAGACATGTTGTCAAGATCGAGCATAAATTTAAGCAAAAGAGGAGAGAGTTTGGATCTGCAAACTCCTCACAGCCAAAGCAGGGAAAAGGAGGCCCCAACGCACAAAACAAGGGACAAAGAAAATATGGTCACTCTTAGGACAACCATTCCAAGCCGTAGCACAAGAAGGGTAATGAGAAGTTGAAGAAGGACATAGGAAAGTGGTGTGAATACCATAAAATCCCTTGGAACAACACCGAATAATGTCACTCCAAGAAGTCACTTATGGCCGAGATGAAATCTTTCGAGCCAAAGGAAGATTATCAGTCCAAATAAAATCTAGAAGGAGGGAATCAGACCATCGATGTCAAGCCCAGTGCCACCATCACTACCACCAAAGACCATTCAAACGAACTAGAAGAAATAGAGGAAGGGTAATGCCTCTTTCAATCATAGATGTGAGTAAAGGGGAATCGACTTCATTTCATTGTCGATAGAGGCAATCATAAGAACCTAATATCACCAGAAGCCATTAAGAGGTTGGACTTGTTGATGACACCACACCTCCTACCATACACCATCGAATGGATTTGCCAAGGAAGAGATCTTCACGTCAGCCAACAATCTCTTCTTCCCTACGACATCAATCCATGCAAAGATGAGGTATTGCGTGATGTTTCTCCCCTTGAAGTTTGTGATGTTATTTTAGGACAACCATATTTGTGGAAGAGACATATTGTGTATGAGTCTAGACTCTGCAATGTGATTATTACTTTTGGTAGACAATTATAAAGGATACCAGAGGTAGCGCGACCTATCGCTATTTCTTTAATCTCTGCTAAGCAATGCAGTAAAGTCATTTCACTAAACGAGAAGTTCATCTTCTTTGTGTTCCATGCTCATAGTAAGAAGAAGGTTGTCACCACATCCTTGACCTCTAGACAGAGCCTCTCTTTGTAGCAGAAGCAAGTGAATGGAAGCATGGAAGAGTATAGAGACATCTTCTCCTCACCCACCATGGTACTGACACACTGCCAAGTCAAGCATCCAATTGATCTAACCCCCGGTGCACCTCTTCCTAATGGACCAATTTATCTTCTCTCACTGATGGAAATGAAGAAATCAAGCATCATATCCAAGAGTTTCTTCAAAAGGGGCACATCAAACCCAACTCCTCCCCTTACAGAATCCTAATTGTACTGGTGCAGAAGAAATACAGGACTTGGTGTCTCTGCATTGATTAAAGAGCATTAAAGAAAATCATAATCAGGAACCGGTACCTAATTCCCCAAATTAATGAAATTCTTGACCAACTTAAGGGGGCCAAGTTATTCAGCAAGAAGTCTGGCTACCACCAGGTTCCCATCGAATCGATTGATGTATTGAAAACGAATTTCAAATCTAAAGAAGGTCTCCTTGAATGGTTAGTCATGCACTTTGGCCTAACAAATGCACCAACAACTTTCATGAGGTTGATGGATGATGTATTGAGACCCTTCACCAACTCTTTTGTGGTGGTATATATGGATGACATCCTCATCTTCAACAGAACTTGGGAGGATCACATGCAACATATTCAACAGGTTTTGAGCACTCTATGGAAACACAATCTATATTCCAACTTGGAAAAATGATCCTTTGCCATGAACATGGTCCAATACTTGGGATACATTTTTTATGAAAATGGGGTACATGTGGATCCGACTAAGATCCAAATCATCTATGACTAGTCAGCCCTAACCACACTAATTGAGCTTTGGAGCTTCTTGGGACTTGCCAACTTCTACCCATGGTTCATGTTGGGATTCTCCCATATTGCATGGGCCCTCATTCAAGTGACCAAGGGTGGTGGAAAGGAAAATTTTGTGTGGGTGAAATAACAACAACGAGAATTTGATGATATGAAGCATCGCTTATGCTCAGCTTCAATACTTTCCTTACACGATCTACAACAACCGTTTGAGATTTAGATCGATGCATATGACTATGTTGTAAGTGTAGTTCTCACTCAACATGGTCATATGGTAGTATACCATAGTGAGACACTCTCAGTTACTGTCCGGAAATACCCCACCTCTGACAAGGAAATGTATTCCATTATAAAATCTTGTTGTCAATGGAAACATTACATTATGGGAAAGGAGATAGTCATCCACACTGATCACAAGCCTCTGTAGTTCATAAAAACATAGGGGAAGTTGTAGAATGACCACCATCAGAAGTGGTCCACATACCTGCAATAGTTCCATCTCAACATCAAGTATAAGATAGGGAGCACAAATTGTGTCGTTGACTGCCTCAATCAACCTCCCGTGGCTACACTCACCACCGTGCTCGATTCCTTTGGGAATGAGGTATCTGAGTGGCCCCAACTTTATCAGAAATATCTTGAATTCACTACAACCTATCAGCTCTTGGTTATAGGTGCAAATATCACTGATTTTCACATTCAGTACAAATTTTTATTCCATCAGGGCCACCTCTGTGTTCCTGCAAGAGAGCATGCCACCCACCTATTCCAACTGGATCCTTTTGACATTTTTAGTTCAGTGTGTTCTTATGTAATTCTTTGTAATTGTGGGTTCTACACTTTCAGGGTTGTCTGAAGCCCTACACAACTTCCAGTTGGATATTAGTGGGCACCCACCTAATCCAACTGGCTTATTTTGGAATTTTTCAAGTCAGTACATATTTCTGTACTTCCAGGGAAGTTTTGGGGATCTAAACAATGTTTTTTTGGCTTGCCACATTCAAACTGTAGACAAAGTTAGAGTTTCATGAAATAATGTGTATTTCTCAAAAATACCTTTCCAACGGGCTATCACGCACCTAAAATAGAGGTCGTACGCAAAATTTACGACCCTGGGAAGTTAAGGTACCAACTTACCCATCGGGGCCCACATAACTTTTGGTGTTTCATCTCCTAGGGTTAGGTTTTTGGCATTCATGAGTAATTTAAAAAGACCTATGGAGCCTCATTGTAATCATTCTGCTAAGATAGATGCGCATAGAAGACACATATCTTCTTAGAGATAGCTACCACCATTCGAGCAAATTGTTTTCATATATGAAGTTTTATAGTTTCAACTTATTTCATTTATTCAATAGAATTTATTGTTCATTGGATAGCTGTTGTTTTTCTCTGTATCTCTGTGTTATTGTATTCAGGACCTGTTATTTATTTCATTCCACTCATAAATCTGGATCATGAGGGCTTGATGATTTTTGGCATGTCTTTTACATCTACCTTTTTACTAGCTTTGATCAGGTTATCAAATCTCAAGTGTCCCATCCTTATGTTTCATAGCCAAATTTCATCTACTTGACTCATATGGCATTCTTCTTCTTCCTCAATATCTAAGATATACACATTTCTTGAGGTTCTTTTTGCAATAACAACTAATTTTTCTGATCCTTCTTCTCTTATTTCACATTTTTGGGAGAAAAAAGGAGTATATGTCCCTGATCACAGTTTGGCTTACATTGAGTAGATTAGGTTTTAAATTTTCTACTAGCAGAACATTTTTTTCTTTATTTTTCGTGTATCACAAGGAAACTGTACATTGTCCTAGTATTTTGGCAGATACATTATTTCCAAAAGTGACTTTACCTTTATCCTTCTTTGTCACAGTGAGAAATTTTCCTTTATCTCATGTCATATGTTTTGAGCATCCACTATCAATATACCATTGACACTTTTTGTTCTTTTCATACAGGGCCACTTTACATTATGTTACTTTTTCTTCTATATTCTTTTCTTTCCATATCTTCTTATCCTATTTGTTAGGGTTGCTTAGCTTCAAGGATTTCATTGGTAAGCTACATTCACTCGTTTTATGGCCATAGTTGTTGTACTTGTGGCATTCAACATTGCACTTTTGTAAAGGAGAGAATGAATTATAATTTATTTTCTCTATATCATTCTTCTTGTTCTTATATCTTTGGACATTTCTTGGTTTTTATTTTCTATAGGATTTACAATGTACTGCTTTGTGTCTAAAGTTGTTGCATGAATAGAAATATCCATCAAAGATATGTTGATATCTATTAGGAGGAGTCCTTTTGATTAATGTATTTCATTTTCCTTCTGTTACCATCCTTCTGATCACTGTATTTCCTTTTCCTTTTGGAGGAGGTGATTTCTTATTCAAAATAATATTTGATGGTGCCATTTTCATCTTGTGACCTTCTCTTTTTAAGGGACTTCTAAGAGAATATGCATAGTGTTGGAATACTGACAGGGGGGTGAATAAGTATGATCATTTTATACCACTTTTAACCACAATATATATTCTTTCACTTTATCAACAATGTTCAACAATTTATCATCAATGTATCATCTATGATTGCATTCCATATATATATCATAATCATGCAACATCACATCAACATCACATCAAGAAAATGGTACACCAGTATTTACGTGGAAAACCAAATGGGAGAAAACCACAAAATTATTTCTTATATATATCAATAATTCATTCATATGAAGCACCAAATTCCCACTTCTCCAGTATAAACTGCAAGGTGGCTACACACCCCTATTTACAGGATCCAACCTAAATGAAGCTACAACTCCCTGAATTCTCTAGCTCCAACTAGAAGGAGGCTACCACCCTCTGGGTTCTCCAACTCTAACCAAAAGGTGGATACAACCACCTAGTTCTCATGCTCCAACCTGAAGGAAGCTCCAACTCCATAAATCTATGGCACCAACTGGAAGGAGGTTACAATCCCCTTTCCTTTCCCCATCACGTCACCCTAAAATATAAGTGTAGACCAACTGTCATAGACTATGAAGCTATCATTGTCACTATCATTTCCATTGTCACATAAACCTGTAATCTATCACTATATCCAACCTGTCACTATATCCAAACTGTCACATTAACCTATAACCTATCACTGTATTCAACCTGTCACTATATCCAGCCTACCACATCAACCTATAACCTATCATTGTAACCAACCTATCACTATATCCGACCCGTCACATCAACTTGTAACCCGTCATTGTATACAACCTGTCACTATATCCAACATGTCACATCAATCTGTAACATGTCATTTTATCCAACATGTCACTATATCCAACCTATCACTGTCACCGATACTGAACCAGATCCTATCACATGGATCATATACCAAGGACACCTCTCAACTAAGTGTCCAACATCACCAACACATACCTCTATAAGCATGTACCAACATCACCACATGCCATCACAAGATATGTGTTAGGTACCTAACCCCTCACGTAGGTAGAATAATATATTTCCATGTAATAAAGGTCAATATTAATAAGGTCTAGCAATAAGGAAGAATAATTCCAATGTAATAAGACCTAATAGAAGCTTTCTCTTCTAGAAAGATCTTCCTCTAGATGGTTCTTTTGATAGACATATTTAGTATAAATAGGAGTCGAGGGTATGTGAACTTTTGTCTTGGATATTATTGTAATAGAGCTCTTCTCTATTGGAGGTTCCCCCTCAAAGAGGAAAGTGAAAATTGCTCTCAGTAATCAAAGTTGTCTTTCTGTTATTATTCTGGTCATTTTGGTATTATTGTGGTGTTGTTATAGTTATATTGTTGATCATCTGCCATTTCTAGCTATTTATTTATGTTCTGCATACTTTTTATATCTGGAATATTACAAGTGGTATCAGATCACCTTCCTCGATAAAAAAAATTGGGTTAATTTTTTTCAGGGTAGAGACATATTCTGGCGTCTTTAAGCTACAAAGATCTATCGTTACGTGTATAAACCCATGATCGGGGATAAATACACACAGGAAATACAAGTGGTACTTAAGCGCACATATGTTGGCCACCCTAGTAACCCCTGTTGGTACCCCTTCGAGTGGTAGCGCATCAGAAAACACCTGCATACGAATCACCCTAGATCTCCTTAAGCCCTCCATAAATAAACTAATTGGTCGCCTAACTGTTATAGTGCCACCGAGAACAACACTCGATAATATACTCTCTAGTAACTAGGTAGTCAGGTAGTACGACTAAGGGCATGTTCTATCCTCCTTAGTTGGTGCCCTGAGATATTGGGCCAAGTACTATTGTTGGACCCCACATGTATATCAGAGAGCTATAGCACAGGGAAAACCCTTATCTATAGAACCCTTGAATACCTAACCCTTGGGACAAAAAGAAAAACAGAACATACAAGATCTATTATGGTGCAAATTTGTCTCCTGCATTCGATTTGTGAAATTACTACACATTTCTTCCTGTTAAGCATTTGGGCATTTCATCACTACAATATTCTTGAGATCGGAGTATAACTCTGCAAGAGTAAAAAAAAAAAAAAACGAGTCTGGATTCAATTGGCACCATTATTTGAGAGCTATTCCGTTGGATTTCTCTCTTCTCCCTTATCGCAGTCATACCTATCATTTTTCACCAATTTTTTTTCTTGTGGACCCAACACCCTTATTTTGGCTTTACCCCATTGGATTCAACTCGTCGCCTTGATTGTTGTGATACACTTCACCCATAACCCATTTTCTATGTGGTCCCACTTCCCCTTTTCATGTTCCCTCATCATCATGGCCCATACCCGTAGCCAAGACTTGGAATCTCTCTTCACTACCTTGCACTCTAATTTCACAGAAACCCAACAAGAAGTGTGACAACTCAGTGCCAATATTTTCAACATCAATCAAAAGATGCATTCCTCCATCGTCGCCTCAATCACAGAACTCAAATAAGAGCTCAAACAAGACATTACTACCCAACTTGAATCTGTCACTACGATGATCTACTCCAAGCTACATATCCTTGCAGATATTCCCTTATCTGACCCACCTTTGCATACCGAAGGTGAAACTTCCTCTCATTCCTAGAATTTTCAACCCCATCACTTTCAGTGTGACCTACGCATTCTGCATGTGGATGTGACCAAATTTGATGGATTGGATCCCAATGGATGGGTAACTTAAATGGAACATTATTTCTCTTTTTATGGCATTACAGATGAGTTGGCCAAACTCCGGTATGGTGTTCTCCATCTAGATCAAGAACGTTGGAAATGGTGGAAATGGAGAAAAAAATTCCTCCAAGGGTATGTGGCTTGGACACACTTTGTGGTAGAGCTTTATGAATGCTTTGACACTGAAACCAACCATTTAGGCCATTTGACAAAGTTGAAACAATCTAGCATAGTGGAAGACTTTATAACTTCTTTTGAGCATCTGGATTTTCATACAGAGGGCATGTCTGATGCTTTTTTCTGAGAATGTTTTATCAGTGGCCTCAAGGATGAGATTCGTTCTCATGTCCTCATGGCTCGGCCTCAGAGTTGGGTGGACGCTACTAAAATATCTAAGGAAGCACAACAGGTTGTCTCTTCTCAAAACCAAAAGCCCTCCTTTATTACTCACACTAAACTAGTAACTCTCACTCCTCCTTCTACTCCACTAAATATCCAGAAATTGACCAGGGAAAAAATGGATGAATGCCAACTCAAAGGCCTTTGTTATAATTGTGATGAAAAATATTTTTCAGAACACAAGTGTAAGGAACAAAATATTTTTATGGCGATCTCGGAGGATGTTTCAGAAGAGGATGTTGAGGCTCCCCTTGTGTCAGTATCACCTGAACCCACTGACATAACCCCTCCCTCAGACCCTCCTGAAGTAGAACCAATCATTTCCCTTAATTCTCTCACTGGCTTCTCTGCTCCCCAAACCCTCACGCTAATTGGTTACATCAAGCATAGGAAGGTCATCATTCTTGTTGATAGTAGAAGCACCCATAATTTTATTCATCGCCACATTTCCCAAGAAACTAATTGATATATCCTTGCAGTCAATAATTTTCAAATCATGATTGCCAATGGTGGGTCCACTAAATGTGGAGGGCGTTGTGAAAATGTGCGTCTCCAAATTGGTGAATACCATCTAAACTCTCATATGTTTTCTATCGACATGGGTGTTTGTGAAATTGTGTTGGGTGTAGAATGGCTAAGGAATTTGGGTCCCATTCTCATGGATTTTAATGATTTAACCATGCAATTTGACCAAGAGGGCCAACAATATAAGTTCCAAGGCATCACTATTGGTTCCCCAGAGATCATTAGTTCCCATCGCATGGAAAATCTTCTCAAAAAAGGTCATTCTAGCATTATTTCCCAACTCCATGCCATACAAGAAATTGAGACACCCTCTATGTCCCAAAACCTCTAATCCATCCTCTCTAAACATCAAGTGGTTTTTTCCACTCCCCGGGGACTCCCTCCTTCACATGGTGTTCATGATCATTCCATTCCCCTTGTCCCCAGAAACCTTCCTCCCAATATTCGTCCCTATCATCACCCTTTTTCCCAAAAAATGAAATTGAGAAAATTCTTCAAGACGTGCTCAACACAGGTGTTATCCACCCTAGTATGAGCCCCTACCCTTCACCTGTGGTCATGGTCCTTAAGAAATAAGGTTCTTGGTGCATGTGTCCTGATTTCTGCGCCCTCAACAAAATCACCATTAAAGAAAAATTTCCCATTCCTGTCATTAAAGACCTCTTGGATGAATTGAGTGGCGCCCAGTTCTTTACTAAACTTGATCCTTTTTTTGTCTACCACCAGATCCAGATGAAAGAGGTAGACATTCCTAAGAATGCATTTAGAACTCATGAGAGCCACTATGATTTTTTGGTCATGCCCTTTGGCTTGAGAAACAAAAATGGGTGACTAAGCCCTTTGGATATGATTATGAGATCATTTACAAGAAAGGAAAAGACAATGTGGTTGCTGATGCACTTTCTAGAAAACATGAAGATGAAGGGTCAATTTTTTCTCTCTCCTTCATTGTACCAGGTTGGCTCCAAGATGTTCGCCAGGAATGGCTACACGATACCAAAAGTTTGTATCTGATACAATAATTGCAGTCCAATTCTCCATTTTACCTAGGGTAATATTGGCTTAATGATGATCTTCGATACAAAGGCTGTTTGTATTTAAGTAAACAATCAAAACTTAAATCCACGGTACTTTCTGAGCTTCATGCTATACCCATAGATGGGCACTCTGGGTTTACCAAAACCTATGAAACAAGATGTTCGTAATTTTGTGGCTGAATGTGATGTGTGTCAATGCAACAAGGGAGAAATAGTCAAATCTCCTGGCACACTACAACCGCTTTCGATTCCACCTGCTATTTGGCAAGATATCTCTATGGATTTTGTTGTAGGATTACCTAAATCGAGAAATAAATCAATCATCGTGGTGGTAGTTGATCGTCTTTCTAGCTATGCTCATTTATGTTCCACCCATTTAAAACATCCACTGTCGCTCAACTTTTCATGGATCGGGTCTTCAAGCTTCATGGCATGCCACATTCTATTGTGTTTGATCACGACCCAACTTTCACTAGAAAATTTTGGCAAGAATTGTTCAAGATACAAGACACCCAATTGCATCTCAACACAACTTATCATCCCCAGACTGATGGTCAAACTGAAATTGTCAACAAGTGTTTGGAAACATATTTGAGGTGTTTTTCACTGGAAAGGAAAAATTAGTGGGCTCAATGGTTACCACTAGCTGAATGGTGGTACAACATTTTGTACCATACAACTACCCACATGAATCCTTTTGAAGCGGTATATGGACAAAATCCACCTTCAATTCTCTCATATTTTTCAGGTGTCTCGAAGGTCCAGGTAGTTGACCAAACGCTTACAGTTCGAGAGGCTATTATTTGTACCTTCAAAGAGAATTTGGTCATGGAACATAATCGCTTGAAGAAATAAGCAGATCAAGGTCACTTTGAATGACAATTTGCAAAAGGAGATTAGGTGTTTCTTCGACTTCAACCCTACAAGAAAAATTCCCTCAAGGATGACCATTCTCAGAAACTGGCACCCAAATTTTATGATCCTTATACCGTTCTAAAGCATGTGGGACATGTGGACTATCAGTTATCTTTGCCCAGTCATTCTAAGCTCCATCTTGTTTTTCACGTTTCCTTCTTAAAGAAGGTTATTAGAACTAAGTGCCAAACTCAAACCAACCTTCCCAAGTTAGACGAAGAAGGCTCCATTTGGCTACAACCACAAGAAATTTTGGACCAATGTGAGCATCGTATGCGTTAGCGAACCATCAAGGAAGTGTTATTCCAGTGGAAAGATACAACTCCAACAGATGCCACTTGGGAACCAACTACCATTCTGCAACAATTTCCCCATCTCAAGACTTGAGGACAAGGTTGTTTTTAATGGGGAGGACATGTTAGGGACTTAACCCCTCATGTAGGTAGAATACTATATTTCCATGTAATAAAGGTCAATATTAATAAGGCCTAGCAATAAGAAAGAATAATTCCAATGTAAGAAGACCTAATAGAAGCTTCCGCTTCTAGAAGGATCTTCCTCTAGATGCTTCTTTTGATAGAAATATTTAGTATAAATAGGATTCGAGGGTATGAGAACTTTTGTCTTGGATATTATTGTAATAGAGCTCTTCTCTGCTAGAGGTTTTCCCCTCAAAGAGGCAAGTAAACATTGCTCTCAGTAATCAATGTTCTCTTTCTGGTATTATTCTGGTATCATTTTGGTATTATTGTGCTGTTGTTCTAGTTATATTATTGATCATCTGCTATTTCTAGCTATTTATTTTTGTTCTGCATACTTTTTGTATCTAGAATATTACAATATGTGTCTCAACCAAGTACCAATATGTACCATGCATCAACCCATACCATCAACCATGTACCAAAACAAGTGCATTAACCATGCACCAAACTTGTATCATCAACCATGTACCAACCATGTCCATGGACATCAATCTATACCAACCATATGCCAACCATGCACACCAACCATGTACATCAACACCTGTACCATACCGTATACCATATACCATATACCATGAAATGTGTCTCGACCATATACCATGTCATATCATTCACCATGTACCATAATATATGATAAATAAGTAATACCAATGGTGTACCTCAACCAGCTACCATAAACCATGTGCCAATGTATCCAAGATATGTACTAGCAATGTATCTCAACACGTAGACCTCAATCAACATGCACCATACATCCAATGATGTGTCTCAAGTCATATACCAAGGTCCTCAAATACATTCCTCAAGCATGCTCCTCAATATCACTAATATACAACCTCAAACCTCAAGTATACACCATAACATGTAACTAAACCAGAAACCAAACCAACTAGTAATGCCTCTAATCAATGTATCATTACATTACCAAGATGCACCAAATCACATGCTATCATCACCATGAATATACCATAACATATACTATCATCACCATGCATGTACCATAACACCCAAAAAATAAGCATTAAACCTTACCTTTGATTCTGTAGTTGTTTTGTTACTTTGTAAACTGACCTATATCTTCTTCAGACCATCAACAACTTGGTACCAACATGTTAGCTCAAATTTTCATGATATTTTCAGATGTACGTAAATTTCCCTTCTACATCTCGTGTATATACATCCTTTCCTCCACTACATCCTGCGTACATACACTCCCTTACAAGCCCGCAACTCACATATACCTCAAAAACTAGGTTTTTTCTTAAACTCTGAGATTTTCACCATTAACCCTTCTTTTCTACCTCAGAAAACGATGCTACAACTTCACCAAAAGATCACTAGATCACAATAAATATAATCAATGAATAAGTGTGTGTGTGTGTGATTATGAATGACTCCTTGAGGTGTATTTATACTTGTGCTAGCTAACTCCTTTCCTTAATTTAGGCTTCTAGTTTTTTTTTGTTACAACAACTTTACCCCTTTGAGCAAAACTTATAACAAACTAGGGGCTTATTTTCCACTCTTTGGGGCTTCCAACTTTACAAGGTCATATCTCCCTAACCGTGAGGAACCATGTGGCGTTCTACATATCATCGGAAACAACAAGACAAGTAATATCCATCTATGAGTGGGTTACCTTCATTTACTCCATCCTTCATGACTAAATTCCATGATCAACCCACAATCCTTAACCATACTTAGGCATTTATTGTAGATTTCTTCAAAGCATCTTCACATGAGGGCCATACTTATAGCTATGCCATGAGGGGGCCACTTTGGATACTTCTCCAAATATACCCATCACATCAGTTGACATCAATCCAATATTCATTGACATCAATGATAACCATTTGTCCAACAATCTCCCCCTTTGGCATTGATGGGAACACCAACATTGATGGAAACACTTATACATGGAAACACTCATGCTTATTATCCCCTTGTGACCATTGTTCCTCATCAATGTTTCTCACTCTCCCTCTTTGCATCAATGGAAAAGGGTATCTCTCCTTGCAGCTTCTCCCCCTGTCTTCATGCCCATGTTCTTTCTCTTCCTCTTTGACCAAAGGTTAACTCCTCCTATCAATATGCATTGTCCTAATAATGTACCTATTGTAACCAATCATAGGAAAAATAATAGCTCCCCATGTGGGTATGTCCCCCCTTGTATGCATGCTATTGTTCTTCCTTTCTGGATCTCTCTCTCTGATGACTTGAATTTTCTTCCAGGTGTTGTGTAGATCAATGTAGGGCTACCTATATAATGTTTCCTTTCCTCTCTTCCAGTGTTGTTCATTTTCCATTGGTGATTCCTCAGGTAATTCACTGACATATATAAAAAGAATTCAAAATTTAATTTCTTCATTTAGTTGTCATGTTCACTTGATCATACTATTCAACAATGTCCTTCTGATGATATAACTTTTGTTGATGGTTTCTCTTTTCATGTTCTTTTGTGCCTTTCACTGCTTTCCTTTCTATGACCAACTGACTCCAATTGATTCCAATTGTAAATATGTTTCTATGCATCTGACCCATATTTTCTATACCTACTAAGCATCTCATGAATCCATGTTTGTCCACATGTCACAAACTATACATAACTCTGGTACTCAATTTTCCACAATTTTGACCCATATGTCATTGTACTATGTGGCTGCAACTGATCATCACATATCAAATGTGTCCATTTCTATGATCTATCTTCTCATCAAACTCTGCATGTTTGGAACAACCTGTAATGAAAATATCCCTACCTGAATACATACATGCAATATAATCATAAACTTATACCTTACAAATGATACCTATGTGGGAACACAACTTATCAATCGATCAATTTGTTACTCTGCACTTATACTATCCGACTGCTCTGAATATGTCTCTACAAACACTTCATACTACTTGAAATATGGTTCTTTGATCTGTAGTGTCTACTGCATGGACTCCCCCTGTTCAACACAAATATTTGTTGGGATTCTCCAAGTCGGATGGCTCAAAAACATTATTGTTTTGATGCAGAGTAGTCTTCCTCTTCATCTGTATACTCATAATCTTTATGATATATGACTTCTTCCTTTCTTCATGTGGATTGATCTTGCACTACAATTCCTGAAAGTATAATCTCTTGAAATTGTTTTTTATGCACCTACTCTTCTTTTCTTTATCGTACTACTACAAATCCTATGATCTCTGGGACCTCATATTTATTCATTTTTTCTTCTTGTTTTTAATTTCTTCTCCAAACCTTCCTATATATGACATCTTTGTTTTTACTTGTAGATTTGTCTTCATATCATACTATTTCCAATCCTGAGAGTATGAATTTTGGGTGTCCTTCATTCATCTAATCTTCATTTTCATGTTCTTTTTTTATTTTCCAAATCTTCTTATATCTGATATCAATGATATTTATCAAATAGGTATCCATCATGCTTCTATAATCATGATTTATGGCACTTGTAACATTCAATGTTATGTAGGGCCACATAAGATTTTCGTGTTCGAACATTTCTTCCATAATCCCTGCAATCTGCAACTTTATGTCCAAAGTTAGTACAATAAAAACAATGACCATAAATAAATTTACATTCCTGGGAGTGAATGATCTTCTTTGTTGTGTAGTCCTTATGAATTCTTGCCTTGGTTGATCATGATCTTCTCTTTTTTGGATTCCTTCATTGAATCTTCTTTGTTGGCTAAATGTGGTAGGTATTGTTGAAGATGTATCTCTATTATTCTTCTTTGATTCTTATTGACCATGATTCCTTCCTTTGATTACTTCTACATAACTCTTACTCTTTTCTTCATTTTTCTTTTCTGGAACCCTGGAATGCTTCTCTTCATTCTCTACTACTAATGTGGATATTTATGTCTCTTCAACATTCTTGCTGAGCTTGATGATTTTAATTCTCAATGTGACAACTTATTCTTCAATATTCTCAACCTCTTCTTATTTCTTCATCATATAAATATTCATGAATTCTTCTATTCTCTTTGCTTCTTCAAGTTGGATCTTCAATGTAATTATTTCTTCTTCAAGTCTTCTCTCTTCTTGACCAAACTCTGCCTCAAGCTGGTTTAAATCATTAGTTCTTTCCTTGAGATGATCTGTCAATATATTCTCTCTCTTTTCTACTTCTTCATTATGTTATGCTATTTTGGCTTCCAAGCACTTCTTTTGATCTTTTAGAGTTTATTCAACCTTTATGGCTTCTTCTAGATGAGCTCTTAATTTCTCAATGAATTGTTGGGATTCTTCGAAACTTTGAACACTTCCCTTTGCTTCATCAATTCTATCTTGAGTGACTTATTTTCTTCTCTTTCTTTCTTTAGTTCATCTAAAGCACTGACCAAGTCTTCCTTTTCAATATCAATGTTGTCTTCTATTTCATCATTTTCAATTTTCAAGTAAGGGAATTCAATTTCAAGATGTCCATGCTTTTCAAAATTAAAGAAAAATAACTCACCTTTGTTGTCTTCTGTCACTTCACACTCTTATTCTTCTAAATATGTCTGACATGATGAGAATATTTCTTCCTATTTTGTACCCGTATCTTCTTTAGAAAAATATGAATATGTGTTGGGAGAAAAATAGATATCATGTAGCTTATCCCAAATTTCTTTAGTTGATTAACACTTTCCAACCTTTTCTCTTACTAGATCAAATAATCCTTCCCAGATGAAATCCATTTCTATTTTTTTATTCTTATTCAATTCCTTCTTAGCTATAGTCTTTCCTTTCTTTGCAGCATTGTATCCTGCAACAACTGAGTGCCAAACATCATATCCATGTTCATGTAAAAATACCTTCATCCTGCAACTCTACAATTCATACTTCAGACCCTTCTGACCATTGAACATTGGTTCTCCATTCATACTATACTCCATGATCTACCTTCCAATGGTTAAAATATTTCCTTGAAGGAACCTTCTCTGATATTAATTGTTGGAATACTAAGAAGGGTGGGGGGCTGAATAAATATGAGAACTTTATACCACTTTTAACCACAATATATATTATTTCACTTTATCAACAATGTTCAATAGTTTATCATCAATGTATCATCTATAATTTCATTCAATATATATATATATATATATATATATATATATATATATATATATATATATATCATAAGCATGCAACATCACATCAACATCACATCAAGAACACAATACACCAATATTTACATGGAAACCCAAATGGGAGAAAACCACAATTGTTTTTCTTATATATATATATATATATATATCAAGAATTCATTCATAGGAAGCACCAACTTCCCAATTCTCTAGTTGCAACTGGAAGGAGGCTACAACGCCCTATTTATAGACTCCAACCTTAAGGAATATACAACTCCCTGAATTCTCTAGCTCCAACCAGAAAGAGGCTACCACTCCCTGGGTTCTCCAGCTACAACCCCCTGGGTTCTCAGGCTCCAACCTGAAGGAAGCTCCAACTCCTTGATTCTCTGGCACCAGCCAGAAGGATAAAATCTACTGAAGGAAGCTCCAACCTCCTTGAGTTCATCCAGGGAACTGATCAACTCTACTTCAATATCTACTTCTTCTTCAAACTAATATTTTTATTCTTCAATATCAAATGTATTTTTAGTGTGATAATTTTTTGTTTCTATACCCATAAATAGGTGCTCAGATTCCTCTTCCTCTTCACTTTCTTCAGATGAGTTGTTGTTCTCTTCAGTGTAAAGGGTATTCTTCTTTTTGTAGACCTTTATTTTGTCTTTAGTTTGGTTCTTATTCTATTCTTTCATCATCTCTCTCTTCTTGTTTTGGATAGGGACATTTGGAATCAAAATGTCCAATCTTTCCATAGTTAAAGCATATTAGAGGAAACTTTCCCTTGTATCCACCAATTCCTTTCTTGAGTTTCTTCATTAAGTTAGTTTATTCTTCATCGGATATCTCTAATTGATCTTCATTAGACACCCGATCCTATTTCTTCGTTTCTTTTGATTCTTTGAGGGTTTTTTCTCCTTTTGCTCGTCTTTATTTCCCTGTTCTCATCTCATACATTGTGAGGATCCTATGTAGTTCATCCATTGTGAGATTATCAAGGTCTGGTATGTCTTCAAGAGTATAAATCTTGGCATCATATCTCATGGGTAATGATCTCAAGTCATTTTGGAAAATGGGTTGATCTTTGAGTTCTTCTACTAATTCTCTGATTGAGTTGACCACTTCATCTACTCTCTGAAGATATTATGCTATGTTCTCTTCTTATTTCATTTTCAAGTTTTCAAATTGTGTTCTGTAGGTTTGTAGTTTGGCATTTTTTACCTTGATATATCCTTCATATATGACCTTTAGTTTGTCCCATATTTATTTTTCTAACTTACAATGCATTAATTTCACAAATATAGGATGGAATTGGCTGCTCTTGCATTATCATTGCAAATCTTATTTCCAGTTGAGTGTGTGGGAGGAGTAGCAGGTGAAATGTACCCATCTTCTATAGATTTTTAGATATCACAACCTAGTGACATTATATAACCTTTCATCCTCACACTCCAAAGTGCATAATCATTCCCTTTGAAAAAAGGTGCTCTGGTGGAAGACACTCCTTCTTTTTGATCCGTTGGATTATGAAAAACTACTTTCCAGTTATTAGACTGTGTTGAAGGCACCTACTCTGATACCAATTGTTGGAATGTATCTCAATACTGAGAGGTGGGGGGTGAATCAGTATTGATAACTTTTATCAAATTTTAAATAATTATTTATTAACTTTATTGATCAGCAATAAACTTCAGTAAATACCATCAATACGTATAAACTTAAATTACAAATTACAAGCTTTATATGAAGATTGATTTAAAACACCGACTCTAGGAGACATCAATCCCCTTGTTCAGGGAACTAACCCTAGGAATATCCAAATCCCCCTTTGTTTTAGGGATCCAACCCTAGGAAGCACCAATTCCCTTATTTTAGGGCACCAACCCCAGGAAGCACCAACTCCCTATCTTTAAACTTTTATTTAGTAAAGGACAATAATCCATCCTTGCTCCTCCCTTCCACCCTCACTTCATAAGTATCTTCATATTTCTTCCTTGGAATCTGCACTTTCTTTTTATCTTCTGATGCATACCACAAAGACACCTTCTTCTCACCTTCCTTTATGTTTATATACTCTTCTAAAGGGTGTGACTTTGAACCAATGTGTCTTTTGATAATGAAACATTGCACCCTTTTGTTTTAAGTAATAATAATGTTACTTTCAAACAATATCTTTTCTTTCTTTTATTTTTATTCATAATTCCATAATTAAGGGACCCTATTTAGTTAGGTTCTCTTTTAATCATTTTAAAGGATATATCTACATAAATCCCATATGACCAGTTTTCTGGTGACCTTGGCTAGTTATTTTTGGCACTAGATCCTCGTCCTTTAACTTCCAAATGACTTTAGAATCAAAACATGTGACCTTATGTTATACCAGTGGAACTAACCTGACTTAATTCTTATTTTAATTCATATGAAAACTTTTCTGGTGACCAAACGCTAAATCCATATGCAAACTTAATTCTCTGCGTGTTAAATTGGTGCACAAAAGCAACTAATCACCTTTGATCATCGAGTGACCATAGGTGGTGAATGAGCATTATTCTTTTTGAGTGCTTTATACAACCATTAATATTATTACACATCGAAATTTTTTACTTAATTAGTGATTCGAATGAGCGGTTTCCATTCATTTCGGGAGTTAAGTTGCACCTCGAATCTTACGTATGCCGGTGACCAAAATCCATAATATTTTTATGCGTGGAATCGTGATCAATGGTTCACATTATTCTGAGGGTCAGAGATTTATTAACCTTCGCACTTTTTTGTTAGGAGAGATGCATCTCCATTGTAGCATCTCCTCCTTCCTCAAGCACGATCAATGGTGGAGTATTACTCCTAGTCCTTTCCTTCGATCAACGACTATGTTTTAATTGCACAGTGAGCCCATAGTGGAGGTTGGATTTGGTTCTTTTACTTTCAATCTGACTATCTGTATTGAATCTTTCCCCAGAACGAATGATCACAAATTCTCCTAGGTTCAATGGCTAGATCCTAGTCCGATATGAATCTAACAACTATTGTAGCTTTCTCTTAACTTCAATAATTCTTCACTTTCTAACTGGGAAGGATCATAGATCTAGTAAAGTGATCGATGATCACTTAAACCATGTTATGATCCTGTTCATGTTTCCGTTCATAGAGAGACTTTCACTTGATGATTCCTCTTGCAAACACAATTAATTCAATATACAAAGATAACTCTTATAGGCACAATTACTTCATGAACAAGGTTCTTGATCAACGCCCGAACATAGTTTTTTTTCCATTTCTCATTCAATGTCATTCTATACAACTTATACTTTTTTGTCTACAATCTGCTATATTGTGATTTCATCTTCAAATCCTTTTCTATTACAACTACAACAATCTCTGCAAATTCCTCATTACTTTATTTTTTTCTATCATAGCTTTACTGTTGTAATGGCTTCCATTAATCAACTTTCTCTGCTAAAAATTTGTATGTCTGCTTCCCCTATAAACACAAATTATCTATGACCAGAGTTAACATAAAAATCAATTTATTTCTTCTATTTTCCTCTTTGAGAGGTTGAATAGAAAGGTACATTAATAAAGTTATAATCTGGTGGATTTGTCTGGATGATAGACCTATATATACCCTTGTTGACATCAATGACCACTTCATAAGACAATGTGGCCACATTGGCCTTCTTGACATCAATGCGAACACCAAATTACTATGTCCAACATGTTCGAGTTGAGAAATATAGGCTATGAAGATGCATCGTGGGTTTTTGAAGAAGAAATAACACACCTACACGGATCTTTATCCTCTATAGAATCTAGAATTACATACACATGAGTTGGATCTCATGTTTATCTTACCAAGAAAAAACAAAACAAAAGACAAAATACGAAGGAATTTAGATAAATTTTTAAAAAGAAAAAACAAAACATTCTATTTTGTTTACAATCATGTGTATAAATTTTAGTTTGTTAATGTGCATAAAGCTTTTCTTTTTATTTATAGTAATATTTTAATTTTATTATTTTTTAACTTATAAACAAAAACACAAAAATGATATATCATAAAAAGTTACTTCTCTATATTCTTCAAGCTAGTGTTATGTAATAAGTTTTCTTTTAATTAAATTACTTTAAATCTAACATAGTTTTTTAACTTTTCTAGCTTTTAGATTGACTTTGCTTTAAATTACTTTTGCTAAAATAAAACAAAACCTTGCATTTTACTTTTATCATTTATATCTCTTTTTTTATTTTAATTTTATTATTCCAATTGTATAAATCCTCACATAGAAATGATTAAATTGTAAATCACATAAAATCATAAATCAAATAAAAATTAAATATTGCTAAAAGAAAAATTACAGGACAAAGGGATCTATGCTTGGAATGTAGGTTAGGATAAAATTAACTTAGAGTTCAATACACATTCTTGTCTAGGGATTTAAGCCTAGGGTGACATTCCTGCTTCTTCTCTCCTAGCCCCGCGGGAGGTTGAAAATGTTGATGTTTGAGACTCTCTAGTCTTTTGCCGTCAACAATTTACACTCCTCAAGGTTCTCCCCCATGTCAAACATTGGTGGGAAATTTACTGGGAGGAAAGTTCCATGGAGGAATCTAGAATATATGGGGTTGAGCCCACTTGGGATTTTTTTGTTGATGTAGTCAAGGAACAATACTACCCTATTGATAACTATGAAGACCAATACATGAGATGGACCACACTGCGGCAAGAGAAGAGCCAAATAGTTCTGGATTTCACAAATACTTTCCATACCTTGCACACCAAGATAGGTATCAAAGACTCCAAGAAACATCTAGTTTTGAAATGTCGTGGGGCTCTGCATAGGTACATCCAAATCGAAATGGATTTCATATACATATCATCATTGGGAGTTGTCTATCGATATGCTATGAAATTGAGCAGAAATTTAGGCACCAGAACAAATGGGAGTTCGGGTCTACAAATCCACAACAACCAAAGCATGGTAAAGACGACCCTAATCAATAGCCTTCTAACAACCAATCCAAGACATAGGAAAATAAGGGTAAAGGAAAGACGAAGAATGACATTGGGAAGTGGTGTGACTTCCACAAAATCCCCTAGCACAACACCGATGAATGTCGCTCAAAACAATGATTGGTGGTAGAGGTCAAAGACAAGGAGCCAAACCCTGATTCAGAATATGATCCATAAAATATTGAAAATAGACAAATCATCGATGCAAACCATATTGCTATTGTGGCAACAGTAACAATTCAACCAGAAGAACCAGTATATCTTGAAGAGGGGGAGAACCTCTTCCATTCACATATGTGGGTGAAGGGGATCCAATTGAATTTCATTGTTGATAGCAATAGCCAGAAGAAACTCATCTAAACTAAGGTTGTCAAAATAGTTGGGGTTGTCGACAACACCACACCCGCAACCATACAACATTGGGTGGCTTCACCAGGGACGAGATATTTGTGTCAACTAGCAGTTTCTTCTGTCCTATGGCATCTATCCCTTCAAGGGTGAGGCAGTGTGTGATGTCTCCCCTCTTGATGTCTGTGATGTTGTTTTGGGCCAACCATATATGTGGAAACGTCATGTTGTTTATGAGTCTCGACCTCGTAGTGTCATTATTATTGTGGGGAGTTAGCTCTATATGATACCAGAGGTAATTCTGAATATTGGTCCACCAAAAAAGTGTTGCAAGGTAATCTCTCATATTGAAAAATTCATCCTCTTCACAGTCTGTTCAAAGGATGCACATAAGGCCGCTACAACCACTACAGCCTCAACACCATATATCCAACAGAAGAAAATTGCAAAAGAGAAAGAAGATATTGTTTCTTCACCTACAATGGTGCCTACACAATGCCACATCAAGCCCAGAGACAACAGGTTGGTGGAACAGATTCAACCCCACCAGCAACATTTTTGTGACATCCTTCCACAAACCAAGCAACGCAACTTCTCCAATAAGGCATGCAACTCACCAAGATTCATATTCAGAAAATTATTTCCCCTCTTCCCTGAGAACTCAACACAATGGAGAACATTACTTCCTAAGGGGGAGGATTGATCTAGGTGGATATTGGTGGCCACCCACCTGTTCCAAATTCCAACTAGCTCATCTTAACAGTTCCAGTTCAACACGTTTCTATGTAATGGGGACATTGCTTTGTAATTGTGGGTTTTTCACTTACGAGGTTTTCCTAAATCCCTACACAACATCCATGTGGATATTGGTGGCCTCCCATCTATTTCAACTGGATTATTTTGGAAGTTTTCATGTCAGTACATCTTTCTGTACTTCGAGGGTTGTTTTGGGGCTCTAAACTGTGTTTTCTTGGATTTCCATAGTCAAACTATAAATGGTGTCAGAGTTTGACAACATAATGCATAGTTCTCAAAAACACCTTTCAAATGGACTATCACGCGCCTAAAACAAAGATCATATGAAAAAGTTACAACCCCGGGAAGTTAATGTACTAACTTACCCCAACGGGGCCCACATGACTTTTGGCACTTCATCTCCTAGGGTTAGGTTTTTGGATTTCTAGGGTTTTGGAATTCATGTTTATCATAAAAAGGCCTTCAGATCCTCATTGCAATCATATTCTTGTGAATGAGCGTAGCTGTCACATCTCTTCTCATAGATAAGGTTGCCACCATTCTAACAAGTCTTGCACTCTGTATTTTTACAATCTATGAACATTTCTTTTATTAATAGAAATCATGTATTGTTGTATTTCTCTATTTCTAACCATTTTTATGTGTATTTCATTGTAATATCTATGCTTTCATTTTGTTCCAAAAATAATCCAGATCATGACTACTGACACAATACTTAGGACTATTTAATAATTTGTATTTATTTATTATGATTTTATGTTTAAAACAATACTTAATATCTAAGTGAACAAGGATTCAAATTTTATGTCTAGATTTTGATTTTTTATCGAAGTTGTGCATTAGAAAACCAAATAAAACCACCCTCTATAATAATATGCAATTGAATCCAACCACTAATCACAACTTACAATACTAATGTGATTTTACCCAACATTACACTCCAACTCACAATATTGCATTGTAGTTAAAAAAAGAAAAGAAGCACACAACTCCTTCTCCAATGCAACATTAATATAATATAAAATATAATTTTGAGATGAAATGCATACATTAGACTTGGACTCAACTTCAACCTCCTCATGATATGATATACCATTTTATTTTATTTTCCCCTGCATATGAACCAACACCACAATAAATACATCAAACATATATAACATAACACATACCTCATAAGGCAATTTTTTCTTCATTAGTGCCCCCTATTGTTTTATGATGCATTGATACTTCCTCTGTTAAATCACACCAATGCACTTGTTTTGGTTTATCACACCAAAAAAACAACACCACAATAAATACATCAAACATATATATAACATTATAACACATTATAACATAACACATACCTTATAAGGCATTTTTTTCTTCATTAGGATGCATTGATACTTCTTCTAGTAAAGCACACCAATGCACTTGTTTTGGTTGAGCATACCCAAAAAAAAAAAAAAATTAATCATTTGCTAAAACGTTCACTAGTATAAACCTTTGCAACCTAAGTTTTGCAAAGGTTTATAATTCTATTTTCATTGAAACCTAGTTTAATTAGTGCTTCTACTATATTTCGGAACACCATTGTACACATCATCTATATGCACATTGATGTTTCGTAGTCAATAAGGTGCACCGACTTTAAAAAACAAATCTCTCTTTTTTTATTTTAGAAAAAAATCACCCTTGGAAAAAAAAAAAAACATTTTCTTCAATATACATTTAAATTTACCAAAAACCTAATCCATTATTGTGCCAAAGTGAAGGGGAGACTTGTGGAGATATTTTTACCAAGGAAAATAACAAAGGGGAGAATCCTTGCATAGATGAATTCGTAAAGAGTCACTATAAAGAGTCACTATATGATGCATATAAATCTACATAAGAGTAATTTAGGACTATTTAATGGTTCATTAATGGGTACTTAGATGTTAATGTTTCTTTAGATATTTTATTAATATAGAGACAGGGCATTGCAATTTATGGTTTAATTTGTTTATATAATCAATAATAAAACCACAAATAAAGTCTATTAGTGGCAACTTAATACGAATCTTATTAAGATAACATAATCAAGGAAGGAGATGGACCTATAAAATAATATTTCTTACCATTTTCTACTTTCACTTAATATATCTTCACTTTTGCTTAATATATATTACATTGAAATTGTGTACTTTATTTATTATGGATATTTCATTATGCAGGTTTCATATTGAGATAATATGGATGATAAATGTTCATTGATGGTATATTTTCAATTTCTTTGTTGTTGTAGGAAAATGAAAAGTAACTCATTCTAAACATAATATAATATTAAACATAATATAATATGGATGATAAATGTTGATTAATGGTATATTTTCAATTTTTTTGTTGTTGTAGAAAAATAAAAAGTAACTTATTCTAAACATAATATAGGATAAAAATGAAGAAATGGGTTGATCTCAAAATTTGTGAGAAATATTAGCATTTTTATTCTTAGTTTTTATTTCACATTTGTTCTAATTTTTATATTAAATTAATTTACAATCTACCACAAATGATTTCTATAAGGTGTTCACATACCAAGAAGAACCATGAAACATTTGATTGACATTTCATTTAATATGGGTTGTAAGTATATGATCGAGTATCAAGGGTTACTACATAAATTTGTAAGTAGCTATTTTTTTTTTCATTTTCTACTTTAGAAATATTTGATCAACAAGAATCTTCTATCTAAACTCTATTATAAAGTGTAAAACTTATAGGAAGCAAAATATAGAGTGGAACCAATATAAGATTAGATGGGAAGAAACATGAGGCGGGGCTTTGGAACAATGTGTATTGTTCATGAAACAATCACTACTATGGTAAGTTTACCATTATTTTCATAAATTGTGTACATCTAAACCAAGGATGATATATTAATATAAAACATACACATCGTCAAAATTAGAGATATTATATTGTAAATTTTGATATACTTATATTTACACTTGATTTCTATATTTATAAATAGAAAATCAAGATGTTGAGAATCAAACAGATTACTATGGTAAGTTTACTAGTATTTTCACAAATCGTGTATATCTAAACCAAGGAAGATATATTAATATAAAACATACACATCTCCAAAATTAGGGATATTATATTGTAAATTTTGATATACTTATATTTACACTCTATTTCTATATTTATAAATAGAAAATCAAAGATGTCGAGAATCAAACTAATTAGTATAACATTGCAACTAATGTAAGTATGACATGTCCAAGTAATGAAGAAATGAGACCTATAAATTAATATTTCTTACAATTTCTACTTTCGCTTAATATATCTCCACTTTTACTTAATATATATTATGTTGAAATTTTGTACTTTCTTTGTTATGGATATTTCATTATGCAGGTCTTATATTGAGATAACATGACTAATAAATGGTTTGGTTGATGACATATTTTCAATTTCTTTGTTGTTGTAAGAAAATGAAAAGTAACTCATTCCAATCATATGATAGGACAACAATGAAAAAAAGGGTTGATCTCAAAATTTGTGAGGAATACTAGCATTTTTATTGCTAGTTTTTACTTCACATTTGTTCTAATTTTTATATTAAATTAATTTACAATCAACCACGAATGTTTTCTATAAGGTGCTCACATACCAAGAATATCCATAAAGCATTTGAGTGATGTTGCATTTAATATGGGTCATGAATGTATGATAGAGTATCAAAGATCACTACATATTTGTAAGTAGCTATAATTTTTTTCATCTGCTACTTTAGAAATATTTGAGCAACAAGAAGCTTCTATCTAAACTATATTATAAAGTGTAAAATTCATAGGAAACAAAATATAGAGTGGAACCAATATAATATTTGATGGAAAGCAACATGAGGCAAAGATTTGAAACAATCTGTATTCTTCATGAAACAATCACTACTATGGTAAGCTTACCACTATTTCCACAAATCATGTATATATAAACCAAGAATGATATATTAATAAAAAAACATAGACATCTCTGAAATTAAGAATATTATATTGTAATTTTTGGTATACTCATAGTTACACTTGATTTCTATATTTATAAATGGAAAATCAAGATGTTGATAATCGAACTAATTAGTATAACATATGCAAGTATGGCATTACCGAGTAATGAAAAAATGAGGCCTACTAGTAGTTCAAGTAAGGAATGAAAAAAATAAATAAATTTTACTATTTTTATATCTTGGAATGTTTATCAAATAAAAATTGTATATTTTTGTAAAACTATGATATTTTGTTTATCATAGATCTATTGTCTTATTTTTTATGGTAGGGTTACTAAATATTATAAGTATTATATTTGGATCAAGATATCCATCATTAATATGATGGGGTTTCTTATTTTTAAATAATCTGATGGGGTTTATTATGAACTATTGTAGTGTTTTTCTAGCATGTTATTCCATTGATAAAATATCATGAAAAAATATTTGATGTTAATTTCCGTTTCGTTAGGCTTATTCGTTTAACTACATAATACAATGCATTTTCATAGTGATTAAATTAAATGCGATAACTTAAATACTAAAATTATTATTATTTAATTTTCAGATCACTATTTAACATTTTCAAAAAAAGAACAAACATATATTAGTTGCATGTGCAAACCTGAAAAATATTGTATAGTGCACCATGGATTGTGTCGTCAAAACAAACTGATGGTCCTAACATCACCATATCCATTGGGGATCTTCTCTCTATTGTATGTAATGGTCCTTATAACTAAATAACACATAAGTGATCATATATTGATATTGAATCTGTGGCTTCATATATTAACATGTGAATCAATGAAACTATAGTGAATACCAACACTATTATAGCTCAATATTCTAGTTATGATCACCACTATATAGGCATGATAGTGCGTGTGACTATATAATGCACTAGTGCATGTTGATATGTATTGCATTGGTACATACTCATATATAGTGCATTGATGCAAATGGATATATACTACACAAGTGCACACTCCTGTATAGCAAACCGATACACCTTTACATATACTGCACCAAAGAAAAAAAAACTCTACAAAGGTGTTTTCCTGCTAATTTTTATTTTGTTATAAGTAACCTTTGTCATTATTAGCGGAGCTTTTTGTGGAAGGTTTTTTGAGAATTTGACCAATCTTGTAACATTTAAAACCTTCACTAAACCATGTTTCCTTCTATTTTTAGGTGTTCTACACGAGGGGGGAATAATATCCAAACAATTCCAAAACCATAAAAGAAAATAAGTTGGAAAAAAAAACATAAAAATTCAACGAAATGAAAAGAAATGGTATTGATGGTTTAAGATATTAAAAAAAATATGGTATCTATTTAACTAATAGGATAATATTTACATACTCAAAACTATTAATGTCTATAGTTTATTGTCAATGTTAAAGTACTATATGGCCTCTCTTGTAATAACTAATTTTATGAAAGAAAAAAGATGTAGGTTTTTGGAATGTGCATTAAATATAGTAGAAGCACAATGATTCTCAAAATAAATTAGGGGATGCTTTTATTCATCAATAAAATTACAATTACGAGGCAGTGTTACATTTATAGTGACAAGTTCATTTCTCTTGCATTTTAGATATGAATGACAAAAATGCTTGTCCTTCACAATAAAAAAATTTCTTTCCAAACCAAAATCTCGAGTACAATATCCCTGTTTTGAAATTTGTATATGAAAACAAATGAATATTGTTGTTATTTGTATATGCATAGTGTGACATGGAGTCCATGTGGTGACTATGAAAAAATATTTAATTGGTTCTGGAAAAAAAAATTATGAGATGGACGAAGGTTATATGTCCTCATGGGTTCTCAGGCTATAGTGGCTCTTTGAGAATCATAGTCATTGATATCCTTTCAATTAGATGATGAATGCGACTAGTTGGTGAAATCTTACAAAACCCTAAAACTAAATAATCCTGACATGGATTGAGGATCATTGATCTCTTATCCAATAATATGGTTATTGAATGTTTCATGTACATCGTGAAAAGAACTATGCATAAACTTTTAAATTTATCCATTGTCTAAACTCGATAGTATCCATTACAATTGAATTACCCTGAACCTTTGACATCTGAGGGGAAAACCCTTACATAAATATTTGAATTAGAACAAACCATAGACCCCAAATATTATAAATGAAAATGTACTTGAATGATCTATATCATGCAATCTTCACAGGAATTGTGAAATCCACCCAATCCATAGACCTAAAATATTATTCAACAAAATTTATCTAGGCATTTTTCATCCATCATTATACTTTTATAAGACTTGTAAAATCCTTTTCCATCCATAATTCTACTTTTATAAGACTTGTCAAATCCACTAGGTCAAACTATGGAATAAAAATAAGAAAATCTTCTAGGAATTTCATGTCTAACATGCATTTCCTTTTACAAGAAATGTAAAATCCACTTAAGGGCTCTTCAGACCTTAAATATTATGACATATTTTTCCTAGATTGTTGATGCTTAGTTTGCAAGGAATTTTACAAGACATACAAAATCCATCCACCCAACGAATATAAAATAGTAATTTAGCTAGAATTACTCTAGGTCTTTGAAATATATCACACATTTTCGAAACAAAACCTACTGTAAAAGAGTAATTTAACTAAAATTACTCTAGATCTTTGAAATATATTACACATTCTCAAAACAAAACCTACTATGTAGAATCAAAATCTATTTAATTGTATTTTTTTTAAATTCATGTTGGGCATGGATGGCATTTTCAATAGATGTAAAATTTATTTGCATCGAAAAACCAAAGTTATAATTTAATTAAATTAATAAAAATTTGAAATACAATATTACATAAAAATCAAACATAGAACATTCACTATAGAACATTCACCACCCAACTTAATGATCACTACCTAAATAACTTAAACCAAAACGATTGTAGAAAGTATTTTCTATTCTAAATAAATATAATATGGTGAACCAAGATTGTTAGATAATTCATGGATCCTTTGAACTCATAATATTTTCTACTCTAACTATATGGTGAACTATAAAGGATAATTCATGGATCCTTTGAACTCATAAGATTGTATGCCATTATTTGAACTCATAATATAACTAGTTATAATAGGGTGAACCAAAATTGTTGGATCCTAGTTATAATACGGTGAACCAAAATTGTTGCCTAAATAACTTAAACCAAAACGATTGTAGAAAGTATTTTCTATTCTAAATAAATATAATATGGTGAACCAAGATTGTTAGATAATTCATGGATCCTTTGAACTCATAATATTTTCTACTCTAACTATATGGTGAACTATAAA
>ML776668.1:166415-246894 GCA_009831015.1 Picea engelmannii
AATCATGTTCCTGAACGCTAATACCTCCGGGGGCGGATCTGGATCCCCAGGGCCTTCCATAGCAACGCGAGGAGCCAAACCGAAGAGCAAAGGGCCTCAAGGGCGCGCAGAGGCGGCCTGAAGACCAGACGCGGGATCCGCTGATCGCTTCAAAATTAAAAATATATTGTTTTTTTAACTTTCTATTACTATGAATATTTTCAACTAACTATAATAAATATTTTTTTTAATTGTATATCTATTTAAATAATAATAATAATATTTTTATATATTTTTTAAAATAAAAAATATATTATATCTAATTAAATATTTTTAAAACAAAATTGTATTTTTTATTTATTATTAGCATTATTCCAATAATAATAATAATAATAATAATTTGTTATCTATTTCTTATTAATGTTTTTATTCTAAAGAAATAATAATAATAATTTGTTACCTTGTCTAAAGAAGAAAAGAGACTTTTCAAACCAAAAGAATATAATGATTTTATCTTGCACAAATAATAATAATTTGTTACCTTGTGTAAAGAAGAAAAGAGACTTTTCAAACCAAAACAATATAATGATTTTATCTTGCACAAATAATAATAATTGGTTACCTTGTCTAAAGAAGAAAAGAGTCTTTTCAAACCAAAAGAATCGATTTTATCTTGCACAAAAAATGTAAGATAAAATGCCAAAGTAATATTTCATTCTTAAGATTTGATTTGATGTTATCTTGTGATAAAGAAAATTCCAAAGCAATCTTTCATTCTTGACATTTACATAATATTTCATTCTTAAGATTTGATTTGATGTTATCTTGTAATAAAGAAAATTCCAAAGCAATCTTTCATTTTTGACATTTACAGAACTTTATGTCCCACTATAATTTGGCATCATTCAAAATGCATCAGTCCTTTCCTTTTTGTTTTACTTTTCATTTATATTAAAATATATAATTTTTTATTACTTTTCATTTATATTGAAACATATATATTTTTTCATTTATAGTGAAACATATATATTTTTTTTATTATAGTGTAATTAATTTTTTAAAATAAATTAATATTTAAGTTTTTAAAATAAAATAAAGATTATTTTTTTTTTTAGTAAAAATTTTGTATTTCTTTAGATTATCATCAAAACAATATGCATGGAAAAACTAGACACCTATTCTATCATACATATGGTCTATCATACATATGGAAACTAGAACAAGTGGCACATTGTCAAGTGTTTGTTGAAGTCTAGAACAAACTGGACTCTCTAAACTATGTAACAATTTATCTACAACCATGATTGTTCTGAACCGAGAAACAAAATAACAGTAATAGAAATTAGACTGTGGGAGAACCCATATTGTCATCACCATTGGGAGGTCATGGAGAAAACACATAGGATTGACAGAATGTTGGGCACTTGTTCTTGGTTGGATCGCTTGATAGGGCATCGAATAAAACATCGAGGCATCGAGAGAGGGTATTCTGGCGGTGAAGATGCTCTATTGCATCCCGTCTCATTTCAAAAATTAGTTGCAGATTCTCCTCTGAGAAGTGCCATGTGTTGGGCGATGTCGAGGTTGAAGCTATAGTTGGTTGAGAATTTCCAATAGGTGGAGCCTCTTATTCTTGCTCTGCAGTAGGAATTTCTTCTTCGACGGGGTAGCCTCCCAATTCTGGAGTAAAATAGCCTTCTAGGGAATGATGACTAGAAGTGAGGGGTGGAGTCAAAATATCAGAGGAAGAGAAGAGGAAGGAGTCTGTAGGTTCCAGAGGGGGATCTTGAGGGACCTCTTCCTCAACATAAGTGATGGGTTAGTCATCAACTAGCCAATTTTGGGAAGAACCATATAAAATATGTAGGGGAGGGCCAGCAAGGTGGGAATGAGAAATGGGGGGAAGAACTGGTTCGACGGAAGGTCCAAGACGATGGTGTCGAGCATCAAAGTTGTAGTAGGTCAGTCCTCTCTTGGGCTTTCCCCTTTCTCTAGGTATTGAGAAGGTTGGGGTGGAGAAGGCAATTGAGAAGAGGAGAAAGAGCCCAAGTGAAGAAAAACCAGAGTGGGAGGGATAAACCTGAGTCTGTACCTGAACAAGAATAGGAACAAATAGAAAATTTCCAATGCTAACCTTCATATTTTCAATCGACTAGATAAAGGAGAGCTTTTAAGGCTGAGTTGACAGCATGCAAAATATTTTTACCAGTCCTAGAAGAATCCGGCTCACGCTTTGAGTGTGCCATTAACGCTAGCTTCCCACATAGGTGCACCACCGTTACCGTCAAGTGCAGACTACTCATGCAGAAGGGATGGAGGGGGAGGGTGGAAGCTGGGGGTATTAAATTCCTAGCTTACATGGTTGCCAATTGTCACCCCATATTGGGGAGGAGAGTCTCTGAGTGCAACCTCCATACAATGGAGAAAAAATGGTGGTGTTGGGGATTGATGAGCCTCGATTAGGATATCCCCTGCTTGAGATGAGACACTTTCATTAGCTAATTTATCAGATACCTTATTTTGCTCCCGTCGCACATGGGAAGGGATGAGTGTGAGATGAGGAAGAAGAAGAGCGCATAAGGTTTCAAGGGGACAGAGCAGGCGCCAACTTGGGGACACTTTAGCAGGATCGAATCCATTGATGATTTTGGTGGAAAGAAAGATGATTACTTAAGATGATTAGATGGTTTAGATTTAGGCTAGTGGCTAGTTGGATTCCCCTGATGAGGCCCCAGATCTCTGCAGAATTATTAGCGTCATGCTCAGGTACCTTGCTAAGATATAATTGATCTTCCCTATACTGTCTCGAAGGAAAACTCCAAACCCTGCAGCTCCAAGATTACCCTTTGAGGCCCCATCAAAGTTTAATTTAACATATCCTAGAAGGGGGCACTGCTAAGAAGTGAGGCTAGGTGTTAGGGAAGTGGGGCGTGGAGGAATGTTGGGTGAGGTTCTTGGTAAGTTAAGATTCCAGTTTGAAAGGATGATGGATTCTTGGGGAGTGCTAGAGAGGTCTTCTTATGTCCAATGCTGAGCGTGAATGGTTTCCTGCACATTTCCGAAAATATTTGACGAGATGTGAGAAGGGGAGAAGGATTGGGAATGAAATATGTGTTTGTTTCATTCTTTCCAGATCTACCACACAATGAATCCTAGTAGTAACTACCATATCTTGCTCAAGATTGGATTAGTGTAGGTTGTGGCTCCCCAGTTCTCAATGGTTTTTATGATACTGTCTCTTGCTATGTTGGTTTTCCTCATGATCTAAAAATCCTAAACCTAGATCTCTCCAATAATGGAGCATTGATTGAGTAAATTCTATGTTGACTCTTCCTTTTGTTGATAGAGATGAAAAATTGAGGACCCAATAAATCCACATTTCCAGAGATTGTCCCAGTTGAGGATTTGATTTTGTACCATGAGCCATAGGAAAGTGGAGACCTTCGACCACAATTTTGATCTCCATATAATATGCCAGATATTCTCTTTGGGTTGGGTATGGAAATTATCCTAAACGATGTATGATTCTTTAATGGTGAATGTGCCTAGGGGGGAGTGTCCCAATTGAAGAATGCCCGATCCATTTCAGATGTGAATTTTCCTTTGGGAGGCAATGGTGAGCCAGGGTTGCATGTTACTGTCTTCGGGAATGTGGAGGTCATGAGGAAAAGTTTTCCAAGTTCTCCAAGGGGGATGATGAGTAAAATTTAGCCAAAGGTATGCTACTTTGAGATGATATATCTATGGAATATGATGCTTGAGGGGGAACATGATATCCATGGAGTGAAAAGGAGTTAGTTGTTGTCAATAATATGTCCAAAACAAATCATTTTGACCATCCTGAATTTCCCAGAATGTGTGCTCCTATATGAGAGGTTGATTACGCCAGGCTGCATTCCAAATATTAGAGCCTTGGATATGATCATGACCATGCTAGGATCGTGACCATGGCAGAGGAATTTTCTCTGTAGATTTCATATGGTTTTAATGACCGATTGCGAGGCAACCAGAACTGAGAAAAAGTAGGTTGGGATAGCTTGAAGAACCTATTTAATGAGGACCAGTCTTGCTGTAAGGTTGAGGGATATAAAATTCTAGTTTCTCGGGCGATTTGAGAGGGATGAAAGTAGGGCGTCCCAAGAGATGCTTCTAGCGGTCTCCTTAGAGAGGGTAATTCCAAGGTAGTTAGATAGAAGGGAGCTCCTTGGTATACCCATAAGTCAAGATATGTGATGTTGGATAGCAGGTGGAGTGTTAAAGAAGAAAAGTTGTGACTTACTCAAATTGAAAGTGGTGCCAAAGGCTTCATAGAATTCAGTGAAGATAGTTTTTAGTTTAATGGATTCCTGAGTAGTAGGAGAGTTCATTAAAAAGGTATCATCCACAAACTAGCTATGAGAGGCAGTAGGTCGCAGGTCATGTAGAGGTAGACCTTGGAGAGATCCATCCTCTATAGAAGCTTTTATATATCATCCCAAGCCTTCTTCCATAATAACAAAGAGAAAGGGGGAAAGAGGCCCCCCTTGATGAATGCCTCGAGAGGGAGAGAAAGGTTGATAGGGTAATCCATTAACCGTAACATAAAATAAGGAAGAGGAAGTGAGGTTTGATAATTCTGATTAAAGACAAATGCAAAAAGAAGGGAGCACATATAATTCCGACTGAGACAATCAAAATCTTTTGAGATATCTATCTTGATGAGCATACCTACAATGTGATTATATTTGAGAGAGTGTATCACCTTGTGGAATAAGATGACACTATCCAAAATATGACGCCCCTCTACATATCATGGATTCTCTTTGGAGATGATGAAGGGGAGGATGGGTTTGATTCAAAGTTCTATGAATTTAGTAATGATTTTATAGATGACATTCCATAGTGCAATGGGATAGAGTTTCTTCAGGTGAGTGACTCGTTCTTCCTTGGGAATGAGAGTGAGGAAGGTAGCATTGAGAGAAAATCGGACTTTCCCTGAGGTTTTGTATTCCTCCACGGGTTTCCAGACCTCTTCTCTTATCATCGACCAATAAAAATGAAAGAAGTTGGTTGTGAAGCCATCTGGTCTTGATGCCTTTCCCAGGGGCATCTCCTTGATATCTTGATCCACCTCTTCCTGCATGATTAGTCTAAGCAGGTTCTGGTTTTGTTCCGGCGTGATGAGGGTAGGTATATTCTTTGTTACTCTATTGATGGTTGGGGTTCTGTCAATGGGCGACTCTGATAAGAGTTCTTTATATTATCTTACCAGCTGGGATTCTATTCCTTCATGGTCCAATATTGAGTTGCCTTATTCATATTCAAGTTTTGTGATGTGTTTGATGTGGTGTTTGTGCATCATGGAGCAATGGAATAATTTTATAGTTCTTTCCTCTTCTTTAATCCATTGCACTCTATATTTTTTTTTCCAGAGCATTTCCTCTTGTTTTTTCCTTTCCTCAAGTTGTTTCCTAAGTGTTTCTTCCTCCTGACTTAGCTCATCTGTGTCATCCTAAAAAATGGTTTCTTGTTGTATTTTTCCAAGCATTTCTCTAGGGTTCTTTTTTCCTGGAAGAAGTTTCCAAATACATTCTTATTCTAGTTTCGAAGATGCAACTTGAATTTCTTCAACCTTTGTTGGAATATGTACATTCGTGAACCATGTGAGATCTTCACATTCTCCCACTAAGTTTGGGAGAGCTCTAAGAAGTCAGGATGGGTTAGCCAGAATTTATCAAATCGAAAAGGCTTATATTTTGGGGTAGCGATTGTGTCAATCCACAGCTGAACATGCTAGTGATATGAACTCGATTTTGGGAGGATTTTTTCCTCTATCGAGGGTCCCTTGGGCATCATGGTTTCAGAGACGAGAAAGTGATCCAGTATGTAAGAAATTTGTTGGGAGTTGAATCATTTGTTGGCCCAGGTGAAGGTGCCATTCCTATTTTATATATCAATTAGATTGAGATGATCAATAAGGTCCCAAAGATTACCACTGTCCTAATCCAGTTGATGTGTACCTCCTCTTTTTTCTTCTAGTGTGAGGATTATATTGATGTCTCCTCCAATGATCCAACGATTTTTTCCTGTCAGTCCACCAACAGAAGAGAGGTTGCGTATAAAGAGGTCTTTTTACTGATTATTTTGGGGTCCATAAGAATGGGTAATGATCCCCTCCTTGATGGAGCTGATTGCACGATAGTGTGTAGAAATTGTGTATTTTTGGGAGAATAGTTGGTTAATGATTAACGTGGTAGAGTTCCAGAGGATTTCCAATACTCCTGGTGCACCTTTGGATTCATTATAGATGAATTGACAGTATCCCCAACAACTTCTAAATACTTATTTTGTTGTTTCTCTCGCACATTGTGTTTCATCTAGAAAAAGAATTCCCATATTCTCTGTCATTATACTGCTACGAAGAGTCCTATGTTTGGATATTCCATTTAGGCCTCTTACATTTCATGTAATGATATTTATCATGAGGATTTTGGTGGGGGTGAGAAGAATCCCTTGGTTAGGCATTGTATCTATTCCGAGTTAATCAAGAAGTGGCCTACCTCTTTAATCAGTTGTTGAGTTGATTTGCGTCCATGTCTCTTACTTTATTTGGGTTTATGTCTAGGATATGTGCTTGAATCTAAGCTTATTCCTAATCTGGAGGTTGCGCCTATTCTAGAATCTATAAAGACTTTATGGAATCTCCTTAGCTGCTTGACAAAAATAGATTGTAATTCCTTCTTGTTGAAAGCATCCTCCTATTTTTCCAGATCGATGTCGATGAGGTATTGTTCATCCATCTACATTACCGAATCCCCCTCGACCCCTGGGATCCTTCCTTCTTTCTCTTGGTCAAGAGAGTAGGGGGTGGCGATTTTCTCTAACACTGGGTCAAGATATGTTTTGGCTTTGCCTTTGTTATTTCTTTGATGGCCTTGATTGTGGGGATTTTCCACCTCTTTTTCATTCGTCAGGTGATTTAAAACATCAAATGAGTTTCTGGAGGGGAAATTCTTATCTAACCCCTGACTAGGTTTCTTTGATGGTTTTTTCCTATCATGTGTGACTTGCGTTAATCCATCATTCGATTTTTCATCCATTGGTGGTCGCGTTGAGGCATTGAGGGGGCAGTCTTGGAAGAGATATCCATGCTCATGGAATTTTCTACAGTGGAAAGGTATGTTTTTGTATTCTATGGTATAGATCTAGTTTTTGTCATGATATTCCAAGGTGATTGAGCCTAGCGGGGCCTTGGAGATGTTCATGCAAACACATACCCTAACATATGAGGTATATCTCCTTTTTTTTGTTGCCTCTGAGGATTTCATGTATCTTCCTAGGGTGTTCCCTATACCCATTAATATTTCTTCAAGCCAAAAATCTTAGGGAAGGGAGTATAGGTGGATCCATACTAGTGCAAAGGAGAAATCCTCTTTTTATGGGCTGAAGCGATCTGTCCAAAATCGAAGATAAAGCCCAACAAAATTGAAAAAATATAGGCCATTTTCAAAGACTTGATCTTTGTCTTCCAGGTTGTAAAAGATGATCATGAAGAAGCCTTTTGAGATAATATGGAGATCATGTTCTCCCTTTGGGTTCCACCAGGTTTTAATCCAATGCGCTAGATTTCTTTCTAAGGGCCATAACCCCAAATATTTTCCGATTAGGGCATGATATTTCATGAACTCGGTGTGTTCCCCGACTCTTGTGGAATTTATCACATATCTTGGTGCCTTAGTTTCTTGAGGGATGCATTTCCCTGATTCCCATGTGCGAGTTTCCTTTGGATGATACATTTCCACTTCCATTTCCATGTTCATCCTAGTGATTTTCTCCTCTTGCAGGATTTTCCCACAGAGATGAGGCGCTGACTCAAATGGCATCCTACAAGCCTTGGCTCATGCCTTCTCATTCGCAACTACATTCCGATATGAGGGGTTTTTCACCCCCCCCCCCCTGCCCTCTGTTTCCATGTTGCTCGCTCAATTGTGTTGTGGAATCAATGACATGAGCCTAGACTTGAAGAGAAACTCCTGAAAGATGCAGGGTTAGATGTGCACGATAATGCTAACCCTAGATTCCATCACTCTAAGGTTAAATGATTATTAAAAATTAAACTTAATTGTAAAAAAATCACACTTACCTACCATTAAAAGAAACAAGTTTTCCTTTATCTAGTGTTTGTAGAAACTATGTTCATACATTTGCCAATGTGGGACAATCATACATAATTCTAAGTGAATTTTGCAATTTGGATTTGAGAGAATATAATATTAAAACAAATTCTTTAAAATTGTATTTCTATGCTTAAAAATATTGAAAGAAGAGTTTCAAGATCACTATAGTTTTGATAACTTAGGAGGTTAGGAAGGTTTGTATTGTGACAAATATTTCTAAATTGAGATCTAATATGGGTATAGGTTGGGAAATCTAAGAGGTGTTTTTCATCTTCTACCAGCTTAGTGTCATAAAGATGAGAGATTCTTCCATCCTAGGGTGTTTTGGGAGTTGCCGAACACCCAGTTTTACTATGTATCTAGTGAGAGTTTATTTTTATTTTAGCAATGTTGATTTTCTTCTTTGCACTTCTCAAAAGTGAGAGCTAATTTTGATTTTCTAAATTAGGGTTGACCACCTCCTTGTAATATTTTAATTTCCTTTTATCCACTAATTCTTTATCACACAAGATATTAAATTTAGAAGTGATAATACTTTAATATAAATATTTTTAAATTATGAAGTAAAATGAAATTCAAAATTTTGATTATTATATAATTTTTTCTTAAAATTAAAAAATATGTATTAATTATTTTAAATAATAAAAAAATGGCAATTAATTCATCCATCGTATTTTTTTTCACAGGAAGGAATATTTTCCCCCAGAAATAGCAATTGCTCTGCTATTCAATTAAGAATCAAAGTAACTTTCCAATACATATAGGCTCAAAGCCATTACAACATACTCATTATGAGCTTTATTCATGTCATTATGAGATTTATGATATCAAAAATTTTATGTATTTGTGTAAACATAATAATATAATTAATATAAAAAAGATATTCAATTTTAAGAAAAAAGAAAAAAAATATATGGTTTTCTTAAAAAAGATTATATGTTTAAAATTTTTAAAGAGAAGCATTCCTCAAGCCTTATAGTTTGATGAACTAAAAGGCGAGGAAGGTCATTATTGTAATTCAAATATTCTAAAACTGAGATTTAATGTGGGTGTATAGACGATATTTGAATAGAAAATGTTTATCTTATTCAACCCTGTTAATGTCACACGAGTGACTTATTCCTTTGATACATTCATTTCACCTATTCCTTTGACCCACATCATTATAGGAATTGTCCAACCTCTTGTTTCACTATGGAACTAGTAAGAGTTTATTCTTATTTTGGTAATGTTGACTTTGTTCTTTACTCTAATTATAACAAAGAGATGTTTTTTATCTTCTAGATTAGGGTTAATCACCTCTTTAGAGTATATTGATTTTATCTTATCCTTTAATTCATAGCATGCCACAATTTCTCCTTAAATTTAAATGTAATAATATTTTTAATATTATCAATATTCTAGAGAGTGACCTCTTCCTAGATTCCCCAATGATTTACTCACAACTTGGCATCTTTATGCCAACCCAACTTGAGTCACAGTTATTGGTGTTTGAAGGAATCTTAAGGAGCCTCTCATCTTCCATGTTGTTCATTTTGTTCTTGTACATAAGGTACCTATTCGTGGCCATGCTCTCAACAGAGAAAATACTTTCTTTGAAGAGAAGGATAGGATAGGGTGTATAAACTTTAATTTTAAGATTATAACGTATAAAACTCTCTTGGATTTTTTTCTCCACCATTCTTTAAAGAAGCCATAACTCCAAACTTCACAACCATATAAGATAACATGAATGACTAGAATTTCAAAGAGGAGTTTCTTTTGATCCCATAATCAATGGTCAGCTAGTTTACAATTGTTTTCATGAAGATCAAAATAAGCTTTGTACCTTCCATTAATCATTTTTTCAATGTTATAGTTATAATTAAGATTGTGATATAAATACACTCCAAGATATTTGTAGAAAGTGGCTTCATCCAAATCATGATTACATGAAAATGACTAAAATATCATACCAACATCTTTCATTATCGATAGTTATCTCCATTCATTTGTGGATGTGAATGGCACATTTGATGAATATCATCAATCATTTATAGATAATGATACTCCGAAAAAAATTCAAAAAATGGTAATAATTATATCGATATTTTAGTTGAAAAGAGCTCAAAAGAAATTATATGATATAAATGTCTACACATTACCAAATTCAGTGGATGTAACCAGTAGAACGAATTAAGAGTATTTTCATTACAAAAAGTCTAAACCCACCTGTCACATGGAGTCTTTATCTCATACAATATTTAAGTCGGTCGATTAAGAGAGATGGAACTTTTTTTCCTCTGTAAACAAAGCTCTCAGTGAATCTGTTCTTCGTTTATTTCCCAAGGAATCTGCCTTTTCCTCTCACTAACAGTTGTTGCTACCAGTTGGGGAAACATCAAATCACTGATCAATGATGGGTCGTATTTTATGGAATGTTGATAGAAGATCAACATCCATGAACAGAAAAAGAATTATATTGTTAAATGTTACGAGCTGTTAATTGTAGAAATTTTTCGCATCTTTTTTGTGTTTGTTTGTCCACATAAGTAAGCCACAATGTCCACCCTGAAAAGAAAAGATAAAGGTGTGGGGACAGAACACTTCAAGAGCAAAATGAGAACAAACTGGAAAGATAAGGCTGATGATGGATATTAGGTGAGCAATATTCAGCCTGCTATGTTGTGGCAAGTGGATTATAGGTCGTCGGATCTAGATTTCTTTCAGATCAGACAGTTTATAATTCACCTCCAGCATCATTCAATGTTTCTTAGCAAGTTGGATATTGGTCACTTAGATATTATGGGAAAAACACTTAGTAACAATAACATTAATCACAATTTTGTTTGGTTATGAGTAAAAAATAACAACGACCTTAGAGTTTAAGGAATTACCTAGAATTTTTTAGAATTTTACTTCTGTGCTTGAAAAACATAAGAGAATGGTTTCAAGATCACCATAGTTTTGTTGATTTAAAATATCATGAAGATTGAAGTCTCACAATTATTTTGAAATTGAGATCTAATCTAGGTATAAAGGTGAGGCTTTTTGGGAACTCACCAAGCAGTTTCACTATGGAGATCATGAAAATTAGTTCTTATTTTAGCAATGTTTATTTTCTTCTTTACACTTGTCAAAACATAGATAATTTTGATCTTCTATATTAGGGTTGATTACTTCCTTATAATATCTTAATTTTATTTTCCCCTCTTACTCTTTATAGTAAGGCATTTTCTCCTTAAATTTTGATGTAATAATATTTTTAGTAGTATCCTTATTCTACAATATGATCTCTTCTTTTATTCTCCAATGGTTTATCCAAGACTCAACATTATTGTACCCTCTCACTTGAGGTGAAAATAGTTTTCATTGGAGTTTGAAGCAATTTTAGGAAGTCTCTTGTCGTCCATGTTGTTTAACTTGTTCTTATACATTAGGTATATGGTCATAGTCATGCTTTCAATGAGGGAAAGGCTTGCTTATGTGAGGAGGATATGATAGGGTGTATTTCCTTTAATTCTGAGATTATAGGTTATAAAATTCTTTTGGATCTGCTCTATCTTTCTCCACTGCATCTCCAAATTTTGCATCCATATAAAATAACAGGAGTAACGAAACTCTCAAAGAGGATTTTTTTCTTATCCCATACGCAAAGATCCACTAATTTACAATTGTTTCCAATCCCATAATAATCGTTTCATCCTCCTCTCAATATTATTACTCCAATTGAGTTTGTGATGAATATGTATTAAAACACTTCCTTCAAGTTGTTGTTGTCATATACAAAAGTATTGTAGGTGATTTTATTGGATTTAATTATCATGAATTTTGTTTTGTGAGTTTTAATAGTCATACCTGTATTAGATTATAGATCCTTGAGTATTCTTAGTTGCTTGTCAATATCATGGAGACTCCTCACCATAAGAAAAATATCATCCGTGTAAAGAAGAAGAATGATGACTATACCACTGAGAGTTGGACCAACACGACTTGCTACTTCCAAACAATATTCTAACTTGTCAATGTATATGCCAAAAAGGGTAGGGGATAAGGAACAACAATTCTTAGCTCCAATATTGCAGTTAATTTCTTTTGACCGGCCCTCTGAGTTCCTAAAATTGGAAATAACGTTCTCATGCAACCTTATTGCAGCATCCCTCAACTCTAAAGGAACTTTTATCTCTTCCAACCTATCCCAAAGGTTTGTCCTAGGTATTGTGTCAAAATCTTTCCTAAAGTCAATGAAACAACAAAGGAGATTGGTTTTATTATTGCAACACTCCTCCACAATGATCCTAAGTGTAACAAGGTGGTTTGTAGATTTTAACCTTGTACAATATTTACTGCAAAAATATTTCCAGTAAAATACAATGGAAAATACACACATTACATAGATATTTTTCCCGAACAAACCCAAACCAGGAAAACTAACATATTCTATATTCATTCATAGCGATACATTGTTTACAATACAATATACATATAAGATCCAACGAAATCCAAAACCCTAACCCAATGACCTCAATTAGTCAACAACCCTAGTTCCTTAACCAAAAATAGAAAATCATCGGAAAAAACCATGTGCCGAAAAACTGCATAACAATGGACATGAAAATCGAGGCAAAAATGCGACATGTTTCCCGAGGAAAAAAAATCTTGGGGGTGCTACCCCTGAACCCCCACACGGAGGGTTATCAACCCCCTATATGTCTAACACAACGTAGACACTACTACTCATGCAAAGAATATAACACATACCCAACATTCTCCCACTTGTTTTCTTTGCATAGAGGGGGTTACAGGGTTACATTATCAACAATGCTCATGGATCCTCTACACCACGATAACTTCTCAGTGCTCATAGATTTTGTTAATGAATCTGAAAAATTCTTCAAAGTGTCTACCTTCATCAACCACACTTTCTTTTCTTCAACCATGTCTCTCACAAAGTGATATTGAATATCAATATGCTTTGTCTTTGAATGATAAGTCGAGTTCTTCACCAGAAAAATTTCAGTATGTCTGTCATAATCTATCCTTACAACTTGTTGTACCAACCCAATACCCAAACACAATCTTTGTAACCATACTTCTTCCTTAATTTCATGAGTGTCTTCCATGTATTTAGCTTTTGAAGTTGAAAGTGCCACTACAACCTGTCTTTTGCTCATCCAACTTATTGCTCCTCCAAACAAGTTAAACACATACCCACTTGTAGATCTCCTATGATCCATATCTCTAGCCCAGTATGCATCCACAAAGCCATGTATATCCAACACTCTGTCCAATCCCAGTTTTCCTTGGTAGCACAATCCATAGCTAGCAGTGCCACACAAATACCTGTTGGGCCCTAACAACTCCCCCTAAAATTTTACAAAATTTGAAGGGCCCCCATTAGAATCTTGATAATTATAATGAGCTACAGAATCAACATTTTCAAGTAGTTCCATACCTTGGCTTGCTTTGAGACAAACTTAAGACATTCACTATAGTATGAGACATTCATTACAAGAGTATATGTAAAAATTTAGAAACAAGCACAAAAATCTCAATTTAAACAAAAACGTTAATTTTTATCAACTGTTTACTTTCGTTTAAATTATGATTATGTGTTCTTTCTTTTGCTCATTAGCAAGTTTGATTATTTTGAATAATGTGTTCAATACTTCATCAAATAATATCTTGGTTGGTTTTTCATTTTCGTAAAATCATTTGGTGATATTAATTAATTAAATTCTTTTTTTCATTTTGCATCTCATTTCAAAATAAAAATAATAATTAAAAAAAAAATTATCTATGATTTGTTTGATTTTGTGAAAAACCAAAATTAATATTTTTCTCTTCTCCATTAACTTGAAGCTTCTAGAATTAAGATCATATTTGAAAGGAAAATATAAACAATGTTTGTTTAGAACTTATAGTTAATTTAAATTCATTTTTTATTTTATTGTTCTAGATTTTGTTTTATTCACAATTTTTAGGTTATTAATTTATGTTTCTTTTTGTTTCACAGATTTCTATTATCAAATATTTGATACGGATCTGATCATGGATTGATTTTATTATACAAATACGTTCAAGATGATTGATCCAAAAATAATATTGGATTGCTACAAATAATTTTATGAGCAACAACAGATAAAATTTGGAAAGGCGTCAAGATCAGAAAGACGATTTTACAGGACTGATTGCAGCCAAACCGTGAGGAATTTGAAGAAACGGTTGAAAACCCAGAACCCAAATGGACCCATTTACCTTTTGTGTAGAAATTTTCCCAAAACAATGCACGATTTGAGAGATATTGATGTCTCTTTACGAGGAAAATTTCAGGTGGTGAAAATTAATAGTAACGCCCAGACTGTTCATTCATTGTATAAATATATGAGAAAGTTCAAAGCCATAGAGATCCAAGAATTGGAGAGGAGGATTTTTATCATTTCTCTTTTGTATATTATTTATTTTTTAAACTTTTCTTCTTTTCAAATGGAGTAACGGATGGTTGGAATCTTTGGGAGAATGGACGAGTATTTTCAAAGAAGAATATGGAATTCCAGGTTGTTTAATGGATTTTGTCCTGTGAGTAAAATGGTTTTATTTTCATTATAATATCTTCATATTCTTTTAATAATTGATTATGCATTGATTTAAATTAGCTTTAGTATTTTTTATCAATACATGGTTAATTGTTATCATTTATGTACTAATTTTTTCAATCTTTAAGAGTTTATTATCTTAAAAAATTCTTCCAAGACTACAGTATGGGCATGTGATTTTGAGAAAGAATATGGAAAAACAATTCATCTTTGGCTTTAGACCTGTCTGATGCTTATTCCATTTCATTATTTCATTACTGTTATATTATGTGAATATTATTATGGTTGATTTTAGCTTTAGCTTGTCATCATATGGTGTTTTCATACTGTTAAATGTTATATGTTGTCCATAATTTCTTATTCCATTTTTTATGTGTGATCAATCGATCATTTAATTATTGTGGAATTTATTTATAATGTTAAATTATGGATAATATCAATACTCAGAATTGAGTTTTATTTCGTTCTTAAATATTGATTTTTTTAAGATCACATGATTTTTAATTAGTTGTCTTCATGTTGTTATTAATTTACTCCAATATCAAATACTTCTTTGAATGTATTCTGGAAGTGCTAGTATTGTTCTGTTATAGGTTTCCCTTAACAACAATACAGGTAGGAGCTCATACAACACAGAAAGATAATACCAGTTTCGTTGATCAACTACAGGTTATTCTGTGTGTTATTTAGTTAAGTTGTTTATGAATGAAACGATGATTACATTAATTAGCTTTGACTGTTTTTGTGTCACTGTTTCAATAATATTCATTTAGTATTTATTCATTTAATATCTTTTAAAAAAATCCAAAAAGAAGTGGTGTTCATATTTGATTCAAAAACTTTATCAAACAATCATTTTCACAATATTTCAAGAAAACCTTTTAAACTGTATATAAACTGTTCATAATCATTTGTATATTCACATTCTTAGATAAATATTTGTAATTATTGTGTCGATTGTTAGAATCTTTTTTTTAGTTAGTTTATTTTATTTTTCTATCTTTAGGACCCTAGTTGGCTAACAGAGCCATTAAACTCATCAGAATAGGTCACACCAAATGGCTTGGGTCATTTAGACAACCTCGGACCGGATCTATTCTTCCAGTTGACGGCATGTCAAATTTGTCCATCAACAAATGGCGCTAGAAGGAGGGCAAAGTAAATTTAATGATTAAATGTTTCACCCCTTAGCCTTTCATAATTCCATATTTATAAATCCTTCTTTTGTGTCATCTTGAAATGCATTAGAAGGCAGTCCAGACGAACAAGATGGCCTTATAGGCGTCTTTGTTTCGAATTTAATTAATTTCCCATGGCTCCCCAAATCACTGTGTTGGAACATGCTTTACACTTCTCATTACCTGATATTCCCAACAAGACAGTCTCTCTCTTGTCCAAACTCACCTTTGATGGTGGGGGGAATGTATCTGCAAAAGACCATATTAACAAGTTTTGGTGTAAATGCATCAAGCATGATATTTCTAATTTAAAGGTTTTGTGTAGATTGTTTTCTTTTAATTTCAGGGGTCGGATTAAACATTGGTTTGAGTCTTTTCCAACATATCACATTATTGATTAGTTTCAGTTTGTAGATGATTTTTTATATGCTTTTGAAAACTATGATTACAATCAATTATGTGAAGAATTTCAAACTTTACTAATCAATGAAAATTCATCTTTAGAATACTTTTCAACAAGAATCCATCATGTATTCTGTAAATTTAATCTTGATGACATGTCATTTGTACTAAATCTCCTCTATTATGCTTGCATCCCTTTCATCCAATCACATTCAATAGAGAATGATGAATCGGTTGCAATTCCTACCACTCAATTGCGAGAAGAATTTTGTTCGAAGGATGAAAGGAATCCATCCAAAAATTTTGAACAAGCAAGGGAGGTAGAATCTATTAAAAATGTTCTTAGTAACAATCAAATTGTTTTTTCCTCTGAATCATTGTATACTCATCCCTCGACCATCGTGGAAGAAGATTTGATGTTGGGTCAAGATGAATGTCCATATTCTTCTAACCCTTGATCTAATCAGTACTTAAATTTAGTTATTGAAGAACACTTAGGTGACGAAAATGATCTTAAGCATTCTAACATTCCAATGAAACTGATTAGAGATGTAGATCTGCAATTGGAAGAAGAAACCTTAAACTTTCATTTACAAATCATACCTTATCCACAAGAAAGATCAGATGTTTGTCGTGAAAGTTTTGAATTATCTATCATACAGGAGGCAAATTTAGATGATCGTATTATGTTGAAGGATTTATCACCAAAAGAGAGTGAAAGTATTAAGGCAAGTGAATATGAATGTCTTGAGAATACCATTGTTAATTATCATAGCTCAAGAGAATCTTTTCACGTGCTCATTTCTAATTCATTTTACTCTTTATATCCCGATCTCTTCTTAGATTCTGGTGTGCATGGTATTTTACCCACGGTATCGTACTTTTTTCCATCACAATCTAATCTTTTAGATATGTCAATATTTAGTGAAATTAATTTTAAACATAACATTTATGAAATTGGATTTGATGCACTTTCACTTTCGTCACTCGAATGGAAAAATGACATTTTTCAAGATGATTTTACACGATTTATTGTTGAAAAAGACAATGCACTTATTCTTTTGGAAATCAAATATTCTATTCGTTTTTTCATTAGTTCTAATTTTAATGTTTATGCTTCACATTTTGAAACGATCAATATCATCAAAGGAATCGTTCAAACCAATTATCTAATTGATGTCATGAATCCTCTTATGATGTGTTCCCCATTGATATATCCATTTCATCAAAGTCATAGTTTTCATCCTAATTTTTATGACAGGATATTAGAATGGCTTGAAGATTCTTATCTAAAAAATATTCATAATAAAGATAAAGTTGTACTTGCTTTGTTTCTACCTAAATATCTAGGAAGTAAGAATTACATAATTTTTTTAGATCCTCCATGTGAAGAAATTGATGAACACTTGGAGAATTGTTAGGAGGATGGAGCATTTCGGCCTTGGCTGATGGTTATGTTAGGTCCCCATAATATTGAAAAGTTTTCCAAACTTACTTATGCTCTTACATGTCATTATGACTCATATCACGACCAGATTGCAGAATGGTTGGAGGATTCATACATCAAGAAGTTTCAAAAGAATGGTAAAATCGTGCTTGTTTTGTTTTTAAAAGAATATATAGGAGGTAAGCGTGACATATTTCTTTTGTATCTGCAAATACTACATTCTTTTATTCTGATTTTCGACTTTCTATGCCTTGCGGGATTGAATATGCTCTTGTGGCTGCACTAGAAATACGATTTTACTTAGCGTTTTGATTTATTTAGTAGTTTAGAGTAGATTTAGGAGTAGGTTTCCTTTAGTTTTTTTTCTTAATATTTCTTTGTGTAATAATGCAGTTATGAACACAAGTGGGTACACCAAGAGAACCATAATATGAATGTTGTCAGGGAAGTCCACTTTAAATATTTTTCTCTCTGCTTTTCATTGAATATTTCTTTTCAAAAACGCAGTATCATCGTGAAAAATTTAAATGGAAAGTGAAGAGATAAGTAAATTTGAACTATCAATTCAACCCTGATTGAAGGTGCCACAAGTAGGACTGCACTCATATTAATAAGGATTTTTCTATTTTCTTTTAGTCTCTTTTATTTTGAATAATAATGCTTGGTCAAAGTAGCATCTCATGCATCACTATCTTAAGAAAAGAACTTTCTCGCACATGATACTTTATATGATTTAGTTCTTCCTTTATTTTACAGTGAGATGCTAGTGGATCCAAAAGCTCAAGTTTATCTTTGGCCAAAATCGTTTCTTGAAAAGTTTTTTTTTGTTGTTTTGATTTTATGTACTTTCGATTTTGAATCCCATTAAAAAAATTTGATTTGGTTTGCTATGTGTTCTTTGTTTTCTTTGATTGCTTTGAATGAGTTTTTTTTTCTTATCTATCTTTTTGAATCAATATATTTCTGATCAAAGAGTGATTGTTGAAGGAAGTATTCATTTTAAGACTTGTGTTTTTCAAGCAATTTGAAATAATTCAAAAAGGTCCTGATATTAAGATATAGCTCAGACAATTGACTTTTAAATCAATTGTGACTTTCATTTTGTCTTCAAATTGTCTTTGCCAGAGTATTGCACCAGAGATGTGGTTTAAATCTTTGAGAATTATGATGACCTTTAAACTTTTTACGCCGTCCATATTCTTAAGGAATCACTTTTAAGTGCTTCCCCATTATCTAGATGTTTTCTTAAAGGAAATCTAAAATCTCTAAACCATGATAAAACTTTCAATTTTAAAAGAAAATAAATAACTTGATCAACTATTCACCTGTATTGAAATTAACCTCCAGAATCACCCCGCTCTCTTTGTCATCAAGAAATCTATAATTGTATTATTATTTAAAAGTGGCATAAGAGGGTTGGAAGCACTTAAGTGTGGGAAGTGTGTGTAAACCCGTCGAGGTACTGAACAGGCTCGCTGGCAGCGGGTAAATGCACACATGATACCAAGACAACTTCGTTGAGGTACTGAACAGGCCTACTAGCAGCAAAGCAATGTCGGGTTGAGAGGTAGCAGGTATATTCTTTTAAGTTAAATTTTATGGAAGCATGCATCATGTGGATAGACAATTATTGGATGGGATTAAAGTACTTGAGTGGGTTAAATGACATCCCTGTCGAGGCTATGGACGTCTGTTGGCAGCACTGGCTCTGTCAACGGTATTCAAGTTCTTTTATAAACATCGTGACTCTTTGATTAAGACATTATTTTAGGTTATAATCCCCTACAAAGAAAATTATATTGTCTGGTTATAACATTGAGCTTATCCTAATACTATATGGTCTCAGAGTGAATTTATTTCAGGGAGCTTAAATCCTTTTTTAAGTCTTATTCTTTTCTTCCTGAGATGAAATCTTACCAAATTAGAGATAACTTCTTCACCCAGTAAGTCGCCATTTGTTGGGCCCCAACAACTCCCCCTAATGTTTTACAAAATTTAAAGGGCTCCCATTAGAATCTTGATAATTATAATGAGCTACAGAATCAACATTTTAAAATAGTTCCATACCTTGGCTTGCTTTGAGACAAACTTAAGACATTCACTATAGTATGATATATTCATTACAAGAGTATATGTCAAAATTTAGAAATGAGCACAAAAATCTCTATTTAAACAAAAACGTTAATTTTTATCAACTGTTTACTTTCGTTTAAATTATGATTATGTGTTCTTTCTTTTGCTCATTAGCAAGTTTGACTATTTTGAATAATGTGTTCAATACTTCATCAAATAATATCGTAGTTGGTTTTTCATTTTCATAAAATCATTTGGTGATATTAATTAATTAAATTCTTTTTTTCATTTTGCATCTCATTTCAAAATAAAAATAATAATTAAAAAAAAAAAAAAATCATCTATGATTTGTTTGATTTTGTGAAAAACCAAAATTAATGTTTTTGTTTTCTCCATTAACTTGAAGCTTCTAGAATTAAGATCATATTTGAAAGAAAAATATAAACAATGTTTGTTTAGAACTTATTGTTAGTTTAAATTCATTTTTTATTTTATTGTTCTAGATTTTGTTTTATTGACAATTTTTAGGTTATTAATTTAGGTTTCTTTTTGTTTCACAGGTTTCTATTATCAAATATTTGATACAGATCTGATCATGGCTTGATTTTATTATACAAATACGTTCAAGATTATTAATCCAAAAATAATATTGAATTGCTACAAATAATTTTATGAGCAACAAAAGATAAAATTTGGAAAGGCGTCAAGATCAGAAAGGCAATTTTGTAGGACTGATTGCAGCCAAACCATGAGGAATTTGAAGAAATGGTTGAAAACCCAGAACCCAAATGGACCCATCTACCTTCTGTGTAGAAATTTTCCCAAAACAATCCATGCTTTAAGAGATATTGATGTCTCTTTACGAGGAAAATTTCAGGTGGCGAAAATTAATAGTGACACCCAGATTGTTCATTCATTCTATAAATATATGAAAACGTTCAGAGCCATAGAGATCCAAGAATTGGAGAGGAGGATTTTTATCCTTTCTCTTTTGTATATTATTTATTTTTTAAACTTTTCTTCTTTTCAAATGGAGTAATGGATGGTTGGAATCTTTAGGAGAATGGATAAGTATTTTCAAAGAAAAATATGGAATTCTAGGTTGTTTAATGGCTTTTGTCCTGTGAGTAAATGGTTTTATTTTCATTATAATATCTTCATATTTTTTTAATAATTGATTATGCATTGATTTAAATTAGCTTTAGTCTTTTTTTATCAATACATGGTTAATTGTTATCATTTATGTATTAATTTTTTCAATCTTTAAGAGTTTATTATCTTAAAAAAATCTTCCAGGACTACAGTATGGGCATGTGATTTTGAGAAAGAATATGAGAAAGCAATTCATCTTTGGCTTTAGACCTATCTGATGCTTATTCCATTTCATTCTTTCATTACTGTTATATTATGTGAATATTATTTTGGTTGATTTTAGCTTTAGCTTGTTATCATATGGTGTTTTCATACTGTTAAATGTTATATGTTGTCCATAATTTATTATTCCATTTTTTATGTGTGATCAATCGATCATTTGATTATTGTGGAATTTATTTCTAATGTTAAATGATGGATAACATCAATACTCATAATTGAGTTTTCTTTCATTCTTAAATATTGATTACCTTAAGATCACATGATTTTTAATTAGTTGTCTTCCTGTTGTTATTAATTTACTCCAATATTAAATACTTCTTTGAATGTATTATGGAAGTGCTAGTATTGTTCTGTTATAGGTTTCCCTTAACAACAATACAGGAAGGAGATCATACAACACAAAAAGATAATACCAGTTTCGTTGATCAACTACAGGTTATTCTGTGTGTTATTTAGTTAAGTTGTTTAAGAATGAAACGATCTTTACATTAATTAGCTTTGACTGTTTTTGTGTCACTGTTTCAATCATATTCATTTAGTATTTAATCATTTTATATCTTTTAAAAAAATCCAAAAAGAAGTGTTGTTCATATTTGATTCAGAAACTTTATCAAACAATCATTTTCGCAAGATTTCATGCAAACCTTGTAAACTGTATATAAATTGTTCATAATCATTTGTATATTCACATTCTTAGATAAATATTTGTAATTATTGTGTCGATTGTTAGAATCTTTTCTTTTGTTAGTTTATTTTTATTTTTCTATCTTTAGGACCCTAGTTGGCTAGTGGAGCCATTAAACCCGTCAGAATAGGTTACACCAAACAGCTTGGGTTATTTAGACAAACCCGGACCGGATATATTCTTCTAGTTGACGGCATGTCAAATTTTCCCGTCAACAATACCTGAAGACCCTTTTTACTATTTTCCAAACTCCCACTGCATGTGCAATGTATTGTCTAGTATAGACCATTGCATACATAAAACTGCCAACTACACTTGCATATAGAACACGAGAAATGTCATCTTCCTCTTTCTATGTCTTGGGACACTGATTTGCAGATAAATTTACACCAACAAGAATATGAACCTTGATCAACTTACATTCATGCATATTAAACCTCTGCAATATTGTCTCGACATGTTTTCTCTAATTAAACCAGAGTTTCCTCCTTTTCCAATCTCTTTTAATTTTCATGCCCAAAATGAAATTTGAAGCATCAAAATCCTTCATGTAAAATTTAGAGGACAACTGATTTTTCACATCTTGGATAATCTCCTTGTTGTTTCCTATCAGCAACATGTTATCCACATAGAACACCAAATAAAACAAATGATCACCAATTAATTTAAAATACACACAATGATCCTCTTTGCTTCTTGTGAAACTAAGTCCCAACATATAAGTATCAAAGTTTTGATACCACATCCTTGGTGACTGTTTTAAACCATATAGGGACTTTTTCATCTTGCATACCAACTCCTTCTTTCCCTTCACAAAAAATACTTTGGGTTGCTTCATATAGATTTATTCTTCTAGATCCCCATGTAAGAATGTTCTCTTCACATCCATCTGTTCTACTTCAAAATCAAATGCAACAACAACAAATAACAGAACTCTTATAGAGGTTAACTTGGCAACGGGAGAAAAAATCTAACCAAAATCAATTCCCTCAACCTGAGAATAACCCTTTGCTAATAACCGAGCTTTGTATTTCTCCACTTTTCCTTTTTCATTCAACTTCTTTTTAAATACTCATTTGTTGCCAATGGGATTTCTTCTAGTCAACAAATCCACTAGATCCCAAGCCTCATTCTTATCCAAGGCTGTCATTTCTTCGTCCATGGAATTTTTCCATGGATTTTCATCCTCTGAATCCACTGCCTCCCTGACAATTCTAGGATCATCATTAGTAATAGACAAAACAAAATTTGAATAGAAATCAGATGGAGTATACCTTTCCGGTAGCCTTGTTTCTCGAACCGATATCTTCAATATTGGAGTATGAGGATATTCTTCTCAGATTCATGTTCTTCTATAGAGTCTGATTCATCATCCTTTAAATCAAACTCTAGTTTCTCTAGTTCTTCCTTACTTGGTAGTAATTCTTGTTTAAAAACACCCTTCATTTCTCTAAATACCACATCTCATCTATACACTACCTTCTTATTTTCTTGGTTCCAAAGCTTATAACCTTTGATACCATATTTATATCCAATAAAGACACACTTTTTCATCCTTCTTATCTAGCTTACTCTTGTTTTCCTTTGGAACATGAACATATGCATCACAACCAAATACCTTGTGATGTGTGAGAGAAGGTTTCTAACCAGTCCATACTCTTGTGGAGTCTTGTCATCCAGCGCTGATGAGGGTGATTTGTTGACTAGGTAACATGCAGTACCCACTGCCTTTGCCCAGAATTCTTGCCCTAACCTGGCACCACTGAGCATGCACCTTTCTTTTTCCATCAGCATCATGTTCATCCTTTCTGCAACTCCATTCTACTGAGGTGTGTATGGAATAGTATTCTTCCTTGCTATACCACACTTCTTACAGAATTCTTCAAATTCATTCCTGCATAACTCTCCGCCATTATCTATCCTCAACACCTTAATTCTTTTCTTTGTTTGATTCTCAACAAGAGCCTTAAAATCTTTAAACCTATCAAAGATGTCAGATTTATTCCTGCGGAAATATACCCAAGTATTCCTCGAGAATTCATCTATAAATGAAACATAATACACAGATTTTCCAAATGATGGGACCGAAACAGGTCCAAAAACATCACTGTCAACTAGCTGTGAAATTCCTTCTTCCCTCATTGCACCAAAGGGGAATCTTACCCGATTATGCTTCCCATATACACAATGTTCACAAAAATCAAAATCTAGAGAGCAGTTAGACATACCTTCAACCATAACTTCACTGTGTAGTAGTCGAAGACCCTTCTCTTCAATATGCCCTAGTCTTTGATGCCACAACATGACCTTTTCTCTAGAGACTATAGGAATTATTTATTCTTCAACTCCAATATCAGGAACAATGGAACTATTACACCCATCACTAATAGTGCTTCCTTGTAGCTTATACAGGGTTCCAAACTGAACTCCCTTCAACAACACCATTGCTCCTCGAACCATCCTACAAGTTTCCTTTTCAAATATTGTTTTTACCCCTGCATCATCCATTTTTCTTATAGAAATCAAATTTCTGGCCAAACCTGGGATATGTAGAACATTAGGAAGTGTTCTAATCCTTCCATCTATGAGCCTCAACTTGAATTTTCTTCATCCTATGATTTTGGTTGTCGAATCATCACCTAGGAAAACATTAGCTCCATCATACCTTTCATATTCACAGAACCACTCTCTATGGGGAGTCATATGAAAGGATGCACCTAAGTCAACCAACCATGAATCATGATCTGCATGTGTGCTTGAAGAAGCCAAGTACACATCCCATGTTTCTTCCTTGGAGGTATTTTCTTCTATAGAAGGAGATTCTTTAGATCCATTCTTTTTCTCAACTTTGGATCTACACTGCTTCTTGTAGTGCCCTTCTTTTCCACATCTCCAACATACCTTTACAAAATTTCCAGGAGATTTAGATCTACCCTTAGACTTAGATCTCTCACTTGAGAAATTAGATCCATTTCTTTCATGGGAGCGTCCTCTTGAAAATAATGTGTCTATTCTATGTCCTTCCATATTCTTCCATCTCATCTCCTTCAATAACAAGGATGAGACCACTTCATCAAAATTCAAGGAATTTGTATTACTACCTATGGCCACAACCGCACTATCCCACGAGTCTGGTAAAGAACACAATAAACTGATACACTTATCTTCATCTAAAATTTTAATCTCAACAGATACTAACTGACTTACCATAGTATTGAAGGCATTCAAATGCTCTACCACCAAGTCTCCATGTCTCATCCTCAGGTTATACAACTTATTTCTCAGGAATAGTTTATTTACTAGGGACTTAGATTGATACAAATTCCCAAACTTATCCCATAAATCCTTTTCTATAGCTTCCTCTGACACATTCAGTAATACTGAATTTGAGAGACACAGTTAGATTATGCTCTTCACCTTCTGATCCAACTTTTTCCAGTCATCTGTTGAATTTCATGTAGGTGTAGTACCTGGATCCACCATGATCCACTGATATCTTTCCACCAACAGATCTTCCATCTTGAGCTTCCACAACTCAAAACTTTTCCCATTAAACTTCTCGATCTCCATTTTTGAATTGCTTGTCATTTCTTTTTAGCTAAAAAATCAATACCATAGATCTCCCACTGTAACAAGGCTTATTGCAGTCCCGAGCCAAAACCTTGACCACAAAGGAGTCCCCCTGAAGTCAACAAAGCTCTGATACCAGATGTATATTTTAACCTTGTACAATATTTACTGCAAACATATTTTCAGTAAAATAACAAAAAAGATACAATGGCAAATACACACATTACACAGAGATTTTTTCCCTGGAAACCCAAACCAAGAAAACCAACATATTTTATATTCATTCATAGCGATAGATTGTTTAAAATACAATATAAATATAGGAGCCAACGGCATCCAAAACCCTAACCCAATGACCTGGATTAGTCAACAACCCTAATTCCTTAACCAGAAATAGAAAACCATCGAAAAAAACCATGTGTCAAAAAAACACCCAACAATGGACACAAAAATCGAGGAAAGAATGCGGCATGTTCCCTGAGGAAATCATGAAAATAATATAACACATACCCAACATGGTCCACAATTGAATGATATGTCCTAATTCTGGCCTAGCCTTTATCTCTTTTCCCATGGATTTCTAGCCATAGGCTAATCTTCTTTTCCGAAATAATTCCGTACAACTTGGCTAAAATGCGGCTAATCATAGTGGTTCTATAATTATAGGGAATGTTTTTATCCCCACTTCTAAAAATAGATACAATGAGGCTTTGCGTCCAGGGTTTATGGAAACCTTGTTTGATTTGTAAATTGAAGATCTTGTGTATGCGAGAGATGAGGATAGGCCCTTTGATTTTAAATTTTTTAGCTTGGTAGCCTTTAATATCCTTAGATTTCCCATTTGTGAGTCGTTTAAAACTGAAATTTGTATTCCATAGAAACAATTTCATCCTTTGTAGGAATTTTTGGAAAGGTTTCCATGGTGTTAGGGAATTCATAAATACTTTTAAGGTAGAAATTACAGTCCTTCAAGGGAATCCTATTATTTTCTTTAGTTTTACGAATTAGAAGTTGCCTCCAAAACTTCTTAAGATCAAGCTTAGATAGATGAAAAAGTCTCTCTTTTTTTCTAGTTATATAATACCGTTTTGTCATTTTAATTAAGGATTTGTATGTATTTACATTGTTGATTTTTAAGGACTCATTAGAAGCATCCCTAATGGATTTCTTGGCAATTTTGCATTCGAAAAATAAAGAGTTATTTCGAGATTAGTTTTTTCCTTTCTAGGTTCATCAAAAAGATATGAAAAAATTACAAATAGATTATATTTACCTAGATCCGAACCAAAAAAGTTTAGCATATATACTAGCAAGACTATAAATAACGAAACCAACCTAGAATGATTGAGGCTACTCTTAAGAACTAGAGGTAGTATTAACAATAATGAAAATGGGAGGTGATTCCCATCCCCTAGTTTTATCTTCCTTTGTTTTCTTCATTTATACCATTAAAATACCTTAGGGATTCCTCATTTGTCATGACAATTCCCTCTTTGATCTAGGTGGATATTGATGGCCACCCACCTGTTCCAACTGGCTCCTCTTGTCAGCTTTTAATACAACATGTTCTTCTGTACTTCTTTGTAATTGTGGGTTCTACACTTTCGGGGTTGTCTGAATCCCTACACATATTCCAGGTGGATACTAGTGGCCTCCCACCTAATCCAACTGGCTTATTTTGTTGTATTTTCAGGGCCGTTTTGGGCCCCTAAACAATGTTTTTTTATCTCTCCATAGTCAAATTGTAGACGGAGTTAGACTTTGACAACATAATGCATAGTTCTCGAAAATACCTTTCCAATAGGCTGTCATGAGCTTAAAACAGAGATCGTTTGCAAAATTTACGACCCCGAGAAGTTAATGTACTAACTTACCTAAATGAGCCCACATGAATTTTGGATTTTCATCTCCTAGGGTTAGTTTTTTGGATGTCTAGGGTTTTGGCATTCTTGTTTATCATAAAAAGGCCTTCATAGCCTCATTGTAATCATATTCTTGCGAATGAGTGTAGTTGTCACATCTCTTCTCATAGATAAATATACCACCATTCTAGTGATTCTTGCACTCTATATTTTTAGTCTCTTTACAATTATTTCGTTAATAGAAATAAATTATTGTTGTATTTCTCTGTTTCTAGAAATTTTCATGAGTGTTTCATTGTAATATCTCTACTTTCATTTCATTCCGAAAATAATATGGATCAGTGGTATCAGAGTAGGATGATCTTGATCGTTTTTCAGTGCATGTCTCCGACAAGGTCCGAGTATAGCCACTTGGGTATCGAGTTTTTCTCTCTTGAGGAAATCACCTCGCACGCCCAAGAAACCCTTGATGGTAGAAGAAAATAAAGACAGTGGAGTAGAAGATTCTATTAACTTGTTGCTTGAGCAATCTCTCACGTGACAGAGGGACGAAAAGATGGAGAATTTTGCACATGATGTTCAATGCCTGCCGATAGCAATTGGCAAATCTTCATCAAGTGACCATTTTGGAGGAACCTCTCCCTTCAAGGTACAAGTTAATTTTGATATTCACATATTTGAAGGTCAGATAGATGCGGATGCCCTAGAAAAATGGTTAAATCTATTAGAAGGTTATTTCTCTGTTCAAAAAAATTTCGAAAGGGAAAAGATCACCTTTGAACTCCTCAAGGCTCTCTCCCATGTCAAACATTGGTGGGAAACTTCTTGGGAGCAAAGTTCCACAGAGGAATATGGAATATATGGGGCTGAGCCCACTTGGGATTTTTTTGTGGATGCAGTCAAAGAATAGTACTATCATGTTGATAACTATGAAGACCAGTACATGATATTGACCACATTACGACAAGAGAAGGTTCAAACAGTGTCGGAGTTAAAAATTACTTTCCATACCTTGCGCACCAAGCTAGGTATCAAAGACCCCAAGCGACATCTAGTTGTAAAATACCGTGGGACTCTGCATAGGTACATCCAAACCAAAATGGATTTCCTAAACATCTCATCATTGGGAGTTACCTATTGATATCCTGTCAAAATCAAAAAGAAATTTAGGCACTAGAACAAATGGGAATTCGGGTCCGCAAATATGCCACAACCAAAGCATGGTAAAGATGGAGCTAACTTACAGCCTCTAGACAACCAATCCAAGACATAGGGAAAAAAGGGTAAATGGAAGATGAAGAAAGACACTGGGAAGTGGTGTGACTTCCACAAAAGCCCCTAGAACAACACCGATGAATGTCGCTCAAAACAGTCATTGGTGGCCGAGGTCAAAGACACAGAGCCAAACCATGATTCAGAATCTGATCCAGAAAATATTGAAAACAGATAGATCATCGATTCAGACCCCACTGCTACTGTCACAACCACAAAAATTCAACCAAAAGAATCAGTAGATCCTGAAGAAGGGGAGTGCCTTTTCCATTCACAGATGTGGGTGAAGGGGACCCCATTGCATTTCATTGTTGATAATGGTATCCATAAGAACCTCATCTTAGCTAAGGCCATCAAACAATTGGGGTTGTTGACAACACCACACCCGCATCCATACAACATCGGGTGGCTTCACCAGTGACGAGATCTTCATGTCATCCAACAGTGTCACATGACCTATGGTATCCAACCCTTTAAGGATGAGGTAGTGTGTGATGTTGCCCCTATTGATGTCTATGAATTTTTTTTGGTCCAACCATATATGTCGAGACGTCATGATTTCTATGAATCTAGACCTCGTAGTATCATTATTACTCTGTAAGGTCATCTCTACAGGATACCAGAGGTAGTTCTGAATACTTCTCCACCAAAATAGTGCCGTAAGGTAATCTCTCATATTGCAAAATTCATCCTCTTCACAGTCTGTTCAAAGGATGCACAGAAGACCGCTACAACCACTACAGCATCAACACCTTCTATCCAGCAAAAAAAAATTGTTTCTTCACCTACAATGGTGCCTACACAATGCCATGTCAAACCCAAAGATAACAAATTGGTGGAGCATATTCAACCCTTCCAGCAACAGGCGTGTGACAGTCTTCCACAAACCAAGCAACACAACTTCTCCAACAAAGCACACAGCTCACCAAGATTCATATTTAGAAAATGCTTCCCCCTCTTCCTCAAGAACTCAATGCAATGGATACCATTGCTTCATAAGGGGGGAGGATTGATCCAGGTGGATATTGGTGACCACCCACCTGTTCCAACTGGCTCCTCTTGTTAGCTTTTAGTCACCATGTTCTTTTGTACTTCTTTGTAATTGTGGGTTCTACACTTTCAAGGTTGTATGAAGCCTTACACATCTTCTAGGTGGATATTGGTGGCCTCCCACCTAATCCAACTAGCTTATTTTGTATGTGTTCATGTCAACACATCTTGTTGTACTTCTAGGTCCATTTTGGGCCCCTAAACAATGTTTTTTTGGCTCATCATAATCAAACTGTAGACAAAGTCAGAGTTTGATGGCGTAATGCGTAGTTTTCTAAAATACCTTTCCAACAGGCTATCACGTGACTAAAAAAGAGATCGTATGCAAAAGTTACGACCCCGGGAAGTTAATGTACTAACTTACCCAAACAGGGCCCACATGACTTTTGGCGTTTCATTTCCTAGGGTTAGGTGTTTGGATGTCTAGGGTTTTGGCATTCATGTTTATCATAAAAAGGCCTTCAGAGCCTCATTGTAATCATTTTCTTGCGAATGAGTGTATCTTCCACATCTCTTCTCATAGATAAAGCTGCCACCATTCTAGTGAGTCTTGCACTCTGTATTTTTACAGTCTCTTTACAATTCTATCATTAATAGAAATCAAGTATTGTTGTATTTCTCCATTTCTACCAGTTTTCATGGTTGTTTCATTGTAATATCTCTACTTTCATTTCGTTCTAAAATAATCCGGATCACTCTTCTTCCTCTTTCCCTTCGCTCATTGTTTCAAAACCATAGATTGCATTTATCAAGTACTCACACTTCTTGTCCAATTCATACAGTTTGTTGAGAATTGTAAACTATTGAGATATCTCAACTTCTAATGTACTAACAATTTCATAGTACTGCATGCCTCTAACATCCATGGTGATGGCCATAAAAATATTCATGTGCAAGTATAAGTTAACAAACTTCAAAAACTTGATGTCTCTACTCCTATAAAATCCAATGTCGAGTACCCACTGAAAAAATTCTTCAGCCACCTTATCATTGGAGTTCATGCCCCCACACTCTCTTACCTTGGCTTCAATTTCTTTGACTTCTTTCGTAATTTCAACCAAGAATCTATTATTGTAAAATTTCACAGTTTCCATTGCTGAAAGTTGAAACCTATTGATTGGTGGTTTTGACCCAAAATTGGAGGCATCCTTACTATTTCTGGTTTTATCTCTGCATAATTCATGGATTGGTTCCTCTAGATGAGGAAGTTGTTTGGAAGTTCACCACTTTGTTGTTCAGATGAAATGGGGTGAGGTGAAAGGAAAACCTCTAAAGCCCAAATTTCTAGAGCCCCAGATGCCCAAAGCATAGGATAAGTGCCTTACATCTAACACTCGGTCACAACCCATGGTCACATTCATTCGGGGGCTGAAGAAAAAGGGCTAGTGCCCGAAAATTGTTTTTGAAAATAGAGAAGGGATTAGATAAGGAGCCCATGGAGTTTTTGATTTGTATGGACCTACACCTAATTAATTAAAGAAGGCCTATAAACCTGAAGAATGGATCTAGCGTGGATCTAAGAGCCAATTCGACTTTGATTTGGAAGAATCCGTGTACAAGTATTACATCACTGAAAAAACAAATTGTTCAATTATCCACAACTTCCTTCTCAAAACTCATAATTGAGAATGGAAGCAGGCATTGGAAAGGTCTTGAACAGTAGAAGATAACTTTTCACCCAAAAATTAGATCTGAACAGTCAATTTATTAGGAAATCAGTAGAAAAGAAGTCTGATATATTAATGAATCAAAATGGTTCATGTTTTCATGAAATTATTGAGAACAGTTACCTGACAAAGTTTTGTTAGCTGCACATTTTTGTAGAAGTAACAATTGTTAGAATGGAATAGAGTTATCACAAAGTGAAAAGGGATGGATGATACACAGATAGTCTACAACCAAGAAGATGAAATTAGAGAGATGAATGTCCGGTTGGGTATGGAAGGAACCAACTCCAATGGAGATACCAGGACTACCCCCAAATAGAGATATTGATTTCTCTATAAATTTGATGTCAGGAACAACTCCAGTATCTAAGACTCCCTACAGAATGAGTACACCAGAGCTTAAGGAACTACAAATGAAGCTTGAAGAACTTTTTAAGAAAGGGTATATACACCCAAGTGTGTCACCTTGGGGTGCCCTAGTTGTATTCATGAAGAAGAAAGATGGGACATTGATATTGTGCATCGACTTCAGACAATTGAATAAAGTGACTATAAAGAACAAGTATCATTTGCCAAGGATCGATGATCTCTTTGATCAGTTAAAGGATGCAAGGATATTTTCCAAGATCAATCTTGGGTTTGGATACCATCAAGTAAGGATCAGAGATGAAGACATCAGCAAGGCCACCTTTAGGACAAGGTACAGTCATTACGAGTTCACAGTGGTGCCATTTGGGTTATCAAACACACCAGTTGTTTTCATGTGCTTAATGAATGGTGTTTTCTAGGAATATTTAGACAATTTTTTCATTGTCTTTTTGGATGACATCCTTGTATACTCCAAGTCATAACAAGAGAATGAGCATCACTTGAGAATGGTGTTACAAGTGTTAAGAGAGCACCATCTGTATGCCAAATTGATCAAGTGTTCATTCTATCATAATTGAATTCACTATTTGGTGCATATAATATCTGAAGAAGGGATAGAAGTGGACCTCAAAAATATTGAAGCTATAAAAGGGTGGATAGAACCTAAGAATGTGACAGAAGTCAGATCTTTCATGGGTCTATCTGGCTACTACAAAATATTCATTATAGGGTTTTCAAGGATTTCTGACTCGATTACTTCCTTGCAAAGGAAGGGGGTGAAGTTTTTGTGGACAACAAAGTGTGAAAAGACCTTCCATCATTTGAATCGGTTGTTAAGTAGTGCACCAATTATGAGAATTGCAGATCCAAATGAAGATTTAGTGGTTTGCACAAATGCATGCAAAGAAGGACTTGGTGGAGTCCTTAGTCAGAATGGGTTTGTGATATGTTTTGAGTCCAAAAAAATGAAATAGCACGAAGGGATCTATGCCACTCATGATTTGGAGCTAGAATCCATAGTGCACGCCTTGAATAAGTAGAGGCACTACCTCATGGGAAAGAGATTTGAGTTGAGGATAGACCATAATGGTCTGAAATATTTGTTTGATCAACCAACTTTAAATGCTAGGCAGAGTAGATGGTTATAGTTTCTCTGTGAGTATGACTTTGATATCAAGCACATCAAAGGAAAGGAGAACAAAGTGGTTGATGTGCTTAGCAAGAGAGTGCATGAACTACATCCTACAACCATTAGAATGTATTAGACTGATCTTAAAGACATAATTTCTGAAGCCGCAAAAGCATATTTGCAGTACATGGAGTTGGTAACAAAATTACAGCAGAAGGTTGAAGATTATGAATGGGGAATTGATGAAATTCTCTTGTACATGAACATAATTTGTGTACAAAATTCTCATGAATTGAGGAGTACACTTTTGAAAGAGGTTCATAATGTACCTTATGTTGGACACCCAGGATATCAGAAAATAGTTGAAACAGTCAAGAGCCAATACTATTGGTCAGGCATGAACAGGGATATTGCTGAGTACATTGTTAAATGTTTGGAGTGTAAAAAATTCAAGGATAAGCATAGACACCCCACTGGGCTGCTGCAGCTATTTCCCATTCCTGCATGGAAGTGGGAAGTGGTGACAATGGATTTCATCACCAAAATTCCCAGAACAAGCAAGCAACATGATGTTATCATGGTGGTGGTGGACAAGCTTACTAAAGTTTCCCATTTCATTCCTATGAAGGTTACTCACAAGGAAACCAATGTTGTTGATATTTATATGAGGGAAGTAGCATGATTGCATGGCATACCCAAGAAAATTGTGCCTGACAAAGACCCAAATTTTACCTCAAATTTCTGGAAGGAATTATTCAAAGGGTTCGAAACAAATCTAAACTTCAGCACAACTTATCATCCTGAGTCTGATGGGAAAACAGAAAGGGTGAACCAAGTGATAAAGGATATGTTAAGGATGTACGTGATGGACAAATCATCCAAATGGGAAGATTATCTGCACTTGGTAGAATTTACCTACAACAATGGGTACTGAGCATCAATGAAGATGAGCCCATTTGAGGCACTTTATGGAAGAAAGTGCAACACACCAATAAGATGGGACAACCCAGTTGATAGAGAAATGGTTGGGCCAGAGTTGCTCATAGAAATGGAAGATCAAATGTTGAAGACAAAACAGAATTTAAAGGTTTCCTAAGACAAGAAGAAAAGCTATGCTGACAAGGGAAAAAATCACAAGGAATTTAAAGCGGGTGATAATGTTTTCTTGAAGGTGAAGGCTAACAAAATTTCTCTGTAGTTGGGAAATTGTTCCAAGTTGGCAGCCAGATATTATGGGTCATTTGAAATCCTAGAGAGGATTGGACCAATAGCTTACATGCTTGCATTACCTGCAACTATGATTATTCATAATGTATTCCATGTATCATTCCTCAAGAAATATATACATGATGCTAATCATGTTATTGATTGGAATGTGATTCAGGTGGAGCAAGAAAGCATTTTTCAAGTGCATTTGGTACGCATTCTGGACCGAAAAATCAAACAGCTCTAGAATCGATCCATAGGGCTTGTGAAGGTCCAATGGACCTGGTATGGTCCTGAGGATGCAACTTGGCATCATGAAGATGCTATGCGGGCAGAATACCAACATATTTTTGAAGATTTTGGAAATCTTGTTGATATTATGTAAGTAATATGCACTGAGGACAATGCATAAATAAGGGGAGGGGATTGTAATACCCCAAGGCTGAGCATTTGATGAATTGTTATGATGTTTATAGGCTGGTGAGCCAAGTGTTTATAAGTTGGGAGGCTTGTCTATTTAATAGGCCAGAGAACCTAGATGTTGAAGGTCAAGAAGCCTAATTTTGTATATATAAATACTCACATCATTAACATAATAACATCACTCTATGTAAACCAACCACGAAAAAATATTTATGGGGGACTAAGCTCCACTGAGTAGGGAAAGGGATGGGGCTGCGAGGCTAGGAAAAATGGATAAACTAGAGGGCTTATTGCCAAGGGAATATTATAATATATTTTCCTAAAATACTAAGGTTTGGGGAAATAACCCCTTTTTTCCTAAGTTCCTTTGGGGAGAGGAATGAAATCCAATTGAAGAGGAAAAAAATCTCAAGAGATCCATGCATAAACCTGGCAGCATGCATTTTTATGGGGTAAAATCCATCGTTGTGGGGGTTCTCTCACCATTCTTTCCATGCTCCCCACTCACACACGCACTTAGACAGAGCATTCACACAATGAGCCTTTTCATCCATCATTGACCTCTATAACCTTTGAAACCTGCAAACTCGTGAAGCTAACCTATTTTTCATGTGAGGCAAAACACAATTGTCCAGTGCATGATCCATATTTTTCCCTAGCCATTTTTATGTTGCTACCCACATTTTTCTCTAGAATGGTGTGGTTTGTTATCATTACAAAAACCCATACCCAAGTTTTCTATTGTGGTTACTCATTTGACTTAGGAGTTGGACAAAAGAAGCAGGTTGTCAAGCCTATGGTTTTGAGGAGGCGAGTTGTCAGACCCATGGATTGAAGAAGCAGGTTTTCAGGCTTGTGAGAAACTCTCTCTAGGTGAGAGAGAGGTTGTTGGGGAAGTGATTTTGTTAAGGTTTAAGATATTATTAGGTTTCTTTCAATTTACTAGATAGTTATAGAATAGATAGGATAACTGAGAAACACAATCGCAAGAGTACACAAGCATTTATCCTGGGAAACCCTCAAGGGGAAGAAAACCCAACAAAAATTCTTTAATACAGATTCAATAACCAAGTACAGTTTCTCTCACAATAGAGATCTCACGAAATAGAAGATCCACCAGAAACCCTAACCACAACAAAGTAGCACACCACTTAGACCGAGATAGTCCTTCACCAAGATAACCAAAACCCTTTACTGAGATACTCTTCCTTGTAGCTGCGTCACTCTCAGACTTGTGCACTTAATAGAGAGAGCTTGATGAGTGTATGAACAAATGAGGTGCTAAGCCTCTTATAAATACAAGTTGTGCCCCCCCAATAATTAGGCTAGGGCGGACCTGTCCACTTTATCTCTCTAATTTACTTTTGACTTAACGTTGTTGGGCTCTAAAGATGTCCTAAAAACAACCTTAGTCTGACATTAATTTATCAACCGAGGATTTGTCTTCTCTTTCAAGAATGTCAAAAAAGTCTATGCAGATAGTTGTATAGGTTTAAATCGTGTAGATAATTCAAATAAAGCAAATCTGAGTCTATCTAAATTACTGCAATGATCAATTTTTTCACTCATTGATTAAAAACTATGAAACGAATAATTCACTCAACAGAATTGTAATATGATCAATAAAACACTGTGAATCAAAACATTAATCAATTTGTCGAATTCATTTATCTAAGGAATATGAATTTAATCTATGAAAACACTTAATGAATCAATCTCTCAATGATTATTTAACCTACTAGAAAGGAACAATGAATTATTGAATATTTAAGAAGGAATAGTAAATGCAATTTAAACGAAAGGAACAACAAATGCAAATTAAGCGAAAGGAACAAAAAATGTGAATTTGATAAAAGGGACAGCGTATGCGAAAAGGAATCCACAAGCGATAATCTAACAACAATTGGAAATGGAACAACAATCGATAATCTTCAAATGAAACATCTATTCTCTGCAAATGAACAACATAACCAATTCATAAAAAACTCAACACACTCACGAATTTATCTTAATTGTTGTAAGGAAATTTGAATCACAGAACTAAAACAGAATTGATACGATTATAGATGAGACAGTAACTCCTTTCGACTGGGCCCACGTTCTTCAGAAGATATTGCTACTAAAAAATCAGTACACAGGGATGATCAAAACACTTGCAGCTTTCATTAATTCCATAACTGATAAACCATTTACAATGGATTGTTGTACAGAATGTCAACAATTAAGAGATCTAAATGTTTGGTTAAAATCCTTGGGTATCTCTCTATTGTTCACTATAATTTATATATTACAATGAAATAAGTAAATTAAGCTATCCTGAGGATCGAGAGATCCTCAGGATTGCTTTTACTATTTATGAAGATTACAAGATAAAGAGTCGATTTTACTTTAAATTGTTTTATGCCTGAATTTTTTGATCTCCAATGGCTTGTGCATCTTCATGATGTTCTTAACTATCTTGAGTTAACAACAATTGTCCATTTCTACAATAAAATCAAAATAATTCAAACCAAAATTCAGAAAATATCTAATATCATTCAATAATATTTCTAAAATACTTTCTAACCATTTTCTTTCCTAATTACTTCAAATTAATCGAAAAGTCAACAAAGAATATATCACAAACCATAGTATTAAGGAGAATATTTATACCTTTTTCTCAACTCAACATACCCCCCAACTTACCTTTTTGCATGTCCTCATGCAACAAGAGAGTTTATATGTAAAGCAGCGATACTGAAGGGTGGAGAGGTATTTTCTCTAGGCCTCCTGAACCCATTCTTACCTTTAAGATATTAAAAAGTAGCATCTTCCTCATTCTTATGAATTTCATAATTACTCTGATAACCCTCTGGAGGATACCAAATAATGGGAGGATTGTACCTACATCCAATCCAGGCAGGCCCTTCATCCATGATGATTTGTCATACCTCTCTAACCAGAAGGTGGTTGCATGAAAATTTATGAAACCAAATGGTTCCCTGTTCTTGACTACATTTGAGTAGACATCCCATCTTAATTTGGCAGCAGAAATGGATTCTTCTTTAAGCTCTCTAAAATACTATAGACCTGAATGTACAACATGTCTATGGATGGGAGCTAAAGATTCTACAACCTTCTCCCTCTTCATGGATTCTTCTTTAAGCTCTCTAAAATATTGTAGACCTGAATGTACAACATGTCTATGGATGGGAGCTAAAGATTCTACAACCTTCTCCCTCTTCATGAATGTTGTGTGTTGCATAATGGTATCAAGGGATTTAGCAGGTTCCCCTCTGATCCATAGGTCTAGTCCATTCTCCATTTTCATGAAAACCTTATGTGCTTTAGCCCAAATGGTTTTGTTTTTGGCAAAAGACAAGAATGCCTGAAACTGTACGTCCCCAGTGAAAGGATTGGGGTTCTTTTTTTTGTTTTCTCCTAGGATGAAGTTGTGAAGGTATAGTTCACACAAAAAGTATTTTATTCGATCCTCTTGTTCTTTAAAACATGAAACAAAATTAGAAACAGTGGTAAACTCAAAAGGTGTGCATGCTCTAATAGCTTTCACTCTTAGCAACAGATAATGTTCTAATAGAAATAAGGTATAATTAGTAGCAGGGTCCCTGCAAGCTACTATATCAGAATAAACATAGAAAATTTATTTGATTTGCTCCAAAGCTCCATCTAGCTAGCCCTGTACTTTATTCAACTTTTATTTAGCTCTGTTGAGCTCAACAAAGGTCTCATTCTCTATTGCTGACATGGCTTGAAGTTTTCTGACAACTTTCTGATGTTCTGACACTATTACCATTTCACTTATGCATTGAGTTAGGGTTTGTTGGGATTGTACCAGTTCTACTTCCAACCTGCTAATAATAGCATCATGTTCAGGGGAATGAAATACTTCCTCAGTCTGAACAACTACCTCTTATGTTGCTGGAGCATCTGTCTAGGTTTCTATTTCAATTTTTTCCAAAGGAATAAGAAAATTTGTAGGAAACATTCCTTCTATCTGAACAATTGTTTTTGTTGTTGTTGGAACCTCTGTCTGAGTTTCTATTTCAACTGATGCTAAAGTAGCATGCAATTTTGTTTGTGTTCCAACAGAATTGGTGTGAACTGTCCTTCTGGGAAGTGGATTTCAGCCCTGTACTCTAGCCCTCTTAGATTTATTTTTCTCATGGGATTTGTCAGCTTGTTCCAACTACTTCCTAAGTTGTCTAATTGTTTCTTTCAATCAGCCAAATTTTTGTTTTAATACTTTTATTTTCTTAACCCTTTTCCTCAATATCTTGTTTTCACGTTTTAATTTTCTGATTTTGTTACTTCTTTTTCCTATTGTTTCTTCTTGTCTATGGGGAATTTCAAGATCTTCCCCACCTTGATCAACTTGTAACTACTTCACTGTATCTTCTAGTTTCTATGATTGTTCTAAAGGATTGTTTTCCTCAATGTGAGGCTCTATCTATTATGTTCCTTCAGGAGATGGCATCTCCATATTAGGAAGATCCAAGATAGGATTTGAATGAGAAAAAGTTGGTGCTTGGGGTTCTCCAGACCTGTCTGTATCTTCAGTAAATGATATCCCTAAATTTCCCAATACTTGGGCCATCTCTTCTTCATAACTTCTGAAGAAATCATCCTGTTGTTCTGCAAGGGCTTCATGTGATGGTTATTCTGTCTGTACAGTTTCCTGAGTTCTTTTAGTTTGTACTGTCTTTTTACCCCTTCTTATTTTCACAGTGGAGGTTTCAAGAACGGAAATTGTTCTTTGTCTCTTCTTCTTTGATGTTCTTGCCTATATGTTCTGAGTTTATTCCAAATGAATGGGGTCTGCTTCCATTTTAGGTTGGGGTACTAGAATTTCAATTTGGGCATTATCTCCTACTGTTTAGGTTGCCTCAATTCCCTGTGGGGGAATTTCATGGTGGACTTCAGGTTGCTCAATTTGTAGGGGCCTATCAAGATCAATTAAGTCTCCCCAAGTTATTTGTGTATGGTTTAAGGCCCTATTTACTATCAATTTTACTAACACGTGGTGACTAATTACATTGGCATGGTCTTTGGCCTTCTGGGTCCTTCTGGTGACTTCATGCAGCATGCTATTCAAAAAGAATGGTAAATTTATCATTGACCTTTGTTTTAGTGCTTCCAACAACTTGAGGTGGTGCAGCCTCACCATGTCGTATCACCTATCGCATGTGATATATCTTTGTATCAATCCTACTAGCTCTTTCCATGGTTCGCTAAGAGTAGAGGGGTTGGGGCCTTTCCCCTTTTTGTCGAATTCTTCTCTTGGTTAAGAAAAGGACTCCACAACCTCCTTGAGTGCTATGTATTTTCTAGTCCACTATGTTCCTTCGTTCAGGAGGTCTATTACCTCAGCTAAAATTGCATCAGTAACCGGAATTTGTATGCCTCAAATTACTAAAACTCCTCTCTGTAAGTTTTGGAAAAATGCTAGCGTGACATTTATGTCGAATCCCTGCAATATGTTGAAGTATTTTGTCCACCCCAGATGGTGTAGAATTTCCCTTGCTTGGTTAATTACTTGCAGCAATGTGGGCTGGCGGCGGATGCTTTGGCCTCCCATGTCTTCTGTGAACAAGTCAGCACGACTATCATTCCCAACTGCAAACTTAGTTAGACCAACATGTGAGAAAATATTACTAGAAATGGTAAAAATTACAGAACAACAAATGTATATAGAAATACGAATTTTCCCATTAATTGTAATCATTATGATCTATCGATAAACATGCAAAATATATGCCCCCTGATAAATGAAAAGGTCGACCTTGACCATCGATATGTGCAAGCGTAATGATGGTGGTCAGTTCAAGTGAAGGATAATTACTACGTCGTCGCCACTGGGAGAACGATCATTAATAAATTTCAAAGCATTTTAATGTTAATCATGAACGATAATCACACCTTTTGTGGAAAGTACAAGTTCGAATACACATGCTCAAATATGTTAAGGAAGAATATTCCGAGTAGTCTAAATTTGTTCACGTTTTACATGTCATAACTTTGTTACTTTCCCTTGTGTTGAATATAACCGGAATGATAGCCCGCCCTTTTTTTAAGAAAGGAAATATGGGAACACAAAAAAAAACCTAGCGTATTTAAGATAAACTTCCATACCACAGGCAGAGCCATTGCTTCCAGTAGGTTTCCATAGCCTCGACATGGTTTCCTTTTAACCCATAGATGATCCAGTATTCTCAATAAATGTTTTGAATCGTCTTTTCCCAAAAAGGCCACTATACTGGTTTGGTAGCCAGATAATGACAATGCCACTCACTAGATTGTAACCTAAGTGAACAAGTCGGCTCGTAATGAGACCTCTTATCCTTTGACCTTAAATTCCAAAGGTCATTTCCCTGGTGTGGTAGCCATGGTGGGAATGTCACTTATGTTAATCTCTTATGATCATGGTAGGTTGGCTCATGATGAGACCCCCTATCCTTTTTGGGAGATGTTTATTTTATTTATTTAGATTTAATTATTATTCCCCCCCCCCCTTTTTTTAGGCTTTATTAAGGGAGGCTCATCTACTCCTTAAGAGTGTGGGATGACGTAAGAAGTGTAAGAATTCGAAGTAAAAAATGTTCCTTAGACTCCTTATTATGATGTGAAGGAAAATTATCATTCAAGTATATGTATATATAGGGGAAAGAAATGAATCATGGTGGTTAAAGATTATGAACAATATTAAGACAATTTGGAAAAATCAATCCATGAACAATTTGATAAGGTACGCTAGATAGTCCATAAAAAGAAAATGATAGATTGTTACCATGATGATTATAAGTAATGTTATTGAAAATTAGTTAGTGAAGTTCGTACCCAAAGGAGTGGCTAAATGTATCAGAAGGACGTGTTGTTGGTGAAAAATCGTTACTTCCAAAGGAAAGGAACAACATAGAAACAACCGCAAAAAGGAACAACAATTGGCTCTTTCGAATGAACAACGCTACCCGAAATAAAGGAACGAAAATCACAACAAAGGGAATGGTAGCTATTACATTTGAATGAACGATACGAATCACAAAAGGGAACGGAAATCGTAACAAAGGGAACATCAATTGTTACGTTCAAATGAATGAAACTACCCACAAAGGGAACAACAATCGCAACAAAGGGAACGACAGTTGTTACGTTCAAATGAACGACAACGATGATGTTCAAATTTTAACCATCCAATTAAGTAGTTGGATACCTCCCACACCCTTTTTTTTAGCGAATCTCGACTAAATTCATTTAATTTTTATGGGTAGGTTTATTCAATGATTGAAGTATTAAATGTTTTGTAAGTGTCATGCATTCATTTTCTATTTACTATAACTGCGCATTCTTTTAGTGCAGTCCCCCAATTTTTTTTTGTTGCGGAACATGACATATTCATCTCCTGTGTAAAACAAGGTTTATATTCGATGGATTCTTCAGGGGAAATTTGAAGTTTTGAATAAGAAACAGAAAAGAGTTCTAATTATATTCATTACAGTCATCTAGTTTTTATTCTCAAAATCTATTTATAGTGACTTTCCTAAAAAGCAAAAACCTAAAAACTCAATCAAATATTTAAAGAAAACTATATATAATATGTCCAATGCTGGAAAGACAACAATTTCATGGAACTAAAGTTGTTGGGTTACCTCCCCAACCAACAAAAATATGAACAGTGGGATCATTACTTACTTCTTGGCAAAAGGATTCTTTTGAAAGCGGTTGATGGTAGAGTCATAGCCGATGTCCATTTACCAAAAAAGGAGAACCAGGCCTGTCGATGGTAACTAAAGTGACAGTGTCATTATCATGAACTTCATTGATTTCATACAGTCCTAGCCACCTTGTCTACAATTTCCCAGGAAAATCATGAAATCTAGAGTCATAGAGAAGGGCCCAATCACCTTTCTGGAAATATTTCTTCTTGATATGATTATCGTGCAAGCTACCTCTCTGCTATTGAATAATAGTTGTGCGTTGAAGGTCCTATGTATATTAGCAATTGGTTGAACTTATTTTGTTGATTAGAGGCTTGTGAGCCTAGTTTGTAATGTTAAGAACACTGGTATGGTGTTGTGCACTGAGAACAATGCCAAAATAAGGGGAGGGGGATGTAACACCCCCAGTTTTGAGCCTTATGAAATAGAATGTATTATGTAACTATGAATTATCATGGTGAGACGGTAAATTTGAAAAGGGGCCAGAGTGCCTAGGAAATGTAATACTTATATATACATTAATAAAAATACACGGTTGGTTGCAAGACAGAGAAGGACAAAAGAGATAGGGGGTTACAATTCCACGAGAGAGGGGGATTAAGGGGATAAGTATTTTTTATTATATTTTATTTACCCATATTGGTTTTAATTGGGAAAAGAGGTTACATGAGATTCTTGGGAGGAATGTCATGAGGTTCTTTTTTTCATGTAATTATATAAATAATATGTGTGGGTTGTTTTGGGAGTTCAGTTGTTCTTCTCCAATCACTCTTACACCCTTCTCACTTTCATTTTTGGTTCCTAATTCTTGCTAATTCATGTTCTCTTTCTATGAGCATGGAAACAGATGGTTGAAAGAGGAGAGCGATTGTTAGATGGCTGTAATAAATTAATGATAATTCTAGTTTGGAATAGGGGCATGTGTGTATGAGACTAATGGCAGTTCGGAAAGAATTGTCCACAACTGATATTCCTTGGAGTTTTTAGCACGGAGCTTTCTTGACCAGTAGCACTAATGCCTTGGCGATAAATGGAATAGCATGAGGTACTGCATGACAGAGAAATGGGTTTGTTTCTTTGGGTTGTGCAGGTTGAAGGGGAAAGAGAGATGGAAATTAGGATTTGTTGTGTGGTTGGGAAACCTGAAAGCTAGTTAGCCAATTGTTGTGTGTTATATATTTGACCTAGGACCCATCCTTGTGGATTAATATCCCTAGATCGGGGGTCCATGGTCTGCAGCCAGTTGGTGAATGCTACCTTGCAAAGATAAGTGATCTCGATGTTTTATGTATAATGTATATCTCGTTGTGTATTTAATTATGTCTGAGATGTATTTTTGTGTGCATGTTTGTTGGTTATTTTTTGTGCATGGCATGCTATCTATTTATTTTATGTTGTATGTAATGTTCCTGACTTGGATAGTCTAGGAAACGCTACTAATGTGTGTGTAGGATCAAAGGTTTACAACATATAAATGATCATACAAATAATAAACGTGACAAAGGACTGCAAAGTTTGTATTATGATATCTCTATGGATTACAAAATGGTCGAATGCGGCTGAATAAATGACAATACTCAACTAGATCAACATACAAAGGATCTTAGCTGAAATATAAATAAGCAACTGTGGTTGAATAAAATAACAACACTCGGCTAGATCAAAAGACAAAAGGATCTTAGTTGGAATACAAATAAGCAACTAAAAGATAATACCCAGAATATGGGAGCACTGTGGAATCAATGAAGAATGATGGAAGACCTGGATGATCTTCCCGGTGACTAGGGTGTGTCTTTCAACACCGAAATCAACCAACTGGTGTCTTCCTCCTGGAATACATTGAACTATCTCTCCTGGGATGTGCCTCTTCTCCTCAATGACAAGTCATAATCTGCATAATGATGAATTAGGTCGTTGATCCTTCCTTTATAGCTTTCCAAAACCCTAAATCATGCTGAAACCCTAATTCAATGTTGATTTCCAAAACCCTAAATCATGTTGAAACCCTAATTCGTTGCTGACTTCCAAAACCCTAAATCATTGTTGAAACCCTAATTCATTGTTGACTTCTATTTTTAGCTCATAATGACTTAAAAGCACGTTTAACCCTTTTTAGCTCAATGTCACTTTCTGAATATAACACCTATGACTGGAGTGACCTCTAGTAACCCTGTTACCCCTCTTTGGCCCTAGCTATAGTCTAACAGGGTGGTTTAGACCATTAAGCCTCCTCTCTGGAGCTCCTATTTGGAAAGGGACATTACAGTCCTCCATTCCCGAAATTGCTTGTCCTCAAGCAATACCAGTCTAGGGTGTTGCAACACCTGCTCACTCCCCCAAGTAGCGTCCTCTACTGGAAGCCCTCTCCATCTGATCAAACACTCTCTAATGACCTTTCTCATCAGTTTTCGCTCCTGGAACTCCAAAACATCCTCTGGAACTAACTCCAACTGTCCCTCATCCAACGGGGGAATCTCATATGATGTGATAATGAATTGTCCCACTGCCTTTTTGAGGCAAGACACATGGAATGCGTTATGAATATTACTCCCCTTTGGAAGCTCTAGCTCGTAAGAAACCTCGCTTACTCAACGCATGATCCTGTAAGGACCATAAAATCTGGGCTTGAGCTTCTTGGCCCCACTCTTCTTCAAATATGACTGTCTGTAGGGTTGGAGTCTCAAGAAAACCAAATCTCCAACCTCAAAGTTGTGCTCTATCCTGTGCCTGTCCACACTTATCTTCTGTTGGTTTTGCGCCATCTGCGGGTTCTCTTTAAACAACTTGAGAATCTTCTGACTCTCTATGATCCAATCCTTGGCCTTGGGATCTCTTCTCTCCCTGAAGACCAAGTCTACCAAAGTGGGAACATCATATCCGTACAATGCTCGGAAGGGTGTCATACCAATGGACATGTGGAAGGTGGTGTTGTAGCAATGTTCTCCTAAATGTAACCACTTTACCCATGTTCTCTGTTGTCCTCCTACATAGTTCCTCAAATACCCTTCAACCCACTTGTTGACAATCTTGGTCTGCCCATCTGTCTGAGGGTGATAGTTGGTGCTAGGTGTCAACTCTGTCTCCACCAACTAAAACAACTCTCTCCAAAATTTCCCTATGAACCGACTATCCCTGTCACTGATGATGTTCTTCGGCAACCCATGAAGTCTGAAGACGTCCTTGAAGAAAATATCGACTACCTGAACTATGTTGTACTCTGTTGGTATGGCGTAGAACTGAGAAAAATTGGTCAATCTGTCGACCACTACATAGATACAGTCCTTACCCTAGACCTTGGGTAGACCTGTGATGAATTTCATAGATACACTCTCCCATTTTTTCTCTAGAATGGGGAGTGGCTGAAGTAACCATGCTAGAAGAGAATGCTCTGACTTGTTCTGCTGGCAAGTCACACACTCACTGACATGTCTTGTAACGTCCTGTTTGAGGCCCTTCCATGAGAACCTCTCTATGATCTGTCTGTAGGCTTTGAAAAACCCCTGATGGCCTGCTAGAGGTGAATCATGAACTACGGTGAGGATCTTTTTCTTAAGCCATGAATCTGGAAGCAAGTAGACTCTATCCTTGTAAAATATGACATGGTTAATGACCCTATACTGGTCATCCTGTATCTTCCCATCCATCACCTCACAAGCGAACTTGTTCTTGGAATATTCCACTAACAAGTGGGATTTCCAATCTGTTGAAATCTCCATCAAAGAACATGTCGCAAGTCTCCTTGATAGTGCATCGGCCACAATGTTCTTCTTCCCCTTGACATACTCTATGTCAAAGTTGAATTCCTGTACCTTCTTCACCCATTTATTTTGGCGCTCACTAAGGTCCTTCTGCTCAAGGAAATACTTCAAGCTGTTATGATCGGTCTTGACCACGAATTTGTTGCCCACCAAATATTGTCTGAACTTGGTCAAGGCATGCATGATTGCCAACATTTCCTTGTCATAAATGGAGTACAACCTCTCAAGTTGACTAAGCTTTCGCCTCTTGAATACAATGGGGTGTCCTCCCTACATCAAAACTACATCAATCCCTTCACCGGATGCGTCACACTCTAGTACAAATGGCAAGGTGAAGTCTAGTAGTGCCAACACTAGACAAGTGCCCATGACTTCCTTCATGTGATCCCATGACTTCCTTCATGTGATCAAAGGATTCCTGTGATTTCTCAATCCATATGAAGGCCCCATGCTTGGTAAGATCTGTCAGCGGTGCTCCAAGCTGAGAAAAAACCCAGACGAACCGCCTATAATAACTGTATAGCCCGAAGAAGCTCCTTAATTATGTCACGTTCTTGGGTGTCGGCCAATCCAGAATGGCCCTGATCTTCTCTTGGTGCACCTGTACCCCCTGTGCACTGATGATGTGGCATAAGTAAAGAATCTTTGTCATACCGAACTCGCACTTGGACTCTTTGGCATATAATGATTGTGCCTCCATGATGCTCAATACCTCATCCAGGTGCCTCATATGCTCTTGCCATGACCAGCTATAGATCAAGATGTCGTCGAACAAAACCAAGACTGATTTCCTTAACTGATCTTTGAATATATGGTTCATGCAAGACTGGAATGTAGCGGGTGCATTGGTTAGCCCAAATGGAATAACCAGGAACTTGAACTGTCCAAAATGACATTGAAATGTCATCTTCTCTATGTCCTTCTCTCGGATGCTAATCTGATGATATCCAGAGTGTAGATCAATTTTTGAGAAGAAAATTGCCCCATGTAGTTCATCCATCAACTCGTCAATGCACAGGATAGGGTACCAGTTCTTGATGGTTTTCTTGTTCTAGGCTTGGTAATCAATGCACATCCTCATGGTGGCATCCTTCTTCAGAACTAAGACAACTGAAGAAGCAAATGGGTTGTTGCTCGGTCTGATGTGTCCCATCACCAACAATTCCTTGATTTCCTTCTCTATCTCATATTTGAACCTCATAGGATGACGATAGGGGAGGTGATCATAGGTTTGGCCCCCTCCTCCAACTCAAAGGTGTGCTCAAACCCCCTGTCAAGTGGTCTCCCTGGTGGAATTGCCTCAAAAACCTGTTGATGTTGTCCCAATAAATTCCTGATCTATGTGTGGTATTGTTGTCGACCTTCCTTCTGAATCCTTCTGAGTAGTGATCAAGAATTATGCGGCATATGCTACCTCCCCATGTCTAAATATCCTCTCCATCCTCTTGGCTGAAACTGTCTTAGGTGCTCCTGTCGATATACCTCTTAGAACAACCTTCTTCCCATCCTGATCTATGAATCCCATTTCCAAGGTTTGGTAGTTGGTAGTGATTTTTCCCAAGGTAATCATCCACTGAACTCCTAACACCACATATGTGTCTGATAGGTCAACTACATAAAATGTGTCTCCCACTGTGTAGTTTCCTAACTTCATCTCTAAGTTTGGAACTTTATCTAGACACTTCACTGTGTGGCCATCTGCTACTGCAACATCAAACCCCTCAAACTCCTCTGTCTGAAGTGCCTGTCTCGATACTAGTGAAGCATCGATGAAGTTGTGGGTGGCCCCACCATCTATCAGGGTGATTTCCCATTGCCCCTGAATAATCCGTCTGATACGGAGGGTATCATACTTGGAAACACTAGAAAGGGTCATTATGACTCCTCCCTTTCTTGGTTTCCTCTTGTTAGCCTGCCCTGGCGGTTGTGGGACTACTGGAGGATGGGCTTCTACTAGTGTCGGTGGTCTATGGGGAAGTTGATTCTCTAATAGTGTTGACTCCTCCTCTGAACTAGTGGATACGCTGTCCTGCTCCTCCTCCTCACTATCCACGTTGTCTGTTGCTACCTCAATATAATGAATCTCTCCCTTGCCCATGCACCTTTGGCCTGGGACCTAAGGCTCTCTGTAGCTGAAGCAAAGCTTCTTCCTCATAAGCTCTCACCTAGTCTCATCATCCAACTTATCCTTGCCCTTCCATTCTCTCTGGAATGGCTTCTTGTCTCGATCCCTCTGGGGCACAAATGGTTTGGAGAAATTTTTAGTCTTTGGCACTGAGTCTGCCAGATCTCGAGTGCAAAGGATGGCATCTTGAAAAGTGGGAGGCATGTATGCCTTCACCCATCCTCTTAAAGGCTCATTGATTCCTTCTGTGAATAGCATGATCAGCCTAGGCTATGATATATCTGTCCCTACCATGACTACCCGCTAAAACTCTGTGATGAACGCCTCTGTTGTGCCAGTTTGTCTCAACTGGGCTAGATCCCTGAAGTGTATCTCAGGATCCTTCATGTCAAACCTATCCATGAGCCTATCTGTAAACTCCCTATAGGAGGTGATGCGACTGTGACCCAATGTCACTAGTCCATGATACCACCACTCATGTGCCTCACCCTCCAAGTGTAAGGTCACGAAACTGATGGCCTCTATCTCGGTCATCTGGTTGAGCTTGTAATACGTGTCTAGCTTCTGTACCCAAGATCTAGCGGTGTATTTGGATGATCCGTCGAAAGAAGGGATGGTGAGTTTCCCAACTTTTTGGATGAAATCGAGGTTATGCCCCTGCTGCTGTTGTGGTCCTCCCCTCTGCAGCTCTCTGGGGAGGTTCCTAAGTCTGAGTCCATAGTACTCGACTAAGATCATGTCCTGATGGAAATCATGACCCAATGTTGTGTACTCCCTCCTATACTCTGCAATGTCATTGGCATGAGTGGGTGGCCTCTGTTCTATTGGTGGTGGTGCTGCTACCGGGGGTGCCCTCTGGAAACTGGGAAACAAGGGTCTGGGAATCCTACTCGTAGAGGTGTATGTGTGAGAGGGTGACTGGGGTCTACTTCCTGCTCCCGAGTTCCCCTGTGCTACATGTGGGACTTGTGTATCTGGGGTGCCCACTCTAGCCAATATATCAACCACCTATGTCAAGGACTGAGACATGGTCCGTTGACTATCTAACATACCATTGATAACCTGCATGAAAGATTCCTCTGGATATATGGGGGCCTTACCAATGCCCTCTGGTCGCTCATATCTTTCTCCTAACATCCTCTCTACCTCATGCTCTACCCTTCTCTCTGCTTCTCTATGTGCCTCTTCCTCTTCCTCTGAGCTAGGAGGAAAAGGGGGGAAATCAGGCCTATGCCTTCTTTCCTGATGCCTATTGTAAGTGACATATTCATCACCTACGTGTTCACGGCCCTCTAGGTCTTCTGCTGCACTCATTGTCTTTAGTCACACGCTGGTAGGACTAAAGCTCTGATACCACTGTAATGTTCCTGACTTGGCTAGTCTAGGAAAAGCTTCTAATGTGTGTGTAGGATCAAAGGTTTACAGCATATAAATGATCATACAAATAATAAGCACGACAAAGGACTGCAAAGTTTGTATTATGATATCTCTATGGATTACAAAATGGCCAAATGCAGTTGAATAACTGACAATACTTGACTAGATCAACATACAAAAGATCCTAGCTAGAATATAAATAAGCAACTGCGGCTGAATAAAATAACAACACTCGGCTAGATCAAAAGACAAAAGGATCTTAGTCGGAATACAAATAAGAAACTAAAAGATAATACCCGGAATATGGGAGCACTGCGAAATCAATGAAGAATGATGGAAGACCTGGATGATCTTCCCGGTGACTAGGGTGTGTCTTTCAACACCGAAATTAGCCAACTGGTGTCTTCCTCCTAGAATACACTGAACTATCTCTCCTGAGATGCGCCTTTTCTCCTCAATGACAAGTCATAATCTGAATAATGATGAATTAGGTCGCTGACCCTTCCTTTATAGCTTTCCAAAACCCTAAATCATGTTGAAACCCTAATTCATTGTTGATTTCCAAAACCCTAAATCATGCTGAAACCCTAATTCGTTGTTCACTTCCAAAGCCCTAAATCACTGCTGAAACCCTAATTCATTGTTGACTTCTATTTTTAGCTCATAATGACTTAAAAGCACTTTTAACCCTTTTTAGCTCAATGTCACTTTCCGAATATAAGACATATGACTGGAGTGACCTCTAGTAACCTTGTTTACCCCTCTTTGGCCTTGGCTATAGTCTAATGGGGCGGTTTAGACCATTAAGCCTCCTCTTTGGAACTCCTATTTGGAAAGAGATGTATTTTTGTGTGCATGTCTGTTGGTTATTTTTTGTGCATGGCACACTATTTATTTATTTTATGTTGTAGCATGGATCTTGATTAATGCATGTGAGTCTTTCATGCTTAATTTCAGATTAATTATTCTCAAAATTCAAAATCAGTTTTGAAGTGTGTTTTATAGTAGCATGGCCAGCATGTGGGTGGTTGGGTATGTCACAGTCTTCAGCGTGTTTTACGTCAATTTTCTTCTTCAAGTCTTCTTTCTTGTTGACAGAATTATGCTTCAAGATTATTTAAGCCCTCAGATATTTCCTTGAGATGACTATTCAAAATCTTTTCTCTCTTCTCTACTTCCTTTCTTTGTGCTACTAATTCGTCTTCCAAAAACTGTTTTTCTTCCAACTAACTTTTGTATTATTCTTCAATCCTTCGGGATTCTTCTAATTGGAATTTTAGGTTTGTAATCATCTGTTGGACTTCTTCATAGTTTAGATTTTGAGACTCCTTTTTTTACTCTATCAATTATTCCTTCAGTGACTTGTTCTTCCTTCTTTCTTTCATCAGTTTTTCTAAAGCGCTAATTAATTCTGCTTCAATATTTACTATGCCTTCTTCCCAATCTTCTTCTTTTGAATATGTATGACATGAAGAGAATATTTCTTCTCTTTATTCCTAAACATATTTTTTATTCTTATTAGGATGTGTTGGCTCTGTGATAGAATGGGATTCCTTAAAGTATAGATTATGTATTGTATCCTAAAGTTCTTTGGCTGATGAACATTGTCCCACTTTGTATTTTAACGGATATGATAATCCTTCCAAGATGAAATCCATTGCTATTTTGTTGCTTCTCTTCAATTCCTTATTGGTTACAGTCTTTTGTTTCTTTGAACCAGTGTATCTTGTAACAACTGAGTACCAAACATCATACCCATGTGCTCCTAGAAATGTTTTCATTGTACTTCTCCATATCTCATAGATTAGACCATTCTGACCATCAGATATTGGTGTTCCATTTACTATGCACTTCATGAATATTGACGTTCCATTATCTTTGTAATTCATGATCTACCCTCCAGTGGTTAGATTTTTTTCTTGAAAGACCTTCTTTGATACCAATTGTTGGAATACTGAGAGGGGGGGTGAATCAGTATGAGCACTTTTTACCACTTTCAATCACGATCGATAAACTTCAACTTTATCAACAGTATTCAATAGTTTATCACTTATGCATTTAGTATATTATTGCATCATAAACAATATCGTTCATCAATGCGTAATAAACAACCACAGATACACAATACACCAAAATTTACGTGGAAACCCAAATGGGATGAAACCACAGAATGCTTTCGTATATATATCAAGAATACATTCATAGGAAGCACCAACTTCCAAATTCTCCAACGCCATTTGGAAGGAAGCTCCAACCCCTTATTTATAGGCTCCAACCTGAAGGAATCTATAAATTCTTGAATTCTCTAGCTACAACTAGAAGGAGGCTCCAACCCCCTAGTTTACAGGCTCCTGCCTGAAGGAAGCTCCAACTCCATGTTTTCTCTAGCTCCAACCAGAAGGAGGCTACAACCCCTTGATTTACATGCTCCAACCTGAAGGAAGCTCCAACTCCCTTAGTTCTCCAGAACCAATAGGAAGGAGGATACAATCCCCTTTCCTTGCCATGTCTTGTTACCCTGAAATATAAGTGTAGACTCAACATGTCACTACCACTAATATTGTCATTTCCACTGTCACTGTTACATTAACCTATCACTATCACTATCAACCTATCACTGTAAGTATCAGATCAACCTATAACTGATGATCAACCAATCATCCAATCTATCATTGTCCCTAACACTATCTTTGTCACTGTCATTATCACTAATATACCATCATCAACCAACTATAACCAGATCCACTCACATGGATACCAAAACCACCACCATACCATGTACCAATATAACCAAGGAGTGTCTCTAGAAATGTACCATATCATCATCAACCCATGAACCAAAACCTATACCATAACATGTGCCTCAACCATATACCATATCATGCATCAACCATGTAGCAAAATTTGTACCATACCATGTAGAAGAACATGTACCAAACATGTACCATACCATGTACCAAAATATGCCTCCAACAATGTACCATGACATCACAAATATGTGTCTCAACATGCATCAATATCACCAAGAAATGTACCTCATACATATGGAAAATATGTTCCTCAAACCATGTGTCAAAACATACCTCAAATATGAAAACTTGTAAGATTCACCACGAGCTCAATTTTCAATTTCTAATTCTAAAATTTCTACCTGAGGTATTTCTATATGTATTGTGAGACCTTTGAAAATTTCACTGAATAAAAAGTCCCAAAACAGAAATTATAGAAAAAAATTCCAAGCAAGCCTGTTTAAAACATGTCTTGGGATCGTTTAGGAACTCTGACTTCCACAGAATATATCTCTGAGAATATTGTGAGACAATGTATGCAATTTTAACCATAGTTACTCTGAGATATTTCCTCCATCTCCTAAAAATTTCATGGTTTGAAACTTCCTAGAATAGAAGTTATAGAGGTAGTGGAAAACCTTCCTGAATTATGACCTATTCTAGAGAGAAAACTTGTACCGCATGCCACACGCTCAATATTCGATATCTGATTTTCAAACTCACACACAAGATGCTACAAACTGTAATATTTCCAGTGCAATTAATCTCACATATTTTGGATTCTCTATGAAGAAGTTATGATTGTTTTACCTAGAACACATGTTTGAGACTAGTTTCAGGACTAGTAAAAAACCCAATCTTTCACAGTGTTTATCTCAAAAAATACAATGGCCCAAAAGAAGAACTTTTTACCACCGATGCCTTGCTATGTATTCTCAATAGCCTCCAATTTTCACTATCTAAATAATTCTTGAAAACAAGTTATAGAGAGAATAGTAAGATGGCCATTTAAAAACATACCTTAGAACACATCATCGCAAGACTTCATCTTCCATTGGAAATTCGCCCTTCTTCACTTCATTTTCCCTCTAAAATTTGTACCACACTTGTACTAAGAGATCAAAAGATTGAATAATGAAAATAAGAGGTTCTTAATGTGTATTTATACTTTTTCAAATACCTCCTTTACTTGACTTTGGGTCGACCTGTACTTTCTTGTTACAACCACTTTACCCTTTAAATAATGACTTGTAACTTCTTGTTGCAATCGCTGAGGGGATACTTAATAATTATTTGGGGCTTCCAACTTCATGACCTCATAACTCCTCAATCGTGAGGAACTACGTGAAATTCCACCTATTGTTGGAAACAACATGATGACAACTATCCATCTATGAGTGTGTTACCTGCATTTACACTGTCCTTCATGTCTTTATTCCTCAAACAACTTTGGGATTCATGACCACACCTCTGGGGCTTCTTGTAGAATTATTTGAATGAACCCATCACATCTGTTGACATCAATGGAAACCACTTCTTTTGACATAAATGACAACCAACTATCCAACACATTCGAAGGAATTTGTGCACATAATGAGGCATCAATAGACTTGTGAGATATCAAATAACTCACATTATTGGCCTACTATTCTTACGTAACACAAATCATTCATCATCTCTCATGCTCATTCATCTATTCAACATTACAGGGGAATGTTAAAATGTGTTTTAATGTTGTAGTGGCTTGATTTGATTGTATACTTAGTGTCAAAATAATGATCATTATAACATCATTTGTGGGGAACTTGTACATGTAATATGACCTCATTAGAATTTTTCAATATTGCACATGTGCACATGGAGATGGATTTGGGAATTATTTGGTGGTGACATGTCTCTCATGTAATAGTGACCTACACTCATGGGTCATTCTTATCCACTACTTCTTTATGTCTTGATGAGCTTATCATCAACCTTTATGGATTGGTTGATATCCACCCTTGATTGTGTATTATGATAAATGGTTCAAGTTTCTCCTAGTTACTATAAATTGAGGCAATTGGTCTTGAATCCAAAAGAGTGGAGAATGGCTTATGATATTGATCATTATCCCACACCCTATGGGTCCTTAGGCTATATCATCCATATGCTTGAGATTTGTATGGATCCCATTTTAACTTCATACATGTGTGTGCTCTAGAAATTGTAATTGGGAGAATTATATGTGTTGGCATGTTTACAGGCAGAGTGTGCTTGTCATTGATGGAAAGAACAACAACGACGATGACATATTGGTAGCAATGAAGACAAACAGGAAAGCAAGAGACCATGAGAAATTGATGTCTACAAGCTTAGGATGATGAGCACAGGGTAGAGAGTTGGAGTTTCCAAATAGCCATAGGTTATCATGAAGGAAACAAGGAGCATGCGCAGGATTCCTTAGAATTCGTGATTTTGTAGAAGGAATCAAGCTCAAGAGGAATAGCGTAGAGTTGCACACAGAGTGGAAGTGTGTGCCAGGGCCAAGGTTAACTTCATTGCCAAATATCAGGAGAGATAGCATTTTTCAAATGCGTAGACGAGACCGAAAGTCATCAGGACTTGCAGAAGGAGCAAAGGTCGAGACCCTTGAACACTCAGAAAACCATCTAAGTCAGAGAGATCGTAAGCTCAAGGTGATAAGCCTCAGCAGCCGTCCGATCAAGAAATTGACAGTGTTGATAATATCATATAACAGATGTCGGTCATATGAGTGACCATGGGCTTGAGGACCGTTGGAGGATTGTGACCATCGGATCTGCAAGCCAGATCAACGGTAGGGATGAATTGTGGGGAGAAAAAGAAGAATTAAACATCTCGCTAGTTCCAATCCCGCAATTGGTCTAGATCATCAGATCTCATAGACTTGGATATCAACAACTGTAATTGATCCAACCAACAATCATATTAAGTTGGATTGAGCTGTGACCTTCGGATGCATAATCACCAGATCAACGGTAGGGATATATTGTGAAATTGGAAGGAGAATTAAATATCACACTAGTTCCAATCCCACAATTAGTCAGGACCATCAGATCTTATAGCATCGAAGATTGACGATTGTGGTTGACTCGCCAATGACACACAACTTCAAATTGCAGAGTTTTGGTGATGAGTTAAATCACTCGCAATTTGTGGTTATGCAACCATCCTTGATCGTTGATCTTCTTCGAGAATATTCACAACCATCGGATCACTTTAAGTGGAAGGATAAGATAAGCGGAGCTAAAGGTTTGAGAAATTGATTATCCGAATACCCATTAGCCATCAGATCAAACTCGAATTCTCGTCAGCCGTCGGATCAATTTAAAGTGGAAGGATAGGATAAGCGAGGTAAAAGATCTAAGATCTCATTTATGAGAATTTTCGCCAGTTGTTGGATCATTCTAAGTGGAAGGACAGGATATGCTAGAAGAGATGCATTGCAGATAGATTGAGCCATCAATCCAAGATGATGATCGACGAACAAAATCTGGTTCAAGTATAAATATGCGAGGAGGTTAAGCTCCAGAAAAATCTCACTTCAGATTTTTCAGTTTGAGATTTGAAAAACCCGAAGCCCGGAGAGCGAGAAATCCAAAATGAATAACGACCATTGGATCTGGAGAACATACAATGATCGTTAGATCAAGGAGATCTATGTCAGCAGATTACATCAGCAAACCTCATCTACAAGGACATGTGGTGGACCACGTTAGAAAAGGACATATGGGAGATCACATCAGAAAAACCACGTCAGCAAGGATATGTGGCAGACCACGTCAGCAGACAACGTCGGCAAGGATATGAGTCATTTGATCTGAAATATCACTTCGGGTGTATTCTCAACCATTGATCATAGTACAATGGAAGGATAGTGTAAGTTTGAAAAGTTGACATCCTGAAGTTCCAAAGGGAGAAGTTCCGACAGTCGTCCATTGTCGAGGAGGACAGGTGGCACGATATCCACAACTTCGGAAGCTAGTGTATGGGGAGAACGTGAAATTAGTCGAAGACAAATATCGACCTTTGATCGTCAAGGGGAGTATGTTTTAGCTGATTTCAGATTTCAGTGAAATATCACTTCAAGGATTTCTAGTTAATACTTGAAAATCCCAAAGTCCAGAGATGCAAAAGGATCGTGACCGTTGATCCAAAAGGGACACACGTCAGTGGATTGTCAGCTCTGGAAAAAATCAACGGAAGGTTGAAAGGTTGGAAAGTTGAGATTTCCGAACCCCAAATACCCGAAGGTATTATGATCGTTTATTGTAGAATACCACAAGTCATTAGATTGTGGAATCTGGGTGAAATGCTCTGGGAGAAAGAAGAGTTTGAGAATCGAGACTCTCGAAGCTTGAAAGGAGAAATCGATCTCGTCTGTTGGTTTGGAGGGCCACATGTCACTTGGTCGTTGAGACTAAGGATCGCGTGTGGACATAGGAAAGAAGGTAGGAAAGGAAGATAGATCGAAGTCATTGACCAAAGGAGCACCATCAAGATCGTGATATCGAAGGTCACATTGCATTTCTCGGTCATAACATGCTCAGGTCTTAAATTTTCGTGAGCAGTCCAAAATTGAAACCACGGTTTTGGAGAAAGGGTACGTGGAAAATGGAGGTGAATTATGGGGTGAAAAGAAGTTTTTTCTACACCACCTTTGGTCGCACCCACAATTGCGTGGTCATATGAGTTCATCACCCAAGGTCATATTGAGGGAGGAGCTAGCACGTCACTAAGCTCCACTTCAAAGATCGGTAGATCGGGAAGCGCCTTTTGAATAGGCATTTGGCCATCGTCGATGGTCACATGAAGGAAGGGGATTAGAAGCCAAATAATCCAAAATGACTCTCTGTAACTGATGGAATGGAGTGATTGTATCTGCTAGAGAATTCGAAGAGCTTCAGGGTGATCGCCAGAGGAGCTAAAGAGTCTCGAGGTAACTGCAAGTGGAATGAAGACTCATCATAGAGACAATTGACAAATGGCAGAGAGTTGAAGACTATAATTGCCAGAGAAGCCAAAGAATCTCAGGATAACGTCCACTGATGAAGAACAGACTAAACATGATCACCAGAGAGAATGAAGAGTTAGGTGTATGATCTGGCAGAGGAATTGGGATGATAAATATACGCAGAACAGATAAAATATGGTTGCTTCTTTTGATATTTATTCATGTTAGAAGAAGCAGGATGTGCGCAGGAGTTGAAGAACACAGAAGAGGCATAGCATAGAGAATGGAAATGGTACACAAAGCATAAAATGCAGAAGAAAGACATAGAACAAAATGCATATCTAAGAGATGAAGAGAAATCTAAGGTGCACATGCAGAGACAAAGCAGAAGAACAGAAATCACCAGAATATGCGAGAAGGAAGACACTGATGCAGGTAGAGCAAAGCAGTGTAGTAGAACAGTGATGAGACTGGTAAGTCATTGATAAATACTGTATCACTGTAATAAATTTATGTAACAAAGATTTATATCTCAGGGTGGTAGGGTGGTGCTAGGGAGGACTATTTTCCTCGGAGTTTCAAGTGGGTGCTTCAACACAGGGATTTGTAGCTTCCATCTGATTGCAGCCAGAAAAACCAGGGTGATAGGGTCGTGAAAGGGAGAACTATTGTTCTCTGTTATATAGGTTGGTTCCTGTGTAACTGGAAGTTGATCCTTCCATCCAGTTGGTGTTGGAACACTCAAGAAGTTGGTTCTTCCTTCTAGTGGGTGCTATAGAATCAAGAGAGTTGGTGCTCTTAGAAATTTGTTACTTGTAAATTAGAGGTGGTAGCCTCAAAATGATTTGGTGCTCATAAGAATGATAATGTACAGAAAATAAAGACTACTTATCATATCAGGAAGAAGAGGTTTTCTCCCGTTATGGGTTTCCTCAGGAATATATGTCTCTGTGTATTTCATTTGTGTGATTGATGTTGAATATTCTATTGCTTACTTCCCTGCATTATTGTGATCATCATTGAGTGTTTTGTAAAGAGTTTAAAATGGGAATAATTGTTTAATCATAGTAACNCCCCCCTCTTAGTTGTCCAACAACTGGTATCAAAGGTAGTTCCCTTTGTTTAAAGGTAGATCCTAGAGCTTAAACATGACTAGACATGAAGGAAATTCAACCAACAAGGCCCCTTTGTTTAATGGAACAAACTTTACCTACTGGAAAGTTAGGATGAGAACCTACATAATGGCTTTAGGTGCAGATGTCTGGGATGTGGTAGAGACTGGTTATGTAAAGCCAGTTGTACTAGCTAATAAAGATGACAAGATAGAATTAATCTTCAACGCTAAGGCTATGAATTTTATTCTGAATGGGCTTGTAGAAGATGAATTTGTAAAAAGTTATGCACTTAGAATCTGCCAAAGAAATGTGGGACAAACTCATTAGCAATTATGAAGGTAATGAGAAGGTAAAATATGCCAAGCTTCAAACCTACAGATTACAGTTCGAACAACTAAAGATGAATGAGGATAAAACAGTTAATAATTTTTTCTTAAGAGTTGAGGAGCTTGTGAATTCCATGAAGGGTCTTGGTGAGAAGATTGAAGATGTATTTTTAGTTTAGAAAATTTTGAGATCTCTGCCAGATATGTTCAACCAAAAGGTCTCTTCTATAGAAGAACTTAAGGATCTAAAAGCTCTTCCTTTTGATCAACTTCTAGGAACGTTGACTGCATATGAAATGAGGATAGTTAAAGATAAACCCACCTCTAGAGAAGCATCATTTAAAGTAGATAAGAATGAGGATTATGAGCTTGATGAAATTGAAGCAAAATTTGTGAGAAGACTAAAGAAAGGATCAGGCAAGTATCAAGGTAAGTTTCCCTTCAAATGTTTAAACTGTGGAAAGATAGGTCACTTTGCATCTAAGTGTCCAGACAAGAAGAAGGACCAGAACTCTCAAGGTGAAGAGAAGTACAAATCCAAGAGATTTGTTAAAAAGAAAAGTTTATGTGTAAACAATGATGACTTTTCAGGAGACACGGATAGTGACTCTTCTTGTGAAGATAAAGTTAATGAATTTATGCTTATGGCCAAAGAGGATTATGATAATAAGAGCACAGGAAGTGATTTTAATGATGAAGAAGTTGTGGTTGTTATGGAAGGTGAAATAATCAGTGCTTTAGAAGAGATTGACAGACTCAGACTTAAGAAGAGAAAACAAAAACAGTTGTTGATGCAGTTTGAAAAGAATGGTAAAAAACCTGATGAAGACTTTGCCCTACTAAAAGTGGAGTTAGAAGAGGCAAATAAAATAGAGGACACTCTGAAACAACAGTTATCAGAGAAGAAGGCAAGATGTGAAGCCTTGGAAGAAGAGGTAGTAAAAACGAGGAAAGAGATGGATAAGTTTAAAGCATTATATCTCCAAAATCTTCCAAGCATTAAAGCCTCAGCATAACTAAATGACATTCTGAGAAAACAAATATTTCCTTTGTTGAAGACTGGTTTAGACTAATTGGTTCAAGCAACAAACAGCCAGAAAGCAAAGAGCCAGTAAAGATAATCAAGCTCCAAATCAGCATACAATCGGACCATGTGAATACTCTGCTACCAACAGCTAATGAGGACAAGATGATCCCTGATAAAAAAAATAAGACATCAGAAGATGGAGCAACAAATTCCAAGAAGAAGGCCATCCTTTAGGTACCAAAATTTCTTCCATGGTTACTGTTTTTACTGCTCTAATTTTGTTCATAATATTGTAAATTGTCAAATAAATTTTAGAGACATGCAACTGAGGAGATCAAGAAACAAACAATATTTGCAACATAGAACTAAACAACCAATGAGTAGACAACGTTGCACCAATATATTTGACCTATTGAACGATGAGCTTGAATGCTATAACTATTATAACTTCGGCCACAAAGCTGAAAATTGCCATCTGAAGAATTACAAAGAAGATACAAGGATAAAGCTCTTAGCTAGAAATGTCATCACATTGAAAAAGAAAGATAGTGAAAAATGTGGTCTAGTACTTTCAGCTCAAAAACAAAAAGACCCCTGGAATATAGACAGTGGATGTTCCAAGCACATGACTGGAGACAAGGATAATCTTATGTCTATAAGTAAAAGAAAAACATGAAATGTGACCTTTGGAAATGATGAACCAGGTAAAATCAAGGGTAAAGGGATGGTGAGTTTGAGTAATGGCAAAGGAGATGCCCAGGATGTTCTGCTTGTAGATGGTATGAAACATAATTTTCTCAGTGTAAGTCAAATGTGTGACAGAGGCTATGAAGAGGTGTTCACTTCCAAAGATTGTAAGGTAAAGAATGTAAACTCGGGACAATTGGTGGCTAAAGACATAAGGACAGATAATAATGCATGTGTGTTGGAAGAAGATAGAAAAGAGTGTCATCTAAGAAAACATGATGAAAGTTGGTTATGGCATGGGAGATTTGGATCTCTACACTCTGACCACTTAATCAAGCTCAAAAATCTTGAGGCAGTAAAAGATCTTCCAAAATTATCAAAGCCACTAGATTCTGTGTGTAAACCATTCCAAGTAGGAAAGCTAACCAGGACACAGTTTAAATACAAAGAGATCTACTTCAACAGATAAACCACTCCAATTAGTTCATATGGATTTATGTGGACCATCAAGATAGGAAGGCACAAGGAAGGAAAAATACTTCATGTTGATCATTGATGATTACTCCAGACTCACTTGGGTTTCTTTTCTCAAAAAAAATAAAGCATTTGAGAAAATTGAAATATTTAAACCTTTAATTGAGAATCAAACAGGAAACAGGTTAAAAGCAGTAATATCAGACAGAGGAGGATAATTTATGTCATGTGATTTCAAGGAATTCTATGATAAATATGGGATCAAGAGAGAATACACAATCCCAGGAACTCCATAGCATAATGGAGTAGTTGAGAGGTTGATGAAGGAATCCCAGTAAGAGAGGTGAGCAATATTGAGTCTGCTACAGAGGACACAACTGAAGCTAAAGATGAACAGGTCCAAGAATCAGAAGGATAAGACTCTAAGTTATATACAAATACTGTGCAGGACTCAAATAAGAGATTCCATCCTGTCAGGGGGAGTATGTGTTGGTTGAATATCTAATACCTCCGAAAATTACTGCAACAACTCAGGGGGAGCATGTTTTTTTTTACATTGATGTCAAAGGGGGAGAAAAGGTGTGGTCTGGATGCATCAGTTAGAGGTCTAAAGAGAACATTGAATTACTTTAGGGTTTCCATCAATGCCAAAGGGGGATATTGTTTGCATGTTTACAGGTAGAGTGTGTGTGTCATTGATGGCAAGAAAAACAATGATGATGGCATATTGGCAGCAATGAAGGCAAATGGGAAAGTAGGAGACCATGAGAAATTGTTGTCTACAAGATCAGGAGGAAGAGCATAGGGCAGAGAGTTATAGTTTCCAGATAGCTAGAGGTTATCATGAAGGCAGCAAGGAGTGTGCACAGGATTCCTTAGAATCCATGAGTTTGCAAAAGGAATCAAGATCGGGAGGAATAGTGCAGAGTTGCACGTAGAGCGCAAGTGTGTGCCAGGGCCAAGGTTAACTTCATTGCCAAATCTCAGGAGAGATAGTGTTTTTCAGATGTGCAAACGAGACCCCAAGTCATCAGGACTCACAAAAGGAGAAAAGGTCGAGACCCTTGAACACTCAGAAAACCTTCTAAGTTAGAGAGATCGTAAGCTCAGAGTGAGAATCCTTAGCAGTCATCTGATCAAGAAATTGATGGTGTTGATCATCTCATATAACGGATGTCGGTCATATGAGTGATCGTGAGCTTGAGGACCATTGAAGGATTGTGACAGTCGGATCTGCAAGCTAGATCAACGGTAGGGATGAATTGTAGGGAGCGAAAGAAGAATTAAACATCTCACTAGTTCTAGTTCCACAATTGGTCTAGATTGTCATATCTCGTAGACTCAGATATCAATGACTGTGGTTGATCCAACAAGTGATCAGATTAAGTTGGATTGATTTGTGACCGTCGGATGCGCAATCGCCAGATCAACGATAGGGATAGATTTTGGATATCGGAAGGAGAATTAAATATCGCGCTAGTTCCAATCCAGCAATTAGTCAAGACCGTCAGATCTTATAGCCTTGAAGATCGACTATTGTGGTTGACTCACCAATGGCACACAACTTCCAATTGTAGAGTTTTGGTGATGAGTTAAATCACTCGCAAGTTGTGGTTCCGCAACCATCCTTGATCATTTATCTTCTTCGAGAATCTTCACAACCATCGGATCACTTTAAGTGGAAGGATAGGATAAGCAGAGCTAAAGGGTTGAGAATTTGATTATCCGAATACCCGTCAGTCATCGGATCAAACCTAAATTCCCGTCATCCATTGGATCATTTTAAAGTGGAAGGATAGGATAAGCGAGGTAAAATATCTGAGATCTCATTTATGCGAATTTTCGTCAGTCGTTGGATCATTCTAAGTGGAAGGACAGGATAAGCTATATGAGTTGCATTGTAGACAGATTGAGCCATTGATCAAAGATCATGATTGAAAAACAACATTTAGTTCGGGTATAAATATGCGAGGAGGTTAAGCTCCGGAAAAATCTCACTTCAGATTTTTCAGTTTGAGATCTGAAAAACCCGAAGCGCGGAGAGCCGAAAATCCGAAATGAATAAGGACCATCAGATCTGGAGAGCATACGATGACCATTAGATCAAGGAGATCTACATCTGCAGATTACATCAGCAAACCTCGTCCACAAGGACATGTGGCATACCACGTCAGCAAAGGACATATGGGAGATCACGTAAGAAAACCATGTCATCAAGGATATGTGGTAGACCATGTCATCAAGGACACGAGTCGTCCGATCTGAAAGATCACTTCGGGTGTATTCTCAATCGTTGATCATAGTACAGTGGAAGGATAGTGTAAGTTTGAAAATTTGACATCCCGAAGTTCTAAAGGGTGAAGTTCTAATAGCCATCCATCGTTGAGGAGGACAGGTGGTGCGATATTCACAACTTCAGAAGTTTGTGGATGGGGAGAACATGAAATTTGTCGAAGACAAATATCGACCATTGATTGTCAAGGGGAGTATGTGTCCGCTGATCTGAGATTTCAGAGAAATATCACTTCAAGGATTTCCAGTTGAGACTTGAGAATCCCGAAGTCCGAAGACGTGAAAGGATCGTGACCTTTGATCTGAAAGGGACACGCGTCAGTGGATTGTCAGCTCCGGGAAAAAGAAAAGGAAGGTTAAAAGGTTGGAAAGTTGAGATTTACGAACCCTGAATACCCGAAGGTATTGTGACCATTGATTCGAGAATACCATATTTCGTTAGATTGTGGACTCCGGGTGAAATGCTTCGGGAGCAAGTGGAGTTTGAGAATCGAGACTCCTGAAGCCCAAAAGGAAAAATCGATCTCGTCCGTTGGTTTGGAGGGCCACATGTCACTTGGTCGTTGAGAATAAGGATCATGCGCGGACGGAGGAAATAAGGCAAGAAATAAAGATAGATTGAAGTCATTGATCGAAGGAGCACCGTCAAGATCATGAGATCGACGGTCCCGTCGCATTGCGGGGTCAGAACATGCTCGGGTCTTAATTTTTTGTGAGCGGGTTGTAATTGAAACCGCGGTTTTGGAGAAAGGGTACTTGGCAGCTGGAGGTAAATTGTGGGGTGAAAAATAGTTTGTTCTACACCACCTTTGGAGGCGCTCGATATCACGTGGTCACATGAGTTCATCTACCAAGGTAATATCGAGGGAGGAGCTAGCACATCGTTAAGCTTCACTTCGAAGTTCGGGAGATCAGGAAGCACCTTTTGAATAGGCGTTTGGTCACCGTCGATGGTCACGTGAAGGAAAGGGCTTAGAATCCAAAGAAGCCAAAATGACTCTGTGTAATTGACGGAATAGAGTGATTGTATTTGCCAGAGAATTCAAAGAGCTTTAGGGTGATCGCCAGAGGAGCTAAAGAGTCTCGAGGTAACTACCAGTGGAATGAAGGCTCATCATAGAGACAATTGACAGATGGAAGAGAGTCGAAGACTGTAACTTCCAGAGAAGCCAAAGAATCTCAAGATAATGGCCACTAATGAAGAACATACTTAGCATGATCACCAAATAGAACGAAGAGTTAGGTGTATGATCTAGCAGAGGACTTGGGATGATAAATATACATAGAACAAAGAAAAGATGGTTGCTTATTTTGATAGTTATTAATGCAGGAAGAATCAGGTTGTGCGAAGGAGTTGAAGCGCACAGAAGAGGCATAGCACAGAGAATGGAAATGGTGCACAGAGCATAAAACATAGAAGAAAGACATAGAACAAAATGCATATCTAAGAGATGAAGAGAAATTTGAGGTGTGCATGCAGAGACAAAGCAGAAGAACAGAAATCGCCAGAAGATGCGAGCAGGAAGACACTGATGCAGGTAGAGAAAAGCAGTGTAGTAGAACAGTGATGAGACTGGTAAGTCATTGATAAATACTGTATCACTATAATAAATTTATGTAACAAAGATTTATATATCAGGGTGGTAGGGTGGTTCTAGGGAGGATTGTTGTCCTTAGAGTTTCAAGTGGGTGCTTGAACACAGGGAGTTGTAGCTTCCATCTGGTTGCAGCCAGAAAAACCAGGGTGATAGGGTGGTGCAAGGGAGAACTATCGTTCTCTGTTATACAGGTTGGTTCCTGTGTAACTAGAATTTGATGCTTCCATCCAGTTGATGCTGGAACACTAAGGGAGTTGGTGCTGGAACACTAAGGGAGTTGGTGCTTCCTTCTAGTGGGTGCTAGAGAATCAAGAGAGTTGGTGCTCTCAACAAGTTGTTGCTTGTAAATCAGAGGTGGTAGCCTCAAAATGATTTGGTGCTCATAAGAATGATAATGTACAGAAAATAAAGACTAATTATCATATCAATAAGAATAGGTTTTCTCCCTTTATGGGTTTCCTCAGGAATATCTGTCTCTGTGTATTTCATGTGTGTGATTGATGTTGAATATTCTATTGCTTACTTCCCTGCATTATCGTGATCATCATTGAGTGTTATGTAAAGAGTTTAAAATGGGCATAATTGTTTAAGAACAGTAACAATTGATTCGGCCCCCCCTCTTAGTTGTCCAACAATATGAAGAATAGAAGGTATTGCTTTCGTTGATTTCTTCCCACCTTGGGGTTTTACCACAATTATTTTTGTCTCCTCTCTCTTATTTGATAGATCTAGTTTTATTTTTTTGATGTATTCCATAGGATTTTAGATAGGATAGATATTGGTAATATTTTTATATATACTTTTTCTTGGTCTTCAAAAATGATGTAAATAGTGGGATGTGGAATGATGGTAAAGAATTGATATATTTGGATGCACAAAAGGATTTACAAGATAGAATGAAGATTTTCATTTGTGAAAACATAGTGATTTTGATAGCAGTTCAATTGTGTTGTACCACTTAAATATTTTTAAAGAGAAAGAGATGATTGAGAAATAAAAGATATTTCATGAAATGTCTCATGTAGATTATTTAAGGCAATGAAATGTGGATGAAAGAAACCAATGAATGACTATAGTTGTACATTAGCGAAAATTATCATTCATGGAATTGAGGTTGAATTGTAAATTGATATCTAACATTTTATTTCATAGCCAATGTTTTCAATCATGTTTTTCTCTAGCTTGGATGATAACATGAAACCCTCTTATTTGGTTTGGATTTCAATGTGTTTTGTAATGCCAGTATGAAATTTTGAACAACTTTGTAAAGGGCATATGTTAGTTGAGTTCCTAATGCAATTTCTAGTAATCATGGTACCAACATTTTACAATCCTTTCATATTCTCCAATGTCACCATGTTATAGTCCCACGTCACAAAGATATAGTCTCAATTCACCAATTTATAGCCTAGCATCCCCAAGTTACAGCCCCACCTCACCTAATTACAACCCAAATTCACATGTTTACAACCCCCACCTCACCTTCTTATAACATTACATATCCAACTTACAACCCAAATTATCTGACATATATCCCAATATACAAAACCAATTCCAACACACAACACACAATTTTAGTTAAACAAAAATTATGAAACATTCAATCCTATATGCAAAAAAACATATCCCCAAACTTAACAATATTTGAGTCTAACATAAATTCAATTTCAGCTAAAAGACAAATATGAACCACTAAATTTCATTTTCATAAAACTTTTCATTATTATTTATCATAATGGATGAATGCTTTCATGTGCAACAATGTTCCATCACTCCTTATAAATGAGGGGATAATGTGATCAACCCACAATAATATATATGAATTGATGCCATTGGTACTGATAAATCAAAAGTGAAAGATGATAATGCTAAGGGTCTTCATATAATATTAATTTTACTAAGTGTGATTGGCTTTACTACTTATAGAATATTTAGGATTGTTCAAAAAAAATATTTATTTTTTGTGATTTTATGTTTAAGATAATAATTAATATCTAAATTAACAATTATTTGAATTTTATTTCTAGTTTTTCTTTAATCAAAGTTGTGTATTAAAAAAACAAATGAAGCCACCCTCTATAATAATGTGCAATTGAAGCCAACCACTAATCACAACTTACAATAATAATGTGATTTGACTCAACATTACACTCCAACTTGCAATATTGTTGGGGAGTTGTCTTAGTTAGTTTAATGCACTTTATTGGGGTCTTAATTGATGGGTAGCTTTGATGGCAATATGGCGTTGGATTTTTTTAGCGGTGGTTTGGGAGGATATTAGAGCTTGTTCTTAAGTTTTTTTGTGCCAGTAATAGGGGGCCTGCATTGGCAGGTAGCCATCATATTAACCATTTACTGTAGTCTTTGGGTTTTGGAGGTGTTAGTGGTGGATTAATTTTGGAGGCCTCGCCAACACTTGATTTTTCTCTGGCCATTCTACTACCTTCTAGAGTTGATAGGGAAGTTAATTTTGTTGTCTTTTCTTTCCAAGGCTCACCTTGGTTTTTTACTTGGCTTTTATTGTAGTTTCTGAACCTAGTGGTTACCTTGGCTTTCTCCCCCGAGGAGGCCCCAGTGAGAACTAGGTGGCTTACCCTCCTTTTTTTTGGAAGCTCCCATGACGGAAGTTGTTGTCGACGCACTTATGAGTGTGGATGACAAGGAATCCTGGGAGAAGGCAGGCCTATTTAATCCATCTGTTGCGCAATTAAACTCTTCTCTTCCATCAACTTGGGAGTTATTTTCCTTGGACATAGTGCTCCCTCCAGTTTCAATCTCACCTTATCGTAAGGGTAAAGCTCCATTTGTGAAGTTTGATGCTAGTTCCTTTGTGCATACTCCTTCTTTGAGCATATATGATATTGGAGGTTACAAGTGCCCCGACTGTGTAACTACGCCACCACTTGGTGGTACTAACCTTGCTGCTCCAAAGTCAGCACCCCAAAGGGTCATTGGAAAGAAACCTTGGCTACCAAATCAGACGCATCACAAAATGGTGTTGGGGGACGACCTTGGCTTGGACGAAGCGGTTTCATTATCTTTGAATGCTCTGGTCGGTCGGTTCTCATACCGCTCGTGGTGTACTACTCCACTCACTACCTAGGTGAAGATACACTAGCTACCCATCATGGGTTATGATCCAAAGTTATTTTTCCTGCCGAGAGGCTGGTTTGGCTTCAAGTTCAACTTGTTGGATGACTCTGCGAAAATTATTGATAGGATCTGGCCCTATGACGAGGGGAGCTTGATGCTCAAACGATGGAGGATTTATTTTGATCCCACACAAGACTATTTCCATCACATGCATCTGTGAGTTATTCTACTTGGGTTACCTCTGAATATTTGGAATGTTAAGGATTTGATGGTTATCAGAAATGCACTTGGTCATTTCATCAATGTCGATGACTAGTCTCTTCACGCACCTGACAGAAAGATAGGAAGGATCTTGGTGGAGGTTGATATCCATTCAGGTTTGTTGGAGACTCTATACATACAATGGAGAGACCAGTTATATTCTCAAAGGTTGGACTACTTGGGCCTACCTTTCCGGTGCACCCTCTGTCGCAAGACCAGAAATCTGAGAAGTTCATGTTAGGGCTTCATGGAGGAAGAGGAGTCGAAAAACACACGACTTAGGAAGATGCCTAGATGTGACTCGCCTGGCATGGGTTCTTTTGCACGAGACGCCTTTTTTTCTAAGACCTCGGACTCTCCTTTCCATACAGGCTCTGACACTCTCACAGGTAAACTCAAAGATTTGTTTCCTTATTTTTATCTTTCTCTTATGTCTTTGGAAAAGATAGCCTTGGACTCGTCGTCCCAGTCGGTGGATGGGCACTTGATATATTCACTTGCACCTGAGCCGACTTCAAAGGTTGACTCCCCTTCCTTTGAGGTCTTTCCACAACTCCTTGTGAGGGACAGGGCTCCACTTAGCCCAGTCATGGCTAACATCCCTTGGGAGGAGGCTAGGTTTTTTCCTTCTACACCTGACAACTCCCTTCCTAGGATTGGGGTACCTATTAACGAAGTTGTTCTAAATCCCATGGGAGCTCGAGTGGCGATTGAGGAGGGGGTGGGGAGATCAGTTTATCCTTTCGGGGTACAGGGAATCCAAATCTTGAGACTGCTCATTAGGGGATACCCTGGACTCTTTGGTCCCTCTACTCTATGAGGTGGATGCTACTATTTCACTTACTAATTATCATGGGAGAAATGTATTAACACTTTTGGGTTCTACTGAACTTGCTGGACAGTTGGGGAATCGGTTTGGGGGGGTTGGGACTAGTTACGCTTGGTTAAAAGGCCTGGGCTTTGAGACTTCTCCCATAAAGACGATAAGCGCTCGTAAAACGGCTACTCTCTCGGCTGTTGCACCTGACCCTCACTCACTTTCTGTTACAGAATCTGGGGTACTTAGAGGCATGAAAGCCCTTGCTCAGGCTAAACCATGATCCTACTCACTTTAAACATTAGAGGGGTGGGAGGGACCCTGAAATTGGCCTCCATGCATAGATTACTTAGGAAAATCAAACCTGGTATTATTTTTTTACAAGAAACGCTCGTTGATGAGGAGAAGGCAGGTTTATTTATGTTAAAGTTTGTCCTTAGTTGGTTATCTTGTGTTGTTAGCTCCGTGGGAAAATTGGTTGGTCTCTTGGTGACGTGGGACCCCAATAAATTTGTTTTGGAACCTTCACTCTGCAATGGGGGGATCTTTATTTCTAGCATCTCTTTACTCAATGTATATGGGCCATGCAGTGAGAGAAAAAAATTTTGGGATCGAGTGGTTGTGAGTGGTTTGTTGGAATCTAAAAATTTGATTATTGCAGGAGAATTAAATTTCACTACAGGTGTTGGGGAGAGGTGGCACAGCTGGATAAGCTCGCGCATTTTTTTAAGCTTATGATCCCTGACTATCATTTGGTGGACTTGATTCAGAATGATGTGGTTCCAACGTGGAGAAATGATAGAAATGGGGTGGATGGTATTGCTAAGCGGTTGGATCGTATCTTTGTTTCAGAAAGTTTATTATGTGATGTGGGAAGGTATCGATCATGGGTTTATCTTCCCTATGTCTCATATCATGCGCCATTTATAGCTCAACTTTATTTCCAACACTATCCGATGACTTATCCTTTCAAATTAAATCCATCATGGATGGCGGAGGAAAAATTCTCTACTATAGTAAAAGAGGTTTGGTTTGATACTAGTTTCCAGGTGGAATCAGATATCAAACATATATTTGTGTGGAAACTAAAATCGCTAAAGGCCTGGATTAAAACCTGGGAAAGACTTAGGCAGTTTGCAAAATTACATAGGCTGGAAACTCTGGAGGAGGAACTCAGGGTGGTATTCTTGGGTTTGTAGAGGGAGGGGACGGGCCCTACACCTGACTATCATATGAAATCCTTGGAGATAGAACGGAATCAAATCCTACCAATTGAAGAGGAACATTGGAGATAAAAGAGTCGAGCAGTCTAGCTAGAATGTGGGAATCGAAATATTAAATTTTTCCACAATTCTGCCAGCGCAAGAAGGAACCAGAAACACATTTGGGATATTTGTTATGAGAATGGACTGATCCATAGAGGGCAAGAGACTCTCAAAAAAGAAGCCACTATATACTTTAAAAGGTTGTTTGAAGTTGACTATGTCGCTTCCCCTGCGGAGCAAGTTAACTTAGTCAAGTTGTTCTCACGTTTTTTCACAGTGGAAGATTCTTTACTCATCGATCACCCAGTCATGAAATTGAAAATTTGGGAAATATTAAATTTTTTTGCAAAAGATAAAACTCCAGGCCCGGATAGATGGATAATTGACTTCTTCACCCACTTATTTGAAATTATGGGAGATGATTTGTTGGAACTAGTGGAGGATTCTAGGACCAAGGGAAAGATACAAAGCTCACTTAATTCAACCTTCTTGGCACTGATTCCAAAGGAGAATAATCCTCGGAATTTCAGGGATTATAGACCCATTGCACTCTATAATTTATGTTATAAGTTGATATCAAAGGTGATTGCAAATATAATTAAACCTATCCTCTCGAGGGCACTGTCAAGTGAAAAACTTGTCTTCTTAAAGGTCAAACAGGTTTTGGATTTCATTGGGACAGTGCAAGAATGTTTACATAGTATCAAAGAAAAGAGGAAAAAAGAACTTATGTTAAAGTTGGATTTAAAAAAAACATATGACTATGTTAGTTGGGATTTCCTTCACCTAATTCTTGTTCAAATTGGCTTTAGCATCCCTTCTATAAACTGGATTATGAGTTGTGTTGGTAGCTCCACCTTTGTTGTTATGATAAATGGTGAGACCTCCCCATTTTTTCATAGTGAACGTGGACTAAGACAAGGGTGTCCTCTTTTGCCTCTGTTGTTCATCCTTTTTATGGAAAGCATAAGCCTAATATTGAAGAAAGGACAAATGAAGGGAAGGTTGACTAGGGTCCAAGTCTCTAGGGTTATAAAAATTCTACATATTATTTTTATCGATGTTGTTCTCATCATGAAAAAGGCTTCACTAGAAGAGTGGTTGGTGATTAAAACACTATTGGAGATTTTTTGTTGTGCCTCAGGACTAAAAGTAAATTTAAATAAATAAACTTTTCACCACTCAGGGGTACAAGGAGAAGCACTGGAAAAGTTTAAGGAAGTTTTTTCATTCAATTTTGTGGAGTTTTCTGAAGGATTCAAATATTTGGGGTATTTCATAAAAGCAAAGAAAAAATCCTTAGAAGATTGGAGATGGCTTATTATTAAGTTTGAGAACCGGATTAAACATTGGTGTAATCGTTGGTTATCACTTGGAGGATGTTGTATCCTTGAAAAGGCGGTATTGGAAACTCAATATGTATATTGGATGGACCTTGGGGAAGTCCCTGTTTCTGTTCTCACAAAGATCCGATAATTGATCTTTGGTTTCTTATGGTCGGGTGGTGTAAATGAACATCGGTTACATCTCTGCAGTTGGGAGATGCTTGCAAAGGAAAAACACTTAGGAGGTTGGGGTCTTGGGAACCTCTTCATTTTCAACTATGCATTGGCTGCAAAATATTTATGGCATGTTCTTATGAAATATGGGATTTGGCACCAAGTGATCAAAGAGAAATACCTTCCCTATTCCTCAATGGCTACTTGGCTCAGATCGGCTACGGTTATTCAACCTTCATCCTCGCATATTTGGAAAATTTTGATGAAATCGTTGTCGCTCATTATACACTAGATTAGTTGAAATCTTGGCAATGGACTTTCTATTCTAATCGGCATGGACATTATTCTAGGCATTGGAAATTCCTCATTACTCTCACAGGATCTCCTGATGGCTTTAAAAATTAAAAACATTTGTTACATGTATCAAGCCAAGGCTCAGTCCTCCTTGGGTTTCATTACGGAATAGTGGAGAAACAACGATGAGTTGGGACTCTCGAGGTCCTTGGTTACTGAATGGTATTCTTTTTGTAAGGTGCTTGCCGATTCGAGCATTCATCTACATCCTAGAGAAGACTCCTTAATCTGGACTGGAGGTGACAAATCGGGCCTTCTCACTATTAAAAATGTATATAACGCTATGGGAAAACAATTCTAGCCACAATAGATAGCAGGGTGGTGGAGACAAGTGTGGTCTTGGGATCTAGCCTATAAGATCAAACTTTTTATTTGGATGGCTTTGAAAAAAAAATTCTAACCTGGGATATTCTGTAGAAAAGAGGTTGGGAAGGCCCGAGTATTTTCTCACTTCGTCGTAGGGACGCAGAGACTACACTACACTTGTTTGTAAACTACCCTTTCACTCGCCACCTATGGAATTTTTTATATACTGTTTTTAGTCTTGTTTCACCTTGGGGAGGCAACTCTTTAAAAAATTGTTTAGAAAACTAATTGAAAAAGGAAAAATTATATATTACTCTTCCTTCACGAGCATGTTGGTACATTTAGATGGAAAGAAACAAGTGTTTGTTTGAATCTCATACTCCCTCAATATAGGGGGTTGGAATCAAAAACAGAGGGATGGTGGAAAATCCCAGTGCTCAGTGCCTACAAAAAAGGAATAACAGAAGAATAAAAAAGACCCCTGACATTACTTTGGCATCCATCTGTTGGTTTGACAGTGCAGCGCAAGAAAATGGACTATTGAGCGGGGTTGGGGGTGTTATTAAGATAACTGGAAATACTATTTACAGGTGGTCGTTCAACTATGGGATGGGCACAAACAGAAGGGTGGAACTCCTTGCTGTGTGGGATTCCTTAACTTTAGCACATCGATTGGTTATTGAACAGTTACAAGTCGTGGGGGATTCAAATATTTTGATAGATTGGTTAAATTTTAAGGGAAATTTGCAAGTCTCTTCACTTGTGGGTTGGATGGATAATATCCAGGACCTTATAACATTTTTCAACACCATTAGATTTGATCATATCTACAGGGAAGAGAATGGGGAAGCAGATACATTATCAAAAAAAGAACTTTAAGTACCAGAAGGGCAGATCCATTACAACAAATGGCAAGATGACCATGAGGGCCCCCCACTATTTCTGCGCCTCTACCTATGAATAAGACAATACATGCATCTGGAAATTATGTGTCTTTTTGATAGACCTGGATTCCACTATAGTTTGATATCAAAAGTAACCATGGAACGCTCCTATTAGTTTTTGTATTGCCCTTGATGGGTCTGACTTTTTGTAACTAGCTCTATGTCGGTCTATCATGTCATGACTATGTGGTATGTGTATACCTTTCTGAAGATGGATGAAATATTGCAACTATGTACTTTTTTTAGAACACCATATATTTCATATATTGAGAAATTTTATGCTGGAAAAAAAAAACTTCCAATATTGCTTTTGATCCGTCAGGATTTTTCGAATGACTTATGGTTGAGTTTTTTTTTTTAATTGCATGCATTCATTGACCATTGGGAAACTTAACGAAAGAACGAGAAAATAAAAGGAATTATACAGCCATTAACATATTTGTAGATCTGAAATGCAATGAAAAACAGCAAACCATAAGACACAGGTTGATAGCGGAGTTCGGCACAACTTTGCCTACGTCTTCGGGCCTTTTCTCTATGGGGGAGGCTTCTTTATTTTTGTTCAAAATCTCGATAGTACATCATTACAATGCTGAATGGCTTCTAGACTGATCTGGTCTTTTTCATCCAGGTCTCTGGAACCATGCACAAAAAACGGCAACTGAAATGGATGTTCGGAGCTCTCAGAAATGGTCCGACAGCATCTCCTTCTCAACGGCTTCCCTGCCTCTAAATGGCTTTGACTTGGCTTCTCCTCAGCATCTCTGCTCTAAATTCCTCTCAAAATCTGTTTTCATGGCCTCAAAATGGCCTTGATTAAATAGTGGGGAAGTTGGTTATCCATCTCCAACTTCCTCCACGAATTTAGGCTCTAAAAATGTCTAATAACCCCTAAAAATGGATAAAAACCATTAACAATGGGTTAATTACATTAAAATAACCAAAGGTGGTTGAAAAACCCACTTTAAAACTATATATTATAGTTATATAGGTCTTTAGCCCCTCCTTGTTGGGTGCGCGCTCCTTTAACCGGTCACATGGGCTTCATGTGGCCACGCGCTAGCCCTTGGGCTATGCACGGGCCACCCCTCTAGCTCCAACAATTGGTCATGTGGCATATGTACATAGAACCGGGGCTTATAAATTAAAACCATGCCAATATAACTACAAACACCAACCATTGGGTCGCATGTAACCAACATACCGTTGGAACCATAACATAAACCGCCCAACTCCGTGTTCACATGTAACATGTGGAACCGTTACAATTGCGGACATAACATTTAAAACACCCGCGCTGTTGTAACCCCGCGCTCCCGTATAACCTCTCGTCGGTGGTCCTGTCGCGTGGTTGGGTGCGCCGAGGGCTAGGGCTAAGCCTCGGCCCTTTTTTGCCGCCAGTCAAACAATCCAACCAACACAAATACAATTTCGTCCAAATGTATAACAAGTACCATGTGGTGGCGCGTTGGAAATTCAGAATTTGCAAAATCTTTGGCATAGTAGGAGGTCACCGGGTCGAATCCGGTCGACTCCAAAAAAAATTTGAAACCCAAACCAAATGGACAAATACCGAGGTGCCACGTGGCAGCCCCTGATTGGGCCACATGGCACCTTTCCAACCAACCAAAACATGACACACGTCAACCTCTGATTTGTCCATGTCTGCCACGTGTCAAGCTGTCGTATGCTCTGTCATCTTCCATGTCACTCGAGCCATGTCATCTGCTGACGTCATCTGTGCCACGTGTCACCCTTCCAATGGTGACACATGTCACCTTCGGATTGGCCCAACTGTGCGTCGAAAAGTCCAAAACTGCATGCCACGTCTCACTCCATGGAGCCTCCATGTGTCACTGTACGGACCCACCACATGTCCTGTACGGACCTGCCACATGTACTGTACGGACTATATGGACTGTACGGACAGGTACAGTCAGCATCCAAAAATTTTGCATGTTTGGCTTGGCGGACAGAATGCGATATCTTCTCCATACGGACTCCGTTTGACAAAGTAAATATACCACCGGAATCAGGAAGACGAGACGGACGCAATGGAACAGGTTTCATCGGATTCCGAGCACTTTCATTTTTGAGCATTTTTCATGCCCTGTCAGGCTTCTGAATCCGATTTCGGATCACACCTCCCAACAACAAGAAATTTTGGTACCCAAAAGGTTATCGACCATTCAACAATATTGGGATAGGCCACCTGGCTTGCTCTTTGTCTCTGAAAAATGATTACATCAGGGGAAGCAAAATACACTGAAGTTGAGACATCCACTTCTGGCAGAACCAAGTGGCTGGTTTCTTTCCTTCACGATGTTCCTCTCGCTTCGCTGGTAATCCTTCCTCCTTCGTGGGTACATGCAAAATCCTTTTGTCCTTCCTGGGATGAAGCTCCGGATTAAGCTTCCAACAACTAGCCTTTTGATGTCCACTCTTGTTGCAAAACGTGCAACGAGTTTTTAGCATCCAGACCTGTTTACCCTTCTCCTTCTTCCGTTGTGGACTTGAGCCTTTATGTCACGTTTCCTTCCTGGATGACATAGGTCTCCTGTACAAAGTTTGTCTCTTCCAACACTTGGCAACACAATGCTTAGGTGAATGACAATAAGCACATGGATAAAGTTTCCACAAGTTCCGGTTTACTTGATTATGCTTGTTATAATCAAAAGGAGAATTAATAAAAACATGACCATTATACCTTCCATGCTGATCTTCACCTTTCTTTGGAGACGAATTTCATTCACTACCACAATCCTGAAGTGATGCGCCATTTCCCTTTGTGAAGTGTTCTCGCAATGTCTTAAGTTGGCCATTTGAAGCATCACTTGCTTCTGAAGTTTTGGAACCCATCTTGGAAGACTCTCCAAGGTCCCTCTTGTCATATCCCAATCCTAAGTATCGAGGCCTTTCCTCAACCTCAATAGGATTTACAATGCCTTGACCTCTACATCCAAGGCCCTTTCCTTTTTCATAACCCATCGTGGTTAGTATTCTCAAACCTACACCTTTTGTGTGTTTTTCGAATTCACCAAAACCAACTTGATGAGTATGAGGAAAATTTGATGAGAAACCTTCACTGCATACCTCATATGTGTTTTCTAAAACAGATGTAGAAGGCACTTCCTTCAATTCTTCTTTTCCTTTGTTTCTCCTCGAAGCTTTCACTTGAACTGTGCTCTTTCATTCCAAGCAGCCTTCATACAACACCTTCACCATCTCGGCCATGGCAAACACCGAATCTCTGAACTCCTTCTCATCTTGAGAAAGTCCTCTTGTAGATGCCCTTTTCCTCCTTGAGATGTTCTCTTCCCTGGCTAACATGCAAAACTCAAATCCAAACGTCAACTAGCTCTGATACCACTTGATCCGTCAGGATTTTTCGAATGACTTATGGTTGAGTTTTTTTTTTTAATTGCATGCATTCATTGACCATTGGGAAACTTAACGAAAGAACGAGAAAAGAAAAGGAATTATACAGCCATTAACATATTTGCAGATCTAAAATGCAATGAAAAACAACAAACCATAAGACACAGGTTGATAACGGAGTTTGGCACAACTTTGCCTACGTCTCTGGGCCTTTTCTCTGTGGGGGAGGCTTCTTTATTTCTGTTCGAAAGCTCGATAGTACATCATTACAATGTCGAATGGATTCTAGACTGATCTGGTCTTGTTCGTCCAGATCTCTGGAACCATGCACAAAAAACGACACATGAAACGGATGTCTGGAGCTCTAAGAAACAGTTCGACAGCATCTCCTTCTCAACGGCTTCCCTGCCTCTAACTGGCTTTGACTTGGCTTCTCCTCAGCATCTCTGCTCTAAATTGCTCTCAAAATCTGTTTTCATGGCCTCAAAATGGCCTTGATTAAATAGTGGGGAAGTTGGTTATCCATCTCCAACTTCCTCCACGAATTTAGGCTTTAAAAATGTCTAATAACCCCTAAAAATGGATAAAAAACATTAACAATGGGTTAATTACATTAAAATAACCAAAGGTGTTTTAAAAACCCACCTTAAAACTATATATTATAGTTATATAGGGCTTTATCCCCTCCTTGTTGGGCGCGCGCTCCTTTAACCGGTCACATGGGCTTCATGTGGCCACGCGCTAGCCCTTGGGCTATGCGTGGGCCACCCCTCTAGCTCCAACAATTGGTCATGTGGCGTATGTACATAGAACCGGGGCTTATAAATTAAAACCGCGCCAATATAACTGTGAACACCAACCGTCGGGTCACATGTAACCAACATACCGTTGGAACCATAACATAAACCGCCCAACTTCGTGTTCACATGTAACATGTGGAACCGTTACAATCACGGACATAAAATTTAAAACACCTGCGCTGTTGTAACCCTGCGCTCCCATATAACCTCTCGCTGGTGGTCCTGTCGTGTGGTCGGGTGCGTCGAGGGCTGGGGATAAGCCCCGGTCCTTTTTTTCCACCGGTCAAACAATCCAACCAACACAAATACAATTTCGCCCAAACGTATAACAAGTACCATGTGGTGGCGCATTGGCAATTCAGAATTTGCGAAGTCTTTGGCATAGTAGGAGGTCACCGGTTCGAATCCGGTCAACTCCAAAAAAATTTTGAAACCCAAACGAAATGGACAAATACCGGGGTGCCACGTGGCACCTTTCCAACCAACCAGAACACGACACGCGTCAACCTCTGATTCGTCCACGTCTTCCACGTGTCAAGTTGTCGTATGCTCTGTCATCTGCCACGTCACTCGAGCCACGTCATCTGCTAACATCATATGTGCCACGTGTCACCCTTCCAGTGGTGACACGTGTCACCTTCAGATTGGCCCAACTATGCGCTGAAAAGTCCAAAACTGCATGCCACATGTCACTCCATGGAGCAGCCATGTGTCACCGTACGGACCTGCCACATGTCCTATACGGACCTGCCACATGTTCTGTACGGAATGTACAGACTGTACTGACAGGTACAGTCAGCATCCAAAAATTTTGCCTGTTTGGCTTGGCAGACATAATGCGATATATTCTCCATACGGACTCCATTTGAAAAAATAAATATACCACCGGAATCGGGAAGATGAGACGGACGCAATGGCATAGGTTTCGTTGGATTCCGAGCACTTTCATTTTTGAGCATTTTTCATGCCCTATCAGGCTTCTGAATCCGATTTCGGATCAGCTTTGTAGTCAAAGAAAGCACACAACTCTTTCTCTAATGCAACATTAATATAATATATAACACAATTTTAAAATAAAATGCATATATTAAACTTGGACTCAACCTCAACCTCCTCTATGATATGATTTACCACTTTATTCTATTTTTCCTTGCAGTTAAATCAACACCACAATAAATAATTATGAAACATATCTAACATTATAACTTAATGCATACCTTATAAGGCATTTTTTTGTCACCAGTGTTTTATATTGTTATATAAATCCTTGGTACTTCCTATTTTAAAGTGGATCAATGCACTTGTTTTGTTTGAGCGCATAAAAAAAAATGTTCTATTTTTTCAAAATTATTTGCTAAAATGTTTAACAGTATAAACCTTTGCAACTTAAGTTTTACAAAGATTTATACTTATGTTTTCATTGAAACCTAGTTTTGTTAACGCTTCTACTATATTCATGAGCATCATTGCCCACCTCATATATATGCACACTAATATTCAAAGATTTGATGGCAATCAATAAGAGGTGGGGTTTGGAAACAATGTGTATTGTCCATGAAACAATCACTACTATGGTAAGTTCGCCACTATTTCTGCAAAATCATGTATATCTAAACCGAAAATGATATATTAATAAAAACATACACATCTCCAAAATTAGGGATATCATATTGTAATTTTTTATATACTCATAGTTACACTCTATTTCTATATTTGTAAATGGAAGATCAAGATGTTGAGATTCAAACGAATTAGTATAGTATTGAAACCAATGCAAGTATCCCACCTCCAAGTAATGAATAAATGAGACCTGCAAGTAGCTCAAGCAATGAAAGCAACTCATGTGAGGAATGAACAAATATAAATAAATGTTACTATTTTTATTTTTTGGAATGCTTGTCAAAGCAAAATTGTATATTTTTGTAAAACTCCAATATTTTGTTTATCATAGACCTATTGTCCTATTTTGTATGTAGGTTTACTAAATATTGTAGAATTATATTTGGATCAATATATTCACCATTAATATGATGGGGTTTCTTATTCGTAAATAATACGATGGGGTTTATTGTTCTATTGTAGTGTTTTTCTAACTTGTTATATTGTCGATTAAATATATTTGATTTACAATATTACAATAAAAAAATATTTTGATGTTAGTTGTCATGTCATTAGGCTTATTTGTTTAACTACACAATACAATACATTTACACAGTGACTAAATCAAATCCAGTGGCATATGCACTAGGGATGGAGTCTTTATTCTATGCAATGGTGCTTGTAACTAAATAGAGCATAAGTGCTCCCATATTATATGGTCTCTCGCACTTCATAGATTAACATGTGCATCGATGCACCTATAGTGAATATTGACACTATTATAGCTCAACATTTCAGTTTCGATCGCTACTACATAGGTGTGACAATGTGCATGGCTCTATAACGCATTGGTGCATGTGGATATATATTGCATTGGTGCATATTCATGTATAGTGCATCAATTCATGTGGATGCATATTGCACCAGTGGACACTCATGTATACCACATCGGTATGGATTTACATATATCGCATGGAAGAAAAAAAAAACTCTACAAAAGAATTTTCCTATTAAAAGGTATTGTTATAAGTAACATCTACCAATATTAGTGGAGGTTTTTGTGGAAGATTTTTTAGAATTTGACCAATCTTGTAACACTAAAAACCTTCACTAAACCATGTTTCCTTGTATTGTTTGGTGTTCTACACTATCCAAATAAATCCAAAACCACAAAAGAAAAGAAGCTAGCAAAGAACATACAATTTCAACAAAAGGAAAAAAGATGGTATTGATGATGCTTCTATTAAAAATTATGTGGTATCTAATTTACTAATAGGATAATATTTACATACTTAAAACTATTAATGTCTATAGATTTTCGTTGATATTAAAGTACTCTATAATATACCTTGTTGAATATTACAAAGTCCATTAATTATTAATTATACCAATAATGTAAAGTCACATCCATTGTCTAAAGACGTGACTATATTTATTTGTGTATATTTATACATGTGGTTGTAAACCTAATGATCATCAAATTATATATATATA
>ML776668.1:246944-262375 GCA_009831015.1 Picea engelmannii
TATATATATATATATATATATCCTTATGCTTTCAATTGGTATTAGAGCTAGGATGGGCCTAGACACCATGTATTCACATTTACCAACGTTCCCAATGTTCCCTCCATGTTGGAATTGAGCGAAGGTATTAAAGAGTTTTGATCGGGCCTTGTAAGCCAAGTAACTGCTGCAATAAATGCTTCGTTGGATGCCAACATTGACAAAGTCAATGAACAATTACTTATTCTCCACTCACGTTGATAGGCAACACCAATGCAAGTCAAATGGAAGTTAGAGCCTCCATCCAGCAATTAGATGTTACTGAATATGGAGATTAGAAAAATGATGCATGTGATCATTCACTTTCACCTCTTGAGGCCACTCCCATTTCAATGTTAACATCATTTCGAAGACACAAGCATAATCCTAATCCCCGATTGGAAGAATGGGGTAACAAGAATCCTACACAGACCATGCTTGACTCCAAGGAAGAACATAAAAATGAAGATAATATTGACGACAATAAATTTCAAGAAGAAAATGTTGTATCTATCCATGTCAAACAATCGCCCCCTACAAAGTGATCCAGATCTGCCCATCCTTTCTCTTGTTGGTATGGCATGGTGGTTGTGGGAAATTATAATAATTACAGGAGAAAGTGTTATTCCTTCCCGGTTTATGTACTTGTGCAAAGGAAAGTGGATTGATTTCCCTTTGGAAATCATAAGCATATTGAAACAAGGTTTCCAAAGTGGAAAAACAGTTATAAAGGTTGTGATGTGTAGTTCCTCTTCTTATTTGGTTGACTTCCTTCGCATGTCACGGACTGATTTGAGCGATGGGTGTCAAAAATGGATTGCTTGGATTGATATCCACTAGAAATGTTTTTTTCCGAGGGTTTGCTTCCAAGAGAGTCCATCTCTTGGCATCAAAATTGATCTTTGGAAACTCGTGGAAACTGGAGAATGTGTAGTAATAACAACTAATAAGAATGGAAAACCCATTGTTGTTAAGTCTTAGTCAAAGAGTAATAACACTATCAAAAATCAGGACAATGGATATTCGTATGAGAATAATAAATTATATTCAAGTTGTAAACTAGTTGGAAAACATGAATTTGAGGATAGAGATGTAGTTGTTAATGAGGAGGAAGTAGAAGAAGCATCAATCTCGAATCAATGCTCTTTGAAAAAATATTTTCTTGGTTCATTTTTCAGCCCATTTTCCAAGGGTGATAAGGGTCGAACCTGACCAACTAAAGAAAAATTCAATTCTAGCCCACAGAAGGATATTCAATCTCAAAATGAAATTTCTCCCAGGATTTCCTCTAAACCCACAATAAAAGATTCAAGTACTAGATTAACGCTACCATTTGGAAAACAAAGTACCAATTGTCATGAAGGTGATATTCCTAGTGCCATTAAACCAGAGGATACCTATAATAACGAAGTTGAGAATGAAAAGGCAGATGAAAGAAAATATGATGACTCAATAGATGGTGATAACGAGGATGAAAATGGATACAAGGATATGGGATTTTTAGAGTTAAGGGAAGAGAGTCATGAAAGGACCATAGAAATTAAGTATGAAGAGCCAGATGAAAGTGAAGATGATAACTTAATAAATGGTGATAAAGAGTATGACAATTGAGACGAGCATATGGGAATTTTAGGGTAAGGGAAAATAATCATGAAAGCACCAAGTATGACAGGCATAATGCTCTTGATATTGTGCATGTTGGATTCTTGAACCAACATTCTGATCTGGATCAAAAGCATGGAAATTTCAATCCTCAATCACAACAAACCTTACACATAAATGTATATCATAAATACCGTAAATTAGAAGAAAACAAATGTAGCAGCCATGGTGAAAACAAAATTTCAAGGCCGAGGTTAAGGTCTCCAGCTGGAGAAAGGTAAATTATTGCAATGCAAGACCGGTTCTTAAATGGCCTCAGTACGCTTGGGGCATTAACAAGTGTTGTGGGTATCTATAGGACTGTGTCAGGATAGGCTCGATCGTAGACATTCTGAAGGCATGTTGGGGATGTTGCAAGAAAGTATGTCGGTGGTAATGCCAATGTGAGGTATGCTTGGCATGAAACCTCTAACAAGTGTGTTTCCAGCATTATCATCCATGGCTTTGGCCACCACAAAATGCCTAAGCATGGCACAACTTATGCAATTGGTGTCTATCTTGCACCTGAAAATTGTGCCTATATAAGTGTAGTATACTTTGATGTTGATGAAATTGGAGAACAACACATGGTGTTGTGTCATGTGATCATGGGGAATATGGAATAGGTCGGGCATGGTTCACAACAGTTTTGTCCCAGCAATGAATAATTTGATACCAGTGTAGATGATCTTAAAAATACGTGGTGCTACATTGTTTGGAGTACCCACATGAACATGCATGCATTGCCAGAATATGTTGTTAGCTTTATGGTTCAACCTCCATTAAGTGAATATTGATCTAGATTGAATGCAAATCAAGCCACAACTAGTCTCCACATAATCCGTAAGTGTTCTTTGCATAATGGTCATGCATACTCTAGATCCGCATATGATATTGATGGTGACCAAAAAATTTGTCCTCCTTTGATTAAGGAAGCACAACTCAAAATGTAGGGGAATGCATGAATTCCTAGTTCCGCTTGGATGCCATTTCCAAAGCTTTTTTCTATTGTTGAAAAATTATTGTCTCTTCAAGTGTTAGCATAATGAAACATCAATACACCAGTTACAAGGAAGGTAAAATTAGTCAAGAAGATCTCATAAGAAAGGTGAGAGTGTTTACTGGAGATAAGCAGTGGACCACCAAAAAACGATGGTTGATCTGCGCAAGAAATTTAGTCATGAAATAAGTCGATTAATAACTTGAGCATGAGAATTACATAGTTATAGGAGCAAATATCCAAGTCTAAAATGAAAAAAAATGAGGAGTTTAGATCCAAGCATTTGACTTTACCCATGCTTCAAGGACGAATCTTTTTAGGAAGGGATGACTTGTAATATATATATTACAAAGTCAATTAATTATTAATTATACCATTAATGTAAAGTCGTGTGCATTGTATAAAGACATGACTATATTCATTCGCATGTATTTATACACGTGGTTGTAAACCTAATGATCATCGAATCATATATATATATATATATATATATATATATATATATATATATATATATATATATATATATATATATATATATATATTCCAAGGTAATATCTCATGGGAAACCCTCAAGTACTTCCCCACTTCGTGGATGATAAACAAGGTAAATCGTTGGCCCTGATGTTCGTGGTAGGCCTAACCCCAAGGGGGAACAAGAGATTCGAACCCGTGACCTCCTCCACTGGGGATAGCTTCACGTCTGGCTCGAAACCACTTGAACTAACCCTTGGGGCTATATGTATATTATATAGATATATATCGCCTTATGTTTTCATACTCTATGGCCTCTCTTGTAATAACTATTTTTTTATATGTATTGATGAAAGCACAAAGATGTCGATTTTCATAATGAACATCAAACATAATAGAAGCACATTGATTCTCATAAGAAAACATAGGATGCTTTTATTCATCAATAAAATTAAAATCATGAGGCAATGTTACATTTATCGTGACAAGTTCATCTCTATTGTAGTCTAAATATAAATAACAAAAATTCTTGACCTTCACAATAACAAAATTTCTTCCCAAACCTAGCCCCAAGGGTTAGCTCAAGCAGATTTGAGTTAGACGTGAAATAACTTACCCAATTATCAATTGGGGAGGTCATGGGTTTGAATCTCTTGATCCCCTTAGGGTTAGGCTCTGTAATTGGGGCCGACGGTTTACCCCATTTACCATCCATGAATCATGGGGAAGTACTCATAAGGTTTTCCGCGAGTATTTCCTTGGAAAAAAACAAAATTTCTTCCCAAACCAAATGCTCAAGTACAATATCCCTCTTTTGAAATGTATACAAGAAAAAAAATGAATCCATTGCTCAAACTATGGAAATTGAATTGAATCAACATATAAACGTGTGTACATTTGCAATTAGTCAATGTACAGTGTGACATGGAGTCCATGTGGTAACTACACCGAAATATCTAATTGGTTCTGACAAAAAATTGTGACATAGATGAAGGCCAGATGTACTCATGGGTTCTCAATCTCTACTAGCTCTTTGAGAATCATGGTTGTGGTAGTTGATATATTTTCAATCAAATGATGAATGTGACCAGTTGGTGAAATCTTACAAAACCCTAAAACTAAATAATCTCGACATGGATTGAGGAGCATTGATCTCTTATCCAATCATATGGTTATCAAATGTTTCATGCACATTATGCAAAGTACTTTACATAGAATTTTAAATTTGTCCAGTGTTTGAATTTGGTAGTGATCCTTTACAAATCGAATTACCCTAAACATTTGACATCCGATGGGAAAATCCCTACATATATCTTTGAATATCTTTGATATCTTTGAAGAGGAACCAACTATGAACCCCAAATACTATAAATAAAAATTTACCCAAATGTTTTATCTGTGTCATGCAATCTTCACAAGACATGTGAAATCCACCCAGTGCACAAACCGAAAATATTATTCAACAAAATTTATATGTCCATTTGACACCTATCATGCAACTTTTCAAATCCACTAGGTCAAATTACAAACTTGAAAAATGATAAAGCAAATCTTGTTGGCATTTCATGTTCGATGTGCACTTCCTTTTGCAAGAAATGTAAAATCCACTTGAGGCCTCTTCAGACTTGAAATATTATGACTAATAGTTTTCCCAAGGCATTGAGGTCTAGTTTGCAAGGAATTTTGCAAGACATGAAAAATCCATCCACACACGAGACCTGGAATACTAATTTAAGTAATTCAGGTTTTTTTTCTTTAAATATGTTATGCATTCTCAAAACAAAACCTATTGGGTGGAGTCAAAATCTATTTAATTGTATTTTTATGCCGAAGGAATTCTTAGAGACAGGTTTTGTAGAAAAACTATCAACAGGTTTTCAAAAAAAACTATCTTTTTCCACTTTACCACTCCACTCCCTATCCCTATCATACTTTTATTTCACATTTATTTCAACTGGTTGACAGGTTTTGGGAAACCACCATTTTTAACCTGTCAACCAATACCAGATATACCACGTATTCTCCACCTAACGCATATCCACCTTTAGCAGACAATCCGTCCATTCCATGTTGATGTGTCACAGTTAGTAATGTTGTATCCATAATGTTTGTATATTAGGTTTGTTGTTATCAATAATGTTTGTATATATGTTTTGAATGTTCTTTATGAATTTATTATGATAAAATATTTTATGGCAGATGATTTTTTATATATATTTTAATAGTGTTATCTAAAAGGTTTTATGTTTTTTTTTTAATTGAATTATTTGATTGAAATTTTATTTTTTTGTTATTTAAATTGTATTTTTAAACACTTAAATAAGTTCAACCTCCTAAAAACACTCTAGAATTATTATAATAGAAAAATAATTAAAAATTATACCTTAAAAAATCAAAACTTACTACTATGTAAATAATAATTTACTCTAAATACATTATAGAAAAATAATTAGAAAATATACTTAAAAAACCAAAACTTACAACTATGTCTATAATAATTTACTCTAAACACATTATATAGCATTTAATTTATATTTTTTCTAAATACATACTTTTTTGAGAGTTTCATAAAGATGGATGGAATTATAGATTTTAATAATTTTTGGTTACAGGAATTTTTTTTTTTAAGATGTTGAATTAATTTATATATTTAAGTAAAATTGGATTTTGCTTATAATTAATATATCTATTTAAAAAATAAAAATAAAAAAACTTAAAATATGGATCTCCTTCCTTCTATAAGATCATATGTTCAAATCCAAAGAATAAGATATTTACACTTCTGTGATATTTAAATTAAATTATTATTATTATATAAAATATTTTATCAATTTAAAATTTAATGGAAAAACAATTTAAAATGTATACTTTAATATAAAAAAAAACATCAATAAAATCTTCTCTAATTTTAAAAATTATAATTTAATGGCTAAAAAATATCAATAAAATCTTCTAACTTTGAAATTTATAACTCACTTTGAAACTTATAATTCATTAATTGAATTATTATTATATAAATCTTGTATCAATTTAAAATTAATTAAATTATTATTAAATAAAATCTTTTGTCAGTTTGAAATTTATGATTCAGTTTGAAATGTATGATGGAATTGGCAAACAAATATCAATAATATCTTCTCTTAATTTGAAATTTTTGATTAAGTTTGAAATTTATTTGTTATTGGACGAAAGCATCAAGAATCAAAGTCAGAGGCCAAAGCTTATATTTGAAAGAAGTTATAGATTAATAAATATCAAGAGAGTTTTAAGAATGAAAATTTTATAAATTGATAATCTTTCCTCCTATGGAAAGCCACTATTATTAAGAAATATTTGTCCTAAAACATTTAGTTTATATGTGCAGCACCTCTTGTTATCATTATTATTAATTATTAAGTAACATTTGTCATGAGACATATAATCTATATGTAAGACACAATTTTAGAGATTCTAGGCATGAACGCTCTACTATTTGGAACAAATGTGATTTAAACAAAAATGGTAAGCTGAAATAAAATTACAATGAATGAATTATATATCTTTAATTTAAAATTTGTAATTTGAATTGAAAATAAATATCCATATTTGTAATTTGTGTTAAAATTAAATATCTTTATTTTTAAATTTATCCTAAAGTTAAATATTTTAATATTTACCTATATTTACTTTATATATATATTACTTAATAAAAAGTATGCTGATTTAAAAACACTTTTTTTAAGTTTTTATATATATAAATAAAAGTTTGAAATTAACCAAATATTTTCTTACCTTTCATAAAATTGGATAAACCAAATTGATTTCTAGACCATCTATTAACAATATTACATTTGAACAAAATTTGAGAACAATCTAATATTATTTTATAAATTTTTAATTTATGAATGCAAATATTATTATTAATTTTTGTATCCATAACCAAAAAAATATTATTTTTAAATGAGATTGTCTAAATGTTTTGAGTTTTGGTCTTTCCTTTTCACCGGAATCCCACATACATCATAAATCTAGAGGAAATCACAATTTAACCTAGAATATATATCAAGTTCTCCAGTTTAAATTGACACTCTCTCTTTAACATTAATATGAAATTTATTCTCAAATTATTTAGGCATTCCCATTTACCAGCTTAAGGAATATGCTAGTTTAAAATATTTTATGTTAAATATGGTTATTTTTCAATAAATGTGAAATTTATCAATAAAGTTAAAAATTTAATTTAATTAAACTATTAAGAATTTGAGGTCCCAAAAACAACACGGCATGAGAATTAAAGGGAGAGCACTCACCACCCAACATATTATTGATCACCGCCCACTGCCTAAAAACTTATACCAAAACAGCTGTAAAGGTATTTTTTATTCCAAATAAATATAATAAGGTGAACCAAGATGGTTGGGGCATTCATGATTGCATGAGTTGAGAGAACCAACATTGAATGGAGAGTATTTTTTACTCAAACCAAGATTGGTGCATCATTCATGATTGCATGACATTATAAGTTAGAGTTGAGGGTTCTCTCATAGCCAATAGAAATTATTTAGCTTTTTGTCTTAAGGTTAAAATGGGTTATTAAAATCATGGAAACAAATTCAAGCCCATGTGAAAAGTTATTATATTTTTTATATAAATATAAAGGGAATTATTTCATCATTAACATGTGAATTATTTGTGTAGAACATTTATTTTTATTATGAAAATTTTCATTAAAAAGTATTTCTATATTTTGGAGTGGAAGATAAGTTTATATATATGGTTGAAAATATTGATTAAAAAAATTTTAAAAAAAAAATATTTTAATTTTAAAATAAGAAAATAATAAAAAAAATTATATATATTTTATATTTTATAAAAAATAAAAAAAATTATCATATATTTATTTAAAAAAAATAAAAAAATAAAATTTGTTTTTTATTTAAAAAATATTTTCATTTTATTTATTATTGAAATCACATTATTTCAAAAATTAACGATGATGATTAATGTTCATTAAAACTGATTGGTATATACTTTAAGAAGATAAGTATTACTTCAATTTTTTTAAAATTATATTTCTAGTTAAAAAACATTGAGAGAAGCCTTCCAAGATCATCATAGTTTTGATGATTTAGGAGGTTAGGGAGGTAGCTAATGTGGAAAATATTTTGAAATTGGGATCTAATATGAGTATAGGTAGGGTAATCCAAGAGGAAGTGTTTTTCATCTTTTATCAGTGTTACAGAGCTGACAGATTCTCTTATCTCATGGTGTTTTGGGAGTTGTCCAAAGCCTAGTTTCACTATGTAGCTACTGAGAGTTTGTTCTTATTTTAACAATGTTGATTTTATCCTTTGCACTTTTCAAAATTGAGAGGCAATTTTGATCTTCTAAATTAGGGTTGACCACCTCTTAGTAGTATCTTAATTTCCTTTTATCCATTAATTTTTTTTCATACCATATATTCTCATAATAGTTCACTATCTTTAAAAATATATATATTATATTTCTTATTTATTATTTTAAATTAAGATATTTCAAATAATAATAATCCGTTACCTTCTCTAAAAATTTTATCTTCTAATTTTTTTTTTTAAATAAAATGTCAAAGTAATATTTTATTCTCGAGAATAGATTTAATGCTATGTTATAATAAAGAAAGACAAGATAGCATGTCAAAATAAAATGTTAAAGTAATCTTTCATATTCTTGACATTTAGGAGAGAACTTTAAGCCCCATTTGGCATCATTCAAAATCCAGTAGTCCTTTCTTTTTAGTTTAACTTTTTGTTTAATCAGAATATATAGTTTTTTATTTTAATATAATTAAAACTTTTAAAATAAATTAATATTTTTTAAAATAAAATATTTATTAAAAATAAATTTAATTTTAATGAAAAATTCACAGCTACCTATCATTAAATTAAAGGAACTAGATTTCCATATCTAGTGTTTGTAGAAACCATGTTCATACATTTGTCAATATGGTAAAATCATATATAATTATTGAATTTTGCAATTTGGATATGAGGGAATATAATTTAAAATTTACACGGAATGATACTTCATCGACTTTGACGTGTTTTTTCTTTTGAAATCTAGTCGTTTAGAATTATATAGGTGAATATTTAATATTTCATTATGTATAAATGGTGAAATAAGATATATGTTTTTTAAAAAATAAAATAATATATATAAATAGTTATGTAAAAGATGAGAGTATTATTAATTTAAATTAAATTTGATTTATTGAATTTTAAGAAAGGTAAAGAATTATTTGGTTAGTTTTAAACTTTTATTTTTGTATTTGAAATTTTTTGAAAAAATACATTCTTAAATTATCATAGCTTTGATTAGTTAAAATTAATAAGGTTGATGATTTAATGTGGGTGTAAACATGATATTTTAAGAGAAAGTGTTTTTTATTTTCAACTCTCATTTTCTCACAAAGATGACAAGTTATTTCACCCCCTTAAGTTTTAGGGATTGTCAAACACTTCTTTCACTATGAAGTTCATGAGAATTTGTTCTTATTTTAGCTATGTTGATTTTCTTCTTTACACTAGTTAAAATATAGAAATGTTTTTCATCTTCTAGATTATGGTTGATCATATAGTGATAGTATCTTAATTTTCTTTTATACTATATTTTTTTATTGCACCATAATTTCTTGTAATAATATTTTTAATATTATGGTTAGTGACCTTTTCCTTTATTCCCAAATGATGAATCCACAACTTGTCATCTTTATGTTAACTCCTCCTTAGCTACAAGTGGTTTTCACTAGAGTTTGAGGCAATCTTAGGGAGTTTATCTTGTTCTTGTACATTAAGTACCTAGTCATAGCCATGCTCTCAATGAGGGGAATACTTGTTTCTATAAAGAAGATAGGATAGGGTGTGTTATCTTTAATTTTAAGATTAAAATGTATAAGGCTCTTTGCTCATTTTTTCTCCATAATTTTCTAGACACCTTGTAACTCCAAACTTTACAACCATATAAGACAACTTAGAGTTTCAAAGAGAAATTTATCTTTATCCCATAGCCAATGATCTATTGATTTACAATTATTTTCATGGTCAATTTTTCTCCATGATTTTATAGACAAGTTGTAACTCCAAACTTTACAACCATATAAGACAACCTAGAGTTTCAAAGAGAAATTTGTCTTTATCCCATAGCCAATGATCTATTGATTTACAATTATTTTCAAGGTCATTTTTTCTCCATGATTTTATAGACAAGTTGTAACTCCAAACTTTACAACCATATAAGACAACCTAGAGTTTCAAAGAGAAATTTCTCTTTATCATGTAGCCAATGATCTATTGATTTACAATTATTTTCACGGTCAATTTTTCTCCATGATTTTCTAGATACGTTGTAACTCCAAACTTTACAACCATATAAGACAACCTAGAGTTTCAAAGAAAAATTTGTCTTTATCCCATAGCCAATGATCTATTGATTTATAATTATTTTCAAGGTCAATTTTTCTCCATGATTTTCTAGACACATTGTAACTCCAAACTTTACAACCATATAAGACAACCTAGAGTTTCAAAGAGAAATTTCTCTTTATCTCATCTCCAAACTTTACAATCATATAAGACAACCTAGAGTTTCAAATAGAAATTTCTCTTTATCCTATAACCAATAATCTATTGATTTACAATTATTTTCAAGGTGAAAAGAAGCTTTCCACTCTCTATTTATCTTTTTTTAAATGCTATAATTTTAATTAAATTTGTGATGTAAATCAATTCTCGAAATATTTGTATAAAATTACTTTCTCCAAACTATTATTAATTAAAACACAACATTAAATGTCACCATCACTAAACTATTATTAATTAAAGCACGACATTAAATGTCACCTTCACTACCAAACTATCCTACCGACATCTTTCATTATCGCTTCCTGGCTTCATTCATTTGTAGATATGCAGATAATCATGAATTCTTTGCAAATAATGATAGATGGATATATTGTTTTTTTGAAAAGAAATCATATGGTGTAAATGTCTACACGTGACCAGATTCAGTGAATGTATGCCAGAAAAAGAAAAAATAACACTCACAGATTTCACACGTGTGCAAACACGATGACGTGAGCGGCAAAGTTAGAATATTTTCACTACTAAAAGTAGAAACCCGCTTGTCACATGGAGTCTCTATTGTATACCAATTTTTAGTCGGTTAAATGAGAGAGATGGAATATTTTTATTTCTGTAAACAAAGTTTTCACAAGTTTTAGTCGGTCAAATGAGAGATGGAATATTTATATTTCTGTAAAAAAAAATTCCGGGAATCCGTATTTGTATATTTTCTAATGAGTAAGGGAAAAAAAAAAATTGGTTAAGTGTTAGTGGGTGTTGTCTAATTATTTTATGTTTTAATTTTTTTTGTTAGAATCCAACAACATAAATATAGACGAAATTATAATTTTCTTTGTTTAAATTACATTTCTGAATGTATAAATGGATTCATCATGTTGAAAAATCTTTTGGGTACTCTTATTATATAGTCTTAGCCACTCAAATATACAGATCCAACAACATAAATTTAGACGAAATCATAATTTTCTTTGCTTAAATTGCATTTCTGAATGTATAAATGGATTCAGCATGTTGAAAAGTCTTTGGGGTACTCTTATTATATAGTCTTAGCCACTCAAATATACAGATCCAACAACTTCTCGCCAAATTACAAGCAAAAATGAATAAAAAATATCACCTAAAAAAAACCAAAACATAGAATGTTTAGACTACAATATCTAAGTGTGAACAAAATTAAACCACAACTTTCAACCTGAAAAGAAAACAGATAAGATATAAGGACACAAGATTTAAAAAACACAATGGAAAGATAAAGCTGAGATAGTAGAGCACTTGGTAGGTGTGGAGTTTAGTCTCCATCTAATCACGGATTCAAATTTTGTGGGTACTTTTGTGACACCTCGATTTTCCTTATCAATTCATGGAAAAAAAAGGTTGATAATAATCTCTACAGGAAAAACACCCAGCTTTTGTGTGGTTATGAATGAGAAAAGGAGAGTCACTTTAGATAACAGTGCATGTGACTATTTTTGTTAGTGCACAAACGTAACATATACGACTAGATAATAATATATGTGACTATTTTGTTAGTGCCCAAACGTAATATATATGACTAGATAATAATATATGTGACTATTTTGTTAGTGCCCAAACTTAATATATATGACTTAGATAATAATATATTTTACTATTTTGTAAATAGTGAAAAACTTATGTTATCTGTATTATGTTTTAAAATTTGACAAAAATGAGTAGAAATTTATAACAATAAAGTTTCATTGAATTTTTTTTTACTAAAAAACTATAATTTATAATAAATTTTTTATCAAATTTTAAAATAAATCAAAATTATTATCATAAAAAAAATTATAACTTATAATAAAAAAATTATTAAATTTTGATAAAAAAAAATTTATTTTAAGATATACTTTTTTATGATAGTAATTTCGATTTTTTAAAAAAAAAAATTTATCAAATTTAAAAAAATCAAAATTACTTATAACTTCTAACATTTTTTTTATCAAATTTGAAAACACATTTAAAAAAATTACAAAATATATATGCTCATTAACTTTGGCATATATATATATATATATATGTGTGTGTGTGTGGGGGGGGGCGTGCAATTCATGAATTTTATTATCAATTTTAGTTTATGGTTTTTTTTAATAGATGGGAAACTAATAAAGTATAGTTTGAGTGGAAATCCACGGGTTCTTGTTCCACAAACAAGGGGTATTATACATCAATTTGATTTCTGGGTTTCAAATTAGATTATTATTATTATTATATATATGAAAAAATATATCAAATTTCATCAAATAATAATGTTATTATATTTAATTAATGAAGTATTATGTTGGGCAAGGTTCAATTCCCATGAGGGCCTAACCTGAAGCCATGGGGGCACCTTGAGGTAGCGGTCGAACTTGTGGTTACACCCAAAGATATTATATTAAATGATATCGTGACCCGTGCACACATAAGTGGATCAAAGCCCACCCCCATGTCCTTCAATTTTATAATGCTCACAGGGGTTTGGTCTAGTGGCCAGAGGACGTGTTGTTAAGGCGTTTGTCCTGCTAAGTAGGTCACGAGTTCAAACCTCAACTTAACCAGAGCCCTTGTTTGCGGGCGGTGTGGTTCTCCCTGGGGGTTATAGGGCAGTCGACGGGATTCGACCCCGTGTCACATGAGTACGATACCGTCATTGTTACCAATTCCCCTAATAAATAAAAAATGAAGTATAATTTATTAGTCAAATCTCAATCAGTTCTTAACCATTAGGCCCACTCATGTTGTATGATATAAAAACTAACAAACATAATAATAATAATAACAAACATATATTATATATAAGAAGAAATATAACTAACTTATATATTAAATAGCAAACAAAGATATATATTATATAACATAAATTATTTATAATAATATATAATATAATAACAAGAAATATAAAATAATAATAATGATTATAATATAATACAAATATGTTCAATGGATGTAGCTTGGGTGGTTGGGAGGAATGATTGTTACTCTCTCCAACCAGGTTCAAATCCTTGGAGTGACATGTTGTGCCCTTTAATCGATCTATGGATCTATAACACCTCTAACTTAGTGGGACATCGCATTTGATTTACTATTTTAATGTTTACCTTAGGAGGCCCATTTTAGACCCCAAATTTACTATAATGACAAACTTAGGGTGTACTGGAAAATAAGTGCTCCCCCCCATTTTCGAATAATTTACCAAAAAGGAGGTCACAAGCTAAATTATCTCAAGAGCATCAATGATCTACAATAGCAATACTCAGAAAATTAACTAGAATAGGAAACAACAATACTAGCACCAAACTGAGAGCAAAATGACCGTCGCTTTATTTAAAATAGGAGGCATGCTTATATGTATGTTATTACATGATAGCTTGATTAGGTCAAGCTACAACTAGCTTCTAACATTTAGTTAGTTAGATCTGATCAACTACTTCCTTGGGATTTGTGCCAAGTTGTTCTTGTCCTTCAATAAGTTGAGAGAGTGAGTCTTCCGAGAATCCAGTTGGCTGAGGGAGTGCACCTTCATTGGGATTCGTGTGGATGTATGTTGGGTTTCCCAATTCCTTGTTGTTTAAGCTCGTAAGTGTCCTCACTTTCGTCAATAAATGAGAAAAATGCTTGTGCATGGAAGCTTCCGAAAACTATTTAGTTGTAGCAGGAGTTTGGCATGTGTGTCCAACAAGGTAAGAGGGATGTTGTTGATTACGGATGGTGGTATGGCGAGTGTCAAGTAAGGTGTCTTGTAGCAAGGGAGGTTGGAAATCAGGGATTAACTCAATAGGATGAGAGACAGTGACATTATCTTCTAGCAATGGGGGTTCATAGTGTTTTAGACTGTTCACATTCATCACATCATGAATTCCTAGTTGAGGTGGGAAGTCAAGGCGATAAGCATTGTCCCCAATCCATTGGAGAACAGTATAAGGGCCATAGTGGAGAGGCTTCAATTTGTGATAATGTTGGGATTTAAAATGATGGTGTTCCATGTAAAACCAAACTTTATTGAGTAAAAACCACAGGGAAATGGTGATCTAAAATTGAAGAAGACTTGAAAAACTTGAAAAATTATTGCAAGTAAATGTTATGTATTTAAAGAAAATGGATCAGTTTGCAACACATAAATCAAGGATTACTTATGCAAATTATACATAGACAGCAGCATAAACATTGAACATAAACACATATGCACTACAATTGATAAAGGAGTTCATCCCTCTTATGGGCTACATCTCCTGGTCCAGCTTCCAATGGATCATTATTATTAATTGCTCAAAAAGTGCTCAAAAACATGTCTTACAATGCTCAAACTGACAAACCGACTGCTCCAATGGCTTCCCAGCATCCCAAAACCCCTGTCTGGGCTCTTTCGGCACCTCAATCGGTCAAAAAATGAAGAATTTAGGCCTCCTGGAAGTCTCCCTCTTCAAGCTTGTTGTCTTTGGTTCTACAATTTGCACCCCCCTTCAATGAACCTGGCTCACACGCTCTTTTAAGCATAAAAACCCAGCACCGGGCGCAACCGCACCAACGGTGCAAACCGTAGAACGGTTAAGGGCGCGCCAACCCCTAACCGCCTCGGCACCTGGGCATATGGCCATGTGACCTCGCGCTTGGATAAAAGGTGGTTTAACCGTTTGAACCGTGTAAACCGACTCCCGCGCTCCATTTCGTGGGCACATGTCAATACATAACCCCACGACCGGGGG
>ML776668.1:275449-302351 GCA_009831015.1 Picea engelmannii
TGGGCTTTACCAAGAGTAAAGAAGATTCAAATCTCTACTTCAAGATCATGGATAATGAACCAATAATACTATTACTGTATGTGGATGACTTATTCTTAACTAGAGAAGAAAAGCTCATCGCCGAATGTAAACAGAGACTTGCTGCTAAATTTGAAATGAAAGACCTTGGCCTAATGCATTACTTCTTAGGTCTTGAGGTATGGCAGAGTCTGAAAATAATCTTCCTTAACCAGGGGAAGTACACGGTCGAAATATTGAAGAGATTCGACATGCTCGAATGCAAGTCCATGAATACACCCATGAAAGCAATGCTGAAGCTACTGGTCGACACTTCGTCAGATTTGATAGATGCCATTCTGTACAGACAAATTATTGGATTGTTGATGTACCTGACGAACACTAGACCAGACATCTGTTTTGCAGTGAACACCTTGAGTCAGTTTCTGGTGGAGCCCAGATGTGTTCATTTAGTGGCTGCAAAACATGTGATGAGGTACCTTAAGGGTACAATGGATTATGGTCTCAGCTATGATGGAGATCATGACTTCACACTGAGTGGATATACTGATGCAGATTGGGCAAGAAGCGTTGCTGACAAAAAAAGCACTTCCGGATGTTGTTTTAGTTTGGGATTAGCTATGATCTCGTGGCGAAGTAGGAAGCAATCTAGTATATCTCTCAGCACAGTGGAAGCAGAGTACATTGCAGCATGTTCTGCTAGCTGCGAAGCTATATGGCTTCGAAAGTTGCTGACAGGCCTATTTGATTTGGAGATGAGAGCAACCGTGATTCTATGTGACAATCAAAGCTGTATTAAAATGACAGAGAATCTTGTGTTCCACGACAGGTCGAAGCACATAGAGATCCACTATCATTTCATCCGCGACATGGTATAGAGAGGAGCCTTGAAGCTCTAGTACATTAGCATGGATGAACAGGTTGCTGATGTGATGACTAAGCCTCTATCTCATGTAAAGTTTGAACACTTTCGAGATAATCTTGGTATTGTCTGAAAGGACCTTCCCTTAAAGGGGGAGTAGATGTATTCCTTGCTTCTGACCTCGCTATTAGACGTAAAGCAATATGAGTCATGCTTCTGACCTCATTGTTAGACGTAAAGCATGATGCTGTGTGATCCTTGCTTCTGACCTCATTGTTAGACGTAAAGCATGACGATGTGTGATCCTTGCTTCTGACCTCATTGTTAGACGTAAAGCAAGATGAGTTATGCTTCTGACCTAGTTGTTAGACGTAAAGCATAACGCCGCTGATTCCTTGCTTCTGACCTAGTTGTTAGATGTAAAGCAAGATGAGTCATGTTTCTGACCTCGTTGTTAGACGTAAAGCATGACATTGTGTGTTCCTTTCTTCTGACCTCGTTGTTAGACGTAAATAAAGATGAGTTATGCTTCTGACCCAGTTGTTAGATGTAAAGTATAACGCCGATGATTCCTCGCTTCTGACCTCGTTGTTAGACATAAAGAGAGATGTTGATGTTCCTTGCTTCTGACCTCGTTGTTAGACATAAAGCAAGATGAGTCATGCTTCTGACTTAGTTGTTAGATGTAAAGCATGACGCTGTGATTCCTCGCTTCTGACCTAGTTGTTAGACGTAAAGCGAGATGATGATATTACTTGCTTCTGACCTAGTTGTTAGACGTAAAGCAAGATGTGAATGACACTGAGCTACCAGCTTAACCACTATGACATTGAGCTATTGTAGTACTATGATGTGAAATCCTAGTGCTATAATGAGGTATCATTTTTTACTGATACATGTTTGATGCAGATGATGATAGCATTCTTTTGAGAATGATGATGTCGTTGATGAAGAAAACTTCCGATGACTCGTAAATGTGCTAGACAATTGTTCAAGATGATATTGACGATACTGTCCTCCATATGCCACCGATGATGCAGACCTCTCTCACCTGATGCTGATGAAGAATACCCTTTTTGTTAAGGGGGAGTGTTGAAATAATGTAACTGCGAAGAGCATTCTTATTATTTTGTTATTGGATTAAATCCTCATTGTGGATTAATCATGTTATTATTATTATTGGATTAAATCCCCATTGTGGATTAATCATGTTATTATTATTATTATTGTTATTGGATTAATCCCCATTGAGGATTAATCATGTCGGTAATTGTATAAGGACCAAATCCCCTTTTGTGGATTGGTCATCAGACAATTACAAAGTGCAGAATAAGAAGTCGGCCCCAGCAGTTATAATGGAAGGGCTAGAATTAATTAAAGGTGGGTTTACCCACCCAGTGTGAGCAGTCGGCCCTGCCAGATGGTGACTCTTCACACGTGCTAGATTGATATAAATAAGAGGCTAGCACCTCACTTCTAAGACACACTTCACTTGCTCATTCTCTTATGAGGCAGGTTGCAATTTCAAGTTGGAGAGAGGAGAAGAAGGGTGGCACATCTCTTGAGGAGGACTTTTCTATATTGGTTTGAGTTATCTCTTGAACATTGTATAAGCTATTTATGATAAGGAAGTTTTTGTTGGGTTTTCTTCCCCTAGAGGGTTTCCCAAGATAATTGTTGTGTCTCTTGTGGATGTGTATATCTCAGTGATCTTGTTCTTATTATGCTCTTATCTTATGAAATGCAAAGAACTATAATAATGGCATAAACATTAACACAAAATAAGTCTAGCAGAGTGCGCACATGGAGAAAATGATCCTCCCAAGTCTTGCTAAAGACCAAGATATCATCCAAATAGATCACCACAATTTTTCCCAAATGTTCTATGAGCATATCATTGATTAGCCTCATGGAAATGGTAGGGGAGTTAATAAGACCGAAGGGAATCACCATCCATTCATAAAGCCCAAATTTGGTTTTGAAAGTTGTCTTGCATGTGTCTATTGCATTCATGATAACCTGATGATATCCTAATGTAAGATCCATTTTGGTAAAGAAGTGAGAACCCTTCAAATGATCTAGTAAATCATCAATGCATGGTAGAGGGTAATGATTCTTGTTTGTGGCCTTATTAAGAGAATGATAGTCCATGACTAAATTCCATTCCTTAGACTCCTTCTTGGGAATGATGAAATAAGGAGAGGCACAAGGTGAAGAACTTAGTTGGATGTGACCAGAATTAAGAAGTTATTGGAGCTTGTGTTCCACTTCCTCGGCCTCACAAGAATCAAGGTGATAAGAAGGGGCATTGGGAAAAGTGTCTCCACAACAAAGATCAATGGAAAAAACAAGGGTTAATCTAGTGGGAGAAACAAATACATCTTCAAAGGATGTGAGTAAAGTGTCCATATCTAAAGGAAGGAAATGAGAGGGGCTATCTGGTTTAAGAGGGCACACCAAACAAAAAGAAATGGAATTGTTGAGATTGATTTGACTAAAAGCCGGTTGTCCAAAAAGTAAGGCAGGGGGTTTCAGAGAGGATGAGGTGAGGACATAGGTATGACCATCTTTCTGAATATGATACTAATGATTGTGAACATGGTATATGTTGAAACAGATCTTAAAAAATCTTTAATCCTTAAGGCTTAGATTTTTATTTTTTGTGTTTTTCGTGTTTCGGTTTTCTTAAAATAAGAATTTCATCATTTCCAAATTCGCGACGCCTTTTTATCATTTATTTTTGAATAAATATGGGAAAAAGTTTACAAAAATATAAGTTTTCCAATGCTCTTTGAAAAATTATTTAAAACAGGCTGTAATTCAAAATTTGCGATTTTTTAATTTTAACGTGAAAGAAATTGGGATTCGGGGTTTTCTATAAACAAATGTTCGATGCTAATTGAATCACGAAACCCCAATCCCCGATTTCCCAATTCGTTTAAGTCCTAATTAAAAGCACAGATTAATCTAATCTCTTCTAAGAAGGATTAAGGGTTAAATAATTCCATCGCGATTTCGAGATTCATGGTTCTATAAGAACGCGTCTCTTGTCATCATATTTCCCGAAATCCCGATTTCCAAAATCCCGATTCATAATTCACGGTAAAACTAAACTAATGATGTTTTGGCCCTAATCATGATTATTCAGTTAATTAAGATAAGTTAAATCCTATGTTTAAAAGAAATAGGCCATCGCGATTTCGCGATTTCGGGATTCGTGATTCCATGAGAGCACGTCTCATGTCATTAGGTTTCCCGAAATCCCGATGTCCGAAATTTCGATTAACGAAATCACGAAAGGGTCGAATCTCGATTAATCAACATGCTAAAAACGTTTAAATTTTAATTAAAACATCGTGATTTCGCGATTTTGGCAATCAGGTTTCTTCGATGACATACCTTTCGACATCAAGATTGCCGAAACCCCGAAAAGTCATGTTTTCAGTTTTAATTCATAATTAACACTAATAAATCCTCTTTCTAAAATGGGTTTAAAGGTAATATTTTTGTAAGTGTTCATTAATGCTTCGTTTTCCGATTAAGCAAGTTTCTTGTTTTATTTGAAAAGCCAAGAGCGCCTAAGTACGGATATTAAATGCATATCTCTGAAAATATCTTCTGCATTAAGAGCTTTAATTTCATGATAGATGTACAATTCCCATTATTTTTTAAGATGTATTCAAAATAAACGTTCGAACATATGTGTTTTCATTTCAAAGCTGAGCTTATTCATCCACTCTCTGTGACAGGTTTTCAAGTCAAACGCAGAGCTATGGCACCTAAAAAAGCACCGAAGAAAAACGAAGAACCACAGGAAGGTGATATTATCTCTGATACCACTCCACACGTCATACACTCCATCAAATCATGGTCTCAAATCTCTGAATTGTTGGAGGGTGAGTTAAAGTATGCAGACCCTGATTCAAAAAATCATCTCTGAGACGTTGTTGAGTCTAAGCTTCACAAGGTTGTTACGCGTTCGAGGCTGGTGACATATACTGATATGATCGGCTGGGCTCTGGATAAGGTGGATATCCCAACAAGAAGCATTCAGAGCGAGCAAGGAGCTATCATCGACTCATTCAGGCCTAAGCACATTCAAGTAATGTATAAACTCTCGCCAAATTATAAACACACCTTTAATGCTGAATTTTTAGTCGAATTTCAGAGAAAGGAATGTATTGAGGTAGACCAGACATATCCCCACATGATTAAAGGTTGGGCGAGGTCTGAAGCAAATTTTAGGGCTGATTCTCATGGGATTTATGCCACAACTTCCTTAAACGAATATATGGTTTATGTAGCCATGATGTTATGCAGACTTTTCAGGAGAAAAGATCCCTGTCACTTTCATGCAGATTGGGTACCCTTCTTAGAGGAAGTTTCAGAAGGACATGGTTTTAACTGGCATAAAATTTTGTCAGATAACCTAACGCAAGAAATTTTAAATTACAAAGCAGCCAAGTCAAAGGGCCAACCAGTGTCTTTTTATATGCCTGCATATATTATGGATGTGATTTGTTTTATGACTCCCTTTCCATTAATGAATTGGAGTTGGAGTGTTTCTTGCCCAGAGCTTGTTCATAAATACCACTCAGCCCTCTGGGAAGAAAATGTTAAAGAAGTTTTTTATGATGTTTTTCATTTTGTCATTATCCCTATGCACAAATTATTTTTTGGATGTGAAACCCCTCGCATTTCCGATACAGTCATAGAAATTCTTAAATCAGTTGCCGAATGGTTTATTGAAGAAAATTTTTCTTATATAAGGGTTTTTGGCTGTTCTATTCCCCCTCATGCACTCCCGAAATTCTTACCAGACAGATTGGTATGCAGAGAACTGGCTCATCAAATAGCCAAGGGTGGTATTGGGTTGGAATTGAAAGCACTTCAGAAAAAAGCATGGCCATCTTTCCCTGTTCATGTCGGGAAATTTCCTTTATCAAATTTAGACCATTCTAAGGTTGAGGCCGAGTCATTGGAAGAAGTGAATCTAGTAAATATTGAACACAGAAAATATGACCCTTACCAAATAATAAGTAGGCATTACATACACTATAATTTAAAGGCATATGAACATGAAGTTTCTATTTATGATGATATTTTTAAAGATGTTAAGTCTTATGTAGAAGTGCTAAACAGAGTCCAGGCCTTACCACCAGACTCACAGGATGGTTTTTCATCTTTTCAAAGTCATAGGTGAAGCTGTCTGCCTAAGATTTTACAGGGTGAAATTTCGACCCCATTGCCAGAACAGGAAGAAACCCCTCCAGGGTTTGAAACTGATAATCGGGGTAAATCAAATGACAAATGTAAGTTGAAGGATATTGAGATACCTTCCCAAGACGTGGAAGGTTCTCAAACAAAAGAATAGGGAATGGATAAGGGAAAAGAACCAGAAACAATTCCAGAAATCTTGAAGAATGTTCCAGAAAAAATAGGAGGAACAACTTCAACTGAACTTGGTAGTCCGATTACTTCTTTAACTCCATTACAGTCGACTTTCGGAACCCCCCATGAAGGAGTTTTATATGTCAGTGATCTAGAGCCGATTTCAAGAGATGAAATCCCCTCATCAGATTACTTTTTCAGCAAAAAATGAAGAGCCGTCTTGAAACAGGAAATTCATCCTAGAGGAGAAGGAATGATTAAAAAACATAGAGTTATCATAGATGGAAAGAAACTCAAGGATGGAGAGTTCGCCACAGAATTAGCAGGTACAATGGGTGTTATAGCATCAACTAATATGTATTATGTGGGAAATTTAACAACTATGCTTGATCAGAAGGACCAAACGATAATCCAGTTGCAAGACAAACTAAAGGAAAATGAAAGAAATATTGGTTGGGGAATACAGAAAGGTCTAGAACAAGCTAGACTAAAGGATATGCAAGAGATACAGAAATTGAATAAAGACTTGGATGAGGCAAAACACTTAATACAGGTCACACAGGAACAGGTTCGAAAGCTGGGAGAAGAAAATAAAAATTTGCAAGACAAGATTATTTCTATTGCTAACCAGGTATTCGAAATTGAAAAATTCAGGACACATGCATTAGAAATATATGAAAGAATAGAGGAGGAACAACAAAAGGTGTTCTCGAATCTAGAAGTAATCCAAAATTATTTTCACGAATCAAATAAATCTTTGGAGAATGTGTTCCAGAAAGAAAGGGAGGCGAAAGCAGCTAGGACAACCTTTCAGAAGGCATTAGCTTTCTCATCAAAGGAAGAAATTGAAAAGACTTAGAAATTGTCTATTTCTGAACAGATTAAAGGGGATATAATGATTAAAGTATGGGAAACAAAGATGGACGAATATAAATGAATCACAAGAGAAGTTAATAAATATTTCCAAGGAATCTTCGATCTCTTTGAAAGAGATTCATTGAATATCGGAACAGATGGTTGTTCTGGATTGTTAGGCGAAGTCAATATTGCCAAGCACCAACTGAAGTTTAGAGAGGATCTAGAGGAACATAAAGCAGATATTTCAAACATCAAATTGATCAACATTACAGAGATCAACAAGTGGATGGTGACCTCAAGTTTAAGGTTGAAAACTGTTAAATTCACAGAAGGAATGATAGAAAGTCGGTTGCCCGAATTACAGAGAAGCTTTTTCTCGTTTGAAGCAAACAAGATACCCGACGCTCCCAGGATCTTAGTAAACTTTTTGGGAAAATGTGTACAATGCATTGAAGTAGAGAAAAGAAGTTTGTCAACGCAAGATTAAAACCTTTTTAAATGTTTTTATTATTAGAAATTTAAGAGAAATTGTAAACGATTGACATTATTTTATGTAACCGTAATATTAGGGAGTTGGTTAATCACCAACGAGAAACTTTGATGAAAATGTATAAATATAGTTTCGAAAGGCTAAGAACGGGCTTCAAAATTTTTGAAGAGAGCCATTTTGTAATATCAGTTTTGAAATACATTGGAATATAGATCACAAACGAGATTCTGGATCCTACAACTTTGTAACTATGTGTCTTCTCCCTATTTAGTATACTTTGTTGAATTCTTCATTTAATGTTTTCTCTAACAAGTAAATCAGTTTGAAGTAATATACATCATGTATTTATATTTCAAATTGGTTTGGATGTCAAATGATTTATAGTTTTTCCTCTGAAATCACTTTAGTAATTTTAAGACCTGTAAAACTTTTGTTCCTTAATATTTAACTCTTGTTAGAACCCTTGTTTTTCTTTCATCATTGTCTATTGAAATATAAGATTCTTTCTTGATTAAAGCCTTATATTTCTCTGTAGTGTTTATTTGTCATTTATAATTTTCGGAATTGTTACAAAACTAGGAAACGACCTTGAATGTGTTTACATTACTGTTTTAGATTTTAAAATTGTTTTTCTTGATCTCATCTCTAGAAATCTGAAGTAACAAACCAATCAAAATCCATTTATAAACCATTTAAAATTTTATCATCCATGACTGTCCCTAGTAGAAGACAACCTAACGTAGAACCAGGCCTTCAGGATCAAACCAGCATTGCCCTAAGTTTATTTAATACTATTTTACAGACAACAACTAACCGGGTTGAGTTAGAAAGATCATGGACTGCTATTGAGCGAGACATTAGCATCCAAGAACAACAAGAAGCAAGACAGAGACAATTGAGAAACTGAATCTGCTTTGATCTTTCTTTGATTCCTTATTCCCAAAACATTTCTTTAAATCATTTACGGATGCCTTGACGGTATGTTTTTAGCCTTAAAACATAAACTCAGGAACAACAATATACATATTGACGGAGTTCCTGATCAAGGATACCTAGAATCACATATTCACAATCCAAAGGAGACACATCACAAATAATAATAGCGTGGAAAGGGACGATGGAAAAAGTAAGGGCACAATGTTGGGTCAACATCACATGGAGACCATCCTTCTAAACCCAACCCAATTGGTAGGGTGTCATATGAGGGGTAGTAGGAAGTGTCAACCACTGCACCAAATCCCGAGAAACCGAATTAGTTTGGCTACCATTGTCAAGGATGAGCATGGATAGGGATTGCTTGATATGGAAATTGTGAGTAAACAAAATAGTTGGTGAAGAATTATGGGAATCAATGGCCATGAGAAGGAGAGAGAGATCTATTTCCATGGGGTTCTCCAAGGTGATCAACTCAAGGGGGAGGCACTATGCTCGAGGAGGAATTAGGAGCATCAATGAATAAAGTCTTGATAGGATTTATATTATGAAGAACACGACATTCAACTTAGGAGTGAAATTGAGATTTGTGATAAAAACACCATTTTCTATGTTTTGGTGAGGTGGGAGAGGCAGGAGAAGAAGGAGTTGAGGAAGGGACAACTTTGGATATAGGATATCAAAGGAGAGGAGTGAGATTTCGTTCCACAACCAAGGTCCAAAGAAAGGCCTTATCTAAGGAAGATCTTTCAAATAAATCAACCTCTCTACTTATAAATAATAGAAGACTGGAGTTAAATTTAATAACGAGTCCCTTCCATATCTTGAATCTACAACTGAATGTGGAGCTTAGTAAATACCTCAATGTATCTTTGGAATGACTGGCCTGAGAGTTGGCGGAGTTACAACAAGCGAGCTAGGAGAGTCTGACGGTACCTCGAAGGATAGAAGATATGTCACAACACTTGACAAAAGGTATCCCGAGAACCAATAGGTAGAGGGGTGTCCATAGAAGGATCGTCAAAGTCCACCACTCGAGAGGAGGTATATGTTTTGGAATCCCACCAAGCTTGAGCAATCCCTTCCAATTGAAAACTAGCGATCTGTAGCTTCTCTTCTTCTATCATTCCTAGGTAGGTCTTGAAATAAGTGGATAGATTGTGGACACAGGAATCAATGACCTCACCATTTATATGCCTTGAAAACTTAGGCAGTTGGAAATGAGTATCCAACTACAATGGTGTTGGGGAGCTTCGTTGGAGCTGCATGAGTTCATTCAGAGAAAGATTCATGTCTTGAATGGAAGAATATTTCCCGGATGTAGAATCCTCGGGGGAGGATTCTACATATGCTGAAGAAACTAATATTTGGATCTAGATCTGGAGAGAAAATTGGAGCTAGATCCAACCCTGAAGCACATCATCTAAAGCTCAAAAGGGAGGGCGTACTAGCAAACCCTATCCAATCTCACGTCGGAAGAGAGGGGAGGGCATGGAAAATGCTAGCGCACCATTGAAGCTGCAAATCACCAAAAAGGACTAGGCAATGGAGGGCTTGAGCAAACCCTAACACACTGCCTGAGAGATGGAGCCACCCCTAGCACACCTATGGATCTGAAAAAATGGGTGAGGGAAGACACTAGAAACCCAAAAAAAATTATGTATGAAACTCATTGGAGCATAAGTATCTTAGATCGAAGCTCTGATACCATTTGATCTACAATATAAACACTCGAGAAATTAACTAGAATAGGAAACAACAATATTAGCACCAAACTGAGAGAAAAATTATCATTTCTTTATTTAAAATAGGAGGTAGGATTATATATATTATTTTTATTACATGATGGATTGAATGGGTCAAGCTACAACTACCTTCTAACAAATAGTTAGTTAGTTATGATCGACTAATTCCTTGGGACTTGTGCCTAGTTGTTCTTGTCCTCCAATAATCTAAGAGAGTGAGCCTTTCAAGAATCCATCTAGTTGAGGGAGTGTGAATTCCTTGGGATTCATGTGGATTTTTGTTGGGTTTCCCAATCAACTCAATGGTTGAGTTCACAGATTGCATGGAAGAATACCACTCCCCGAAACCCATCTACCAGTTTATTAATTTGAATGAGGAGTCTTCAAAGATTAGGTTCCTTATGGAGAGAGTTTTTCAACACATGACAAACAACAACCACAAAATCCCCCATGATATACCGCTGATTGACCCCTTTGTTTTTCATGATCCATATCCCTTTCCAAAGGGATAATACCTTTGCTTGATTATTTGTAGTGTTGTCGATACCCCAAGAATAGGTAATTTATTCTTTTCCTTCAGGGACAAAGATCAACCCCCTTGCACCTGCCACCTTTAACCTTCCTAACATGTTAACTCATCAAAACTATGGAGATAAATTGGAAAGCTTCTCTCCAATCATTTTGAGCATAAAAATAAAATCCTAAAACAAAACAAATAATTTCCTTATCGTTTTTCCTATTGATCCGGATTTTATGAGCAGAACGAAATAAATATAGATTATTATTAAAATATGTTTAACACAAAATAACAGAGATACAGTAAAACTGGTTTCTATTCAATAAGGAAATAAGTTGAAACTGTAAAATGCAGCGAAAAACAAGCTTGTTGGAATGGTGGAAACTTATCTCTGAGAAGAAATGTGACAGATGCACTCATTCACAAGAATATGATTACAATGAGGTTTTGAAAGACTTTTTTACCATAAACATGAATGCCAAAACCATAGACATAAAAAACCTAACCCTAAGAGATGAAGCGTCAAAAGTCATATGGGCCCCGTTGGAGTAAGCTAGTACATCAACTTCCCGGGGTCATAACTTTTGCATATGATCTTTGTTTTAGGCGCACGATAGCCTATTGGAAAGGTCTATATGAGGATTGCACATGTTGTCGTCAAACTCTAACTCTATATGTAGTTTGACTGTGGTGATCCCTAAAAATGATGTTTAGGGCCTCAAAACGACCCCAGAAGTCGAGGACCCAAAAACTAGGAAAAAACTGCCAAAATGAACCAGTTGGAATAAGTGGGAAGCCACCGACATCCATCTGGATCACCTATGGTCTCATAAGTCAAATTTGATCAATAAATGTGAGAATATTAAAATATATCTATACCAATCAATATTAAAATAAGATTTTTACAATTAAACATATTAATAATATTTTTTTAAATTTTAATAACAAAATAATCATCAAAATAAATTATATATATTTAAACAATTTTAAGCCAATAAATTTCATGAATACTTTACTTTGTAAAAATTCTAAAAAGATATATCGTATCAAGCAAACACTTCATCATCTCAAGAACCTCATAAAATGTATATTTCACCTTGTTAATTTTAAATTTAAATTTTGATGGAAGATTTTTTATTATACAACATATAATAACATTAATGTAGGTTTTTTTTGTCTTTTTCATTCGAAATATTAGTTTTTTTTGGTTACTAAATTAGCTAGTTGTGGATTGATATTATAAAAAATATCACATAAATGTTCAGGTTGAGGTCTAAATCCTAGAAGTTTCAGTGTGTGATAATCAAAACTGTTAACATAATTGTTTATATCAAAGCTTTGTATCTTCGAAGGGTAAACTATTGAATTAGAGAAATAACAAAAACTATCCATGTAACCAGTTTATACTATGATAGTTAACACAATATTCAACCATTCTAAGGTATCAATATAAACCAAAAATAAATACCTAGCATTGGGGTTGTTAGCCCTCATCCTCCAAGTTTGATTCTACGTAGATGTAGATTGGATAAGTTGTTTTGGCTACCAGAGCCTCTACTGTTAGAATATGCACATCTTAATTTTTCTCCTCCATTGCCACTTCAATTCCCCATACTCCTTTGATGATAGCCTCATATTTTTTGTTCAGGAAGTCTAATTTGTCTAAAATGGCCAACCGTTTGTCTCATTTTCTGCTACCACCTACATGATAAAAGATTTGTTGTGTCGGTATACTTCCACCAATTTGAGGTATGTGGTGTCTTAGCTTCTAGAAAATTCTATGTCTGGAATCCAATTCAAGAGCTCAACATCAACAATCTTGATAGAACTATTACCCCTCTTTTTCTCGACCAAATTCTCAATTTTTTCCACTTCTTCCTTAACGAAGGTAGAAAACCTTCTATGGTATCTATCTATTGCATCCATGGCATCCAATTGAGATCTAGTTTTCTTATACTAAGGTCCCTTCTACTTTAGATTCTCCTAGGATCGTGATCTTCCCTATCAAACTACATTGCTCTTGCCGACACCCTCAACTTACTCTTATTCCTCCTTCTTCCTTTCCATGTATACAAACATACTTTACATGGATTATCTACAATGAACTTCTATCAACAGAAAAATTTCACCACCAACAAATGAAAGAAAACCAGTATGAGTTGTCCCCTAAAACACTAACCAACCAAGAAGAGGTCAATTGAACTCCCCCAAATCTTGTCTACACTTTCCTATGCCTAAGGAGATCTATGCCCTTCTAAGAAACACATAGAAAGTTAAATAGAGAGGAAAGAGAATTAGCTTCATATTCACTCCATGAATTCTAACTACCTTAGACCAAAGATTTCCTCTAGCCTACATAGCTCTTTCAAGCCCCATCCCATTCATTCTCATCATTCTCTCAAGGAATGGATTAATTTGTATGCAAGGGGTGGACCAATCATTGGATGAAAGAGCCAAACAATGATAACCTTATATGTCCCTCCCCTCTCCTCCATATGCTTTAATATCATGCCACTTCATTGCCACCTATCCTTCAACTAAACATACATCAATTCTAGTATTTGACTGTGCTCCTAAAACCCAATACAGGGAATTCAAATAAAATCATTATGGAAATTAAAATAAGCATTAATATAAGGAGGGATACCTACACATCCAAGAGTGAATTACCCCTCCAAATTTATCTGATGTAGGAAGACATATTTCCAATGGAATTAAATCTTTGGTTGATCACATTGATAAAATGATAAGAGTTTATCACAAGAGAAGGGATGACCCATATTTATATAAGAGAAGGGATAAAGCCTTAAGTTGTGGCCCAAATTTATTTATGAGTTTATTAGGCTCTTATTTAAAAAAGTAAAACTAAAGATGTTAATTATCTACTTAAGGCCTCAACATAACATCACTTTGTAGCCCGAAATCGGGTGATAGATGGTATAGTTGGCAACAACAAAGTTGTCACCAATGACATGTGGGGGAAGGCATCAAGACAAGTTACTACAATGTTGGAGAGCAGTACCAATTCAATACCTCAACGGGATAAAGAGGATGTGAGGGTACTATGATTTAGAGCTATGGGCATTCATGAATCTAGCACTCCATAGATCTAGTTCATTTTTCCATTGTATATTCATAATGATAGGCTCTGCGGAAATCATGGCTCAAGTAAGCCCTAATATCATTGTGCATCATGGTTTGAAATGGAATTTTATTTTCAAATAAGAACCCTTTATCTACATAAGGGTGCATCTTTAGAATTGGGTAAAGGGCTCATTCCAATTTGCTCTCATTTTTTTTTATGTCTACTCTCATTCCCCTTTAGTTTGATGCCTCTCTAATGTGGGTTTTTGGTTTTCTTTATTGGTTTTTAACTGCAATCTGACTCACACAAGCCTTTAGTTCAATCTTACACATTGTTGATTTGTAGGTTTCTCCTCCCATTCCCATGGATAAATGTATTCCTATTCTCATTTGGAAAATCTCATATCTTTAGGAGGAGAGGTTAAAAAGGAGCTTTGACCCCACTCTCCATGATAAAGAGCCATGAGATTCGTAGCCTTATGGGGTACCACAAAAAATGAACGACCCCTTGATGTCTTACAACAACAACAATAGTGAGGTGGACACTAAGGTGATGGCCTTTAGGAAATACATCCCTCTCTACTACAAAGCAATCAACAAACACTTGAATTCATCCTTCAAGTGCACTCACTCAAAGGAAGCCTATAGGAAGGTGGATGTTTTATATGAGGAGGGCTTGTTAGAGGAAAAATGAAAAAGGATATAAGGAATTCCTCCTTTTGGTTTTGATCTAGGTGGATATTGGTGGCCACCCACCTGTTCCATATTCCAACTGGCTCATCTGGACAATTTTCAGTTCAACACGTTTCTATGTAATGGGGAAATTTCTTTGTAATTGTGGGTTCTACACTTACAGGGCTGTCCTGAAGCCCTAAGCAACATCCAGGTGGATATTGGTGGCCACCCACCTGTTCCAGCTGGCATATTTTGGAAGTTTTCATGTCAGTACATCGTTTCTACTTCCAGGGCCATTTTGGGGCTCTAAACAATGTTTTCTTGGATTGACACAGTGAAACTATAGACAAAGTTACAATTTGATGGAATAATGTGTATCTCTCTAAAATACCTTTCCAACGAGCTATTACACGCCTAAAATGGAGATCGTATGCAAAAGTTACGACCCCAGGAAGTTAATGTACTAACTTAACCCAATGGGGCCCACATGAATTTTGGCGTTTCATTTCCTAGGGTTAGGTTCTTGGATGTCTAGGGTTTTGGAATTTATGTTTATCATAAAAAGGCCTTCAGAGCCTCATTGTAATTATTTTCTTGTGAATGAGCATAGCCGTCACATCTCTTCTTAGAGATAAAATTACCGCCATTCTAGCGAGTTTTGCACTCTGTTTCTGGAAATTTTCAGGAGTATTTCATTGTGATATATCCGCTTTCATTTCGTTCCAAAAATAATCCATATCAATGGTATCAGAGCAAGCTGTTTCTCTTGATCGTTTTTCAGCGCATGTCCCCAGCGATGTCTGAGTATAGCCAATTGGGTCTCGATCTTGAATCTCTTGAGGACAACCACTCTTGAATGCCCAATAAACCCTCGATGTCGGAAGAAAATAAGAATGGTGGAGCAAAAGATTATATTAACATGTTGCTTGAGAAAGCTCTCGCGCGACAGAGGGACAAAATGATGGAGAATTTTACACACATCCTTTAATGTTGGCCGATAGCAACATGCACATATTCATCAAGCGACCATTTTGGAGGAACCTCCCCCTTCAAGGTACAATTTAATTTTGATATTCTCATATTTGAAGTTCAGATAAATGTGGATGCCCTAGAAAAATGGTTAAATCTATTAGAAGGTTATTTCTTTGTTCAAAACTTTTCCGACAGGGAAAAGATCACCTTCGCACTCCTTAAGGCTCTCCCCCATGTCAAACATTGGTGGGAAACTTACTGGGAGAAAATTTCCATAGAGGAATATGGAATATATGGGGTCGAGCCCACTTGGGATTTTTTTGTGGATGCGGTCAAAGAATAATACTACCTTGTTGATAACTATGAAGACCAGTACATGAGATGGACCACGCCGCGGCAAGAGAAGAGCCAAATAGTGCCAAAGTTCACAAATACTTTCCATACCTTGTGCACCAAGTTGGGTATCAAAGACTCTGAGCGACATCTAGTTTTGAAATACCGTGGTGCTCTACATATGTACATTCAAAATGAAATGGATTTCCTAAACATCTCATCATTGGGAGTTTCCTATAGATATGCTGTCAAAATAAATCATAAATTTAGGCACCAGAACAAATGGGAATTAAGCTCTGCAAATCCGCAACAACCAAAGCATGGTAAAGATGACTTTAACCAACAACCTCTAGACAACCAGTCCAAGACACATGACAAGAAGGGGAAAGGAAAGATGAAGAATGACACTCGGAAGTAGTGTGACTTCCACAAAATCCCCTGCCAAAACACTGATGAATGTCGCTCGAAACATTCATTGGTGGTCGAGGTCAAAGACACGAAGTCGAACCCTGATTTGAAATCCGATCCAAAAAATATTGAAAACAAACAGATCATCGATGCAGACCCCAATGTTACTACCACAACCACAACAATTCAACCAGAAGAACCAATAGATCCCGAAGAGGGGGAGCGCATCTTCCATTCACAGATGTGGGTGAAGGGGACCCTGTTGCATATCATTGTTGATAATGACAACTAGAAGAACCCCATCTCAACTAAGGTCGTCAAACATTTGGGGTTGTTGACAAAACCACACACACAACCATACAACATTGGGTGGCTTCACCAAGGACGTGATATCCATGTCATCCAACAATGTCACCTGTCATATGGCATCAAACCCTTCAAGGATGAAGTAATGTGTGATGTTTCCCCTCTTGATGTCTGTGATGTTGTTTTGGGTCAACCATATATGTGGAAACTTCATGTTGTTTATGAGTCTAGACCCCGCAATGTCATTATTACTCTGGGAGGTCAGCTCTATAGGATACCAGAGCTAGTTCCAACTACTATTCCACCAAAACAGTGCTACAAGGTAATCTCTCATATTGCAAAATTAATCCTCTTCACAGTTTGTTCAAAGGATGCACATAAGGCCACTACAACCATTGTAGCCTCAACACCTTCTATCTAGCAAAAACATATTGCATAAGAGAAAGAAGAAATTGTTTCTTCACCTACAATGGTGCCTACACATTTCCCCATCAAACCTAGAGACAATAGGTTGGTGGGACAGATTCAACCCCACCAACAACAAGTTCGTGACAACCTTCCATAGACCAAGCAACACAACTTCTCCAACAAGGCAGGAATCTCACCAAGATTCAGATTCAGAAAATGATTTCCCCTCTTACCCGGGCACTTAACGCAATGGAGACCATTTCTTTTTAAGGGAGGAGTATTGATACAGGTGGATATTGGTGGCCACCCACCTGTTTCATATTCCAACTAGCTCATTTGGACAATTTTTAGTTCAACACATTTCTCTGTAATGGGGACATTTTTTTGTAATTGTGGGTTCTACACTTATGAGGTTGTCCTAAATCCCTACACAACATCCAAGTGGATATTGGTGGCCACCCACCTGTTCCAACTGGCTTATTTTGTAAGTTTTCATGTCAGTACATCTTTTTGTACTTCCAGGGCCGTTTTGGAGCTCTAAACATTGTTTTCTTGGATTTCCACAGTCAAACTGTATACAAACTCACAGTTTTACAACATTATGCGTAGTTCTTGAAAAGACCTTTCCAACGAGCTATCACACACCGAAACCGAATATCGTATGAAAAAGTTACGACCCTGAGAATTTAATGTACTAACTTACCCCAACAGGGCCCACATGAATTTTGGCGTTTCATCTCCTAAGGTTAGGTTTTTGGATGTCTAGGGTTTTGGAATTTATGTTGATCATACAAATTCCTTCAGAGCCTCATTGTAATTATCTTCTTGCGAATAAGCGTAGTTGTCACATATCTTCTCATAGATAAAGCTATCACCAATCTAGCGAGTCTTGCACTCCATATTTTTAGAGTCTCTTTACAATTCTTTCATTAATAGAAATAATGTATTGTTGTATTTCTAGCAATTTTCATGAGTATTTCATTGTAATATATTTTCTTTCATTTCATTTTGAAAATAATATGGATCAGGTTTTCCTCTAGAGGATCATATGAACACTTGTGGCAGGTGCACCCTCTTCAAGAGAAATGTGACATATCATATCCTTTGTGGACTCAAATATGGATACATAGAATAATTTTTGAGAGCCATTGATAGGTCTTCGGTCTTACCTAGAGATGATCCTCACTCCTCTTTCCAAGGAGATCTCCAAGTAGAACATGGAGCTCACTTAGGTCAAATCTCTCTTAGTTCAGTTGATGCATGACAATGCAGGAAAAGGAAAAGATGACAAAGTTAAGGTTGGAGAGAAATAAAGAGATATACATATACCCCTTGTGTATGATGGCTAGTATTATAGTTTATTATGACAGGCTTGGTTACTATGATAAGAATGTTAATGTCTATACAATCTCTAGTGATTTGTTTTTGTCTAGTTTCAATGTCACTCTCTAATTTTATTTGGGTCATAGTTATGATTCCGTTTTGCATTCTTGTAGTCATATAGGTTGATGATTTCCTGATCATTATCATGCTCTACCCTCTTGAGCATTTTGTAAACTATTGTACTTGATCTCCTTTTTAAAAAGAAAAAAGGAAAACTTCTTACCAACTAATAAAAACATAAATGCAATTATACACAAAATATGAAAAGCCTAAAGATTATTACAAAACTATTCACTTACATACAAAGATGTATGTGTACATAAATTTATGTGTGTAAATATGTTGTCTTTAGGCACACGACATGCCTCTCCTAAAAGAGTAGTTCATCCATGTGGCTTCTCCTCCCTACACTATTTTAGCCTTCAATTGAATATGGTCATATGCACACATAATAAAATCTTTGAGAACAATGTTCTCCATGGACTAACCTCCTTGACTATACTCTAATGAAAATGATAAATGGTACCATACATATCCAAATATAGCTATTCCTAAGAGCATGAGGTAGTATTAACAATAATGAAAATGGGATGTGATTCCCTTCCCTTGTTTTCAACTTCCTTTGTTTACTTCATTGCTACCATTTAACTCTCTTAATTCTTCTTCCTTTGTTATGGAAAGTCCCTATTTTTCCTTGTGCTCTTCACTTCAGAACCCTAGATTGCATTTATAATGTGCTCACACTTTTTGTACAGTCCATCCACTTTGTTGAGAACTATAAACTATTGAGAGCTCCCAACTTCTAATTTACTGATAATTTTATAGTACTAAGTGCCTCTAACTTCCACAATCATTGCCATAAAAATCTTCATGTGCAAGTATAAGTTAACAAACTTCAAAATCTTGTTGTCTCTACTCCTAGAAAATCCAATTTTAGGTACCCATTAAAAATATTCTTCATCCACCTTGTCACTGGAGTTCATGCCCCTGCACTCTCTTACTCTGGCTTCAATTTCTTCCACTTCTTTCTTAATGTTAATAAAGAATCTAATATCTATTGTTGTAATATTTCATAGTTTCCATTACCAAAAGTTGAAACTTATTGATCAGTGGTTTTGACCTAGAATTAGAGGTAGCCTTATAATTTCTAGTTCTACCTTTGCACAAGTCGTGGCTTGGTTCCTCTAGATCCTTCCCTTTGTTATGGACCATCCTCCATCATAAACACACAATTGCCAAAATCAAGTTTCTTATCCAATATCCATGCCCCAAACTCTATCTCTCACCTTCGCTTCCAACAAGCATTGTGAACCAAAAGATATGCAAGTAGAGAAATTAACTAACAACGAAGAAGCCTAACCACCATAACTCATGAATGTACCCCTATGCATGATATTCCTCCATCAAGACTACCATGATAAATCCTTGTACTGCAATGATGAACTAAATCTCCACCATTATGAACTAGATTAAAGGACATCCTTAAACAAAACATAGTAAATCAATAATTGGGGAGGGAGGTAGTGCCTTGAAGGTTAGCCTCAACTACCTCATATCCCCTCTCCTCTCCACACTTGCTCATATCCCCTCTCCCCTACACACTTGCGACTCACCACACTTGCCTTCAACTACCATTCAAGCATATGCTCCTCCTCATGTGCATCATTCCCCCCTAACTCCCCACCCAAGGATGGATGAAATAAATAATTATAATCATTTTACAATTGAATTAAAGTTCATGTTAAAAATCATTATATAACTATCTTATTATTTTTATTATTAACTTGTAAATTGGTGTAAAATGAATATATTTATCATTTATCATTGTTAAAATCATTTTTTTTTATTGTATTGAAAAAAAAAATTAGATATTAATATATATTAAAAAGATGTTAAAAAATATAAGAAATAAAATAAAAACAAAAAAATAATATAAATTTATTTAAGTTTTAAATTTTTAAATATTAAAATATTTATATATAAATTTTTTAATATTTTGAAAATAAAAATAAAAATATGTTTTAGTGTTTTTTAATTATAAATTTAATTTTTTAAATAAAAAAATGGAAAAAAATAATTTAAATATTTGTGATGAAAAAAAATTAATCCATAAAAGTTATAATTTTTGTTATTTTAAATTAATATCAATAAATGAAAAAAAAAAAACAAATCTATTATCTCATTCAAAAGAAGGAAAGAGACTTCTTGCACAAAGACAAACCCTTTATAATGATTTTATCTTGCCACAAAGAAAAACGAATATACAGGTGCCAATAGACATTTGATTATATCTTCATCCTTCAAAGACAAGATAGGATGTCAAAGCAATCTCTCATATTTACTACAAAACTTTGTGAGAACGCTAGGTAATCTTTTACTTTCTACATTTGATTCTATCTTATCGTAAAATGGGAAGAAAAGATAAAATGAAAAAAAAAAAAAAATGCCTATTTTGATTTGATTTGAACATTTGTATAATCTTTTACTTTCTACATTTGATTCTATCTTATCGTAAAATGGGAAGAAAAGATAAAATGCCAAAAAAAAATTGCCTATTTTGATTTGATTTGAACATTTGTAAAATGAGCTTTAGCATTTAGTTTGATCATGACAATACATAAATTTATTTGAAACAAAATTCAAGTGTTAGATGTATGTAGCGATATTGGTAATACATAAATTTATTTGAAACAAAATTCAATACATAAATTTATTTGAAACAAAATTCAAGTGTTAGTTGTATGTAGCAATATAGCTATATAATCATGGACATTAGGGAACAAGAATGGTAATGGGAACACAATACTCGATATTTGAGTTAGTTTTCATGTCAGTACTTTTACACTAGCTCGTACTCAATATTAGCACAAATTAAGAGTAAGTCAATTTCATCATGCCAACTAATCTCCTATTAATATTAAATAATTTTGATAATATAATTATTATTAAACCCAATAAATACTATACAATAAAAATATAGGAGCAAGTTAGTTTTGTGCACACACTCACCTTAAATAATGTTTGCATGAAAATACATCACACAAACTAGATTGCAAACCAAACTTACAGTAATGTTGACAAGCACATAATGAATGTTGAGAAGTATACAATGAGACATTTAATTTATTATTGAGTTTAGACAATGGTAGAATAATTCTTGCTACTTCATTTCTACATTTCAAATCATCCTATATATATATATATATATATAGAGAGAGAGAGAGAGAGAGAGAGGTACAATTAGTCTAAATTATGGATTCCTTTAGAAGGAGGTAAAACCATAGTATTAAAAAGTATATGAGTTCAACCTTTTCCTTTCTAAGGACATAACATACTTCTAGAGATTCGAAAAAGGAAATGTATACACCTTGTTCATGACTAGACCTACTTACGTGTAACAATAATACTACCATAACAACTTAAGAAAAACCCAGAATGATAGAGGCTACTATTGTTGGCCCTTGACCAAGTTTTGGAGATCCTTGGTCATGTTTGACCTCTTTTGGGACTTCGACAGGCTGGTCAAAGGGGGAGTGCAAGTCGAAGCAGAGATCGCGGGATCTCGACCCCTTTTTAGGGCAGTTTTGGGATTAGGGTTTATGTAACGGGCATGGAATGTTGGCCCATTGTTTTACCCATGTTTAGGCCCATTTTGTAATGTATAAATAGAAAGCTAGGCGATGTAAGTAAGGAGGTATGGGTGTGATGCTAAGTGCTAAGTATTGTGCTAAGTGCAAGTAATTGTAAGAGGCTGTATGTTTGAGACTTGCAGAACTAAGTACAGGTCGTCTGTGGTGCTTTGTGTACAGATTGTGAGAAGCTTTGTGCTGTAGCCTAACTCGGGGAAGGAGGATCTGGCGAGGTGCACACAGATCTCCTGTCCTCTATGGAGTAAGGTTTTGGTGCTCTGTGCCTGTAAGAAGCTTGACATAAGATAATAAATAAGAGAAGAGTTGGTGGACATAGCCCCACATTGGGGTGAACCACGTATATCCTGCATTATGGTTTCTTTGTGCATTTTGGTTATTGTCTTATGTATATAATTTAAGCTTAAGTGCAGTAATGAATGTTTAGATGAATCTAGTATGATAGCTTAGTGCTTAAGTGATGTGAATAAATGCTAGATCCAATCTTTTTCCATGTGCTAAGTGCTTAGATGTGTTAGATCTAGTTGAATACTACGTTGTTATGTAATTAGGGTTTGGATCTGCGATGTGGATAAGGGTTAAATATTGATGAATGTTAACTGCTAAGTGCTTTGTTAGAGTGGTATAATCACAAATCTGTGTCCCATCTAGGTTGCAGACATTTGAGTCCTGCAACCACCCCTTCCTCTACCTTGGGTGAGACTTCATATGGTTCGCAGGTGTTGTCGAAAGGGATGGTAGTTAGGGTTTTGTTGGCGCGTTGTTGAAGCGTTGAACCCTGGGTCTACTCCTGTGCCAACAACTATCGAAACCAAAGGTGCAATCAACAATAATGAAGGTGGGGGGAGTGTTCCCTTCCCCAATGACCTTGGTAGGTTATTGTGTAATCTCTACACTAGCCATTTTCTGTCTTTTCTCCTCTTCCTCTACCATTTTAGTTTAAATCCCTCCTCTTCTTTCTCCCCACTTCCTGCTTCTGACCCCCAAACTTCATTGATCAAATTCTCATACTTCTAGTCAAGATAATCTAGTTTGTTAAGGGTTTCAATATGCTAAGTGCCTCTAACATATACAATAATAGAAATAAAAATATTCATATGTAAATACAACTCCACTATCTTGAATAATTTATTGTTTATGTTTATAAAAAAACCAATATCAATACTCAAGGAATCATTTCCTCCTTGTCACTGGAGGCCTAACCCCTACACTTTCTTACTATATTCTCTATTTCTTCTACTTGTCTCTTAACCTTAGTTGAGAACCTACTATTGTAAGTTTCCATTGCTTCCATTTCTAAAATTCGAGACAAGTTCTTTAGATGTTTTTAGCTTGGAATTGAGGTGACCAAGTGTAGCTTCTAGGCCTTCCTCTGCATGGTCCTTGGTTGGACTCCTCCTGTTCCATCGTATTTCTACTCACCATGCTCGCTAGACATAGAATCCATAGAATAGAACTTAGAGTCCAATAGCCAAGATTTTGTGCTCAATACCCACATGCCACACTCAAGCTCTCGTCATATCTTCCAAAAAGAAGAATGAATAGATAGATAGGAAGTTGCAAAGAAAAGTAAGAATACCTCTACAAATTTACCACTAACCACCATCATATCTCATCATAAAAACCTTGAATGCTCATCCTATGAACATATATCATCATCAAAGCCTCTATCACAAAACTCTACTTCACCATTATGAGCTAGGTCGATGACCATCCTATGCAAGGGTGATGCAAATCAATGTTGTAGCAAGGAGGTCAATTCATGATGGTTAATTTAATCACCTTGTTAATAATTGATCTCATCCCCACACACACCTAGGATAGTTGTCTCATCCACTTGACACATGCTCCTATGGTCAACACTCCTCCCTAATAGTGCATGTAGGAGAGCTAATGATAATATTCAATAAATAAAAAGCTACTATTAAATAGTTCCAATAATACTATGATAATATTCAATAAATAGTAATGTTCAACCCATGATTACATTTTAGAATTTTGTAACAACATCATCTTCTACAAATTTCCCTTGGATGAAGCATGCTTATGCCCTTTTAAATATTTAACACTAGTACAACCATATCTGATGGGGACGAGTACAACATCCTCAAAGGCAATAATGCTTAAAACTTTATATGCTTATGTTGTCATTGCAATGATTGCACCAAGAGAAGTTAAGTGCTTCATAGAGCTACCATGAGATTTTTCTGCTTTTTATTCATCATTTTTCCATGGATGGTTAATACCAGTTGCTACATATCTCCTCCATCTCAATACCAGACTCCACTATGACTATTGTTAACCAATCATAATATAATAGCATTACCATCATTTAGAAATGGAAAATAGGAATGTCGTTAATGTATAAGACATTCCTTCTATGCATATGCCATAGTAGGATATGAGATTTAGAGATTGTTCAATTATTACATGAATTCTCACATATGTGGCATTCCATCTCCCCCATGTAGTAATGTCGCAAAATGAGCGGAGCTTTAAATTTTTGTGTATGATGTGATTGACATGTGTGTTGGCATCATATTGTGTGTTCCTTGGATAGATTGATTGATGCATTTGTTATACCAATATTTTCTAAAAGTCATAAATGATAGGCATTGCCTAATTGTTCTACATTTTGGTCTTTTTTCGTTAGAATCTGGCGACATAAATCTGCACGAAATAACAATTTTAAGTTGTTTAAATTGTATTTTTGAATCTAGAAATGGATTTAGCATCTGAAAAACCCTTGGGGCACTCAAATTATACAAAATTAACCACTCAAATTTGCAGATCCAACAATTTCTCACCGTATTTCGAGCAAAATTAAACAAAAAATATCGTTGGAAAAAAGCGAAATGTAGAACAGTTAAACTATAATTCAATGATATTGTCCCTTCTTTCTAAGAAAGGAGTAAATACACGACTATCTACAAAAGAGGTAAATGTGTGGAACAAGTGACATAAATTAATTTGTTTGCCAAGTGTTTACAATAGGAAATAACATGCTTGTTAACATGGGTGAGTATCATCATTGCTAATGCTAGATAATCTTCTTCTCAATGCTAGTGAAAAATGATCATCTCTCTCTATTAATATACGTGAGGATTTCCTTCCATTCTAGTGGGGGTATATACAAGTACTCAAGACCAACCAAGAAACATTTTATGGCCAATTGGTTGCATTGATTTTGAGTGTTGATTTTCTTGGTACTAACCTCAAATCCAAAATTCAAATCATGTTCAATTAAAGTAAAGAAAACAAAAACATAAGTTTTCAAATTCGATTAGGGTTCTTATATGTTGTGGGTCTCAAGTTCATACATATGTTAACTGTGATTCTCGCAAATTATGCCTCCATCTCCAATTTCCTTTCCTTTGAAATGGACAAGAGCATGTAGATAGCATCGACATTACTGTTTATGCCAGTGCTCTTAGTGTCATTGATTTTTTTCTTTTTAAACCTTGTGATTTCATTTCCCCTGTGGAATCCAATGAAGTAAGAATAAGAAGGGAACAAAATGGAGGAAGACAAATGTCGACGGAGATTATATATATATATATATATGGTTGTTTCTTCTTTTTTTTATCTTTTGACGTTTGATATAATAACTCTCATATTTATCTCAGATTATCTTATCTGGAGATCTAATGGCATGGATGATCGATTTATGTCAAAAAAAAATATCAATAAATTAGAGTCATTGTAAATAGATCAAATGTTGTAGGTTGATAAACAATAAAAAATCAAATCAAGGCTCAAAATATGTAGAACCCAAAAAATAGAATACAACATGGTGGGCTAAAAGTTTTGAACACAAGTGGAGACAGTCGAAGGGTTTTCTCTTATAGCCTTGCTATTCTTGGGCCATGACCGTGGAAGATAATGAGGGCATAGGCGATCTTCTATGTATGATTTCTTTTGATTTCCAAGGACTAAAGCAAAGTATAACAAATATATAATTATCTAATTACAAAAGAAAAAAAGATTTCTTACTTGTCTCATGTAAAGCTTTACAAATTGTAACCAACACTGATAAAGACAAGTATTTGATGATTAAAATGTTCTAATATGAATCTACTTGGAGATAAGAAAAAAATATTCTACTAATCTCTTGCAGAACTTTATTGTTACTATGCTAACAACAAAGTTTAGCATAAGAAGCTTGAAAAACTTAAGCTTGTCAATATTTGCTTGTTTAGTATTTGTTGTATATCACTTTCACTGTTGAAAGCTTGAGCAACATTCTTCCATAAATAGTTATTATTTTCATGTAAAATAATACTTCACAATTTATCCTCTCCTTACAAGCAAACAATTGTATTTGCCTGAATAAGTTTGATGGGTGCCCAAGGGGCGAGAGCTACCAGAGATGCATGAAGCTAAGGCGACACAAAGGCATGGTGGTGCAACCATCACGTTTCATGATAGTCTACATTCTACAAACAGTAATCAATGACTGACATGTGAGGAGCTTCAATTCCAAACAAAGACATGCTTTCTGCCTTGTTTCAATGTCATGTATTTCTCGCAAGCAATAACATTTATGATCAACATATGTTTAGGCGTAAAGGCTTATTTTTGGTCTCTTCCATACTTAGGTGATCTATAGATTTGGGGTGAGAAAAAAACGGTAAAGTCAAATTAATGTTAGAGTAATTTGTACCATTAATCGACTTTAGAATTTTCAATATTATTAAACTTCAATCCTTACTTATGATTTAAGATTTCATAAAATGAACTTCATTGAATATTATCTCACCTCAATATGAAATCAAATAAGACCTATAAATCATTTATTAGTGTAACAAAAGTGTTTTATATATTTTTAAAGAAAAACAAATTAAAAAATAATTTATATGTGAAATAAAAAAA